>VXAL01016225.1:14645-50788 GCA_013399475.1 Chauna torquata | reverse complement strand
CAACGGTCGTTGCGCGTGGAGCCGCCGCGAGGCTGAGGGGGTCCCGGGCGGGGCTGAGGGCGAACGGGCCTCGGCCGTGCGCGGCGGCGGCCTCGAGCGACGCGCAGCGCCCGGGGAGGCAGCTGAAAGGGCCTCGGGGCAGCCGCCGCCGCCGCCCTTCCTCCACGGGTGATGCTGCGTCTGCCGGGAGCCGCGGGGTTGGCCGGCTTCGCCGTGCCTGCGCTGGTTCTCCTGGTAGGAGCACGCTCCGCGCCCGTTTGGAAGGGGTCGAGGCCGGGGGACGTGCCGCCTGCCTGCTGCGTGTGCGCGCTGGTTGCGCCTTGCCGGGCCGCTCAGGGAGCGAGGCGCCGCTTTAGCGCTCTCGAGTTACTTGCGCGAAGCGGTGCTCGAGCGAGCGCGCTGCCCGAGGGCAGGTCGCAGTCGCGTCTCGGCTCCCAGCCGCTCAAGTAGGCGGTGAGCTGAAGGTGAGGGAAGTGCGGGCGTGTTGCTGGAGTCCTGCACGGCCCCCAGTTTCAGCCTCCGTTTGCCAACGTGAAGTTTTGTCAGTATTTGGAAGGCAGCGTTGGCGGACGCCAAGCACAAATGAGCAGCGTACGCGAACCGTCCGGAAACGCTGCTCAGCACGTCGCTGACGGACAGGTTCGGCAGAAGCGGCTGCGGCGCAAAGGCCTTGGTGTTGATTCTGCGACCCAGGCAGCTGAGATCGGCATCTAACTGTTCCTGAGTGAAATCAGCCGGTGCAAGCTTCTGTTTTGGCTCGCTGTTTAATGCCTGCTTCCAAACCTTTTAACCCTCACAGCTGTCTGAGGGCAGGCAGTTGATGTGTGCTGCAGGTTAGTCTGCCAAGTGAAGTTGCAGCCACCTGTAAAGTCCAGCAGGATAAGTGTATAGCCTGCAATAGCGGCTGTTGTAATCTGACCAGGAATTTACCTGATTATCCCTCAAATATTCTGGTAACTAGTTGCTAGTGTGCCTTTCATGTTTGGTGTAGCTGTTAGCCTAGCTTGCTTCTATCTTGCGTTTGATCTGGGATGTGAAGAGGAATAGCGGGAATTTACTTTTTTCCACCCATGTTGCAACAGTTTTGGTGCCGCATTATGCAAACTAAGCTTTCTTTTCTTTGTTTTCTGTGATATTTTTTTTTTCTGAGAGAAAAATTTAGCCTGTTTCTCTTGGTCAGTCTGGGGAGCTCCTCTGAATCGCTGTGAGCTAATACATGCCCAAGAGGGGACCTGGTGAATAGGAGAGTGCCTTCTCTCCCCTCTGTTAGGCTGCTAACATCACGTACAAGAAACAGGTTCTGCTTTGGACTCGAACGAGCAGATTCCAGTCTAGATACTGTTCTTTTTGATCAGCTATTAAAAATCTTATCTTTGTTTCATTTAACAACTCTGTTCAGGAAAAAAGGAAAATTTGTTGATGTATTGCTAGGCACTTGGTAGTGCACTGAACTCGCTGAAGTGCACCCATGCTTTCTTACCAGATCTTGACATGTTAATCTCTGAAATTACTTCCTGGTCAGCTTTTCCAGTCCACGCTCACTTGGACATCACAATCTGTTTCTGGGTCTGTGCGTTAGTCTTTTTTAAAAAATTATCTGTGTTTGTACTGCCTAGAGGTGACTACGTGATTTTTGTACTTCCGAGCATCGATGTAGGAAGGGCTGGAAAGTGGTTTTAAGGTTGTTCTGGTAAACCTCGATGCGCGGGATGCAAATTGCACAGTGCTCAGAGGAATGTCCCAGGTCGGTGCGCTGCTCCAGTGGAGCAGTCCTCGCTCTCTGCAGGCAACCATGATGGGAGAAGATGGGGTGGTGGTGGTGTCGGCAGTGGCAGAACCCTGCAAGTGGCCAAAGCAGCTCTGCCTGAGAGCGGGGAGGAGGTAGAGCTCTCTTTCCAGCAGGCAAAAGGAAACTGTTGCTTGTTGCTTTGGGCTCTGGAGAAGACGTAATTCCCAGAGGAAGGCCCAGTTTGCACAAGTCTACCTTGTTTTCATCGTGTTGTAGAGAGCTGCAGGAGATCTGGTAGCTATTAAATCCCCCATAGCAACACAGGGGTGTTGGAGTTGTGAAGAGTAGGAGTGTGCTGTGACCAATTAGGGGACTGGAAACACTAATTGCTTTAAATTGACCAAGCTCCATGATGTCATGGCAGCCAGATAGAGACACGGTTTTTCCAACTCAGTGAGGATGAACTTCATGCAAATGCCATGGCCGTGTGTTTTAATGGAGACTGTAGTTTATTAGGGCCCGCCCAGAGGCACTGCAAGGTTGGCAGTAAGGGAATTAATGTGGGCAGACTCAAGTGGTTCTCAACTGATGTTCTCTTCAGGTGATGCATTTAAATGTCAAGAGCTTAATTAGGACAGCAGCCCTCAACTGGTCGCTCTTAGCTGTTGGCAGCTTTGGAACAGTCCATGGGTGTGTTGTGTAACTGGTGTCAGGTGTGAGATGATGGCACCCTCCTGGGTGAACCAGATCCCTGCCTGTGGGAGCCAGCAAGGCCCAGATCCTGCCTCCTGGGACCTTACTGCTGACAAGACGTGGCTCTTCTGTGCAAGGCAGCAAGGACTGATGGTCATCTGAGCCTGCGAACCGTGTCCTCAGCATGCTCTGTACGATGCCTGCCATAGGTAGCCGACCGCCCCAGTTTATCACGTTTCTTTGTCCAGGTCCACAGTAATTGTATTCTACAGGTTTGATTATGCCATAGCTTGGTTTCCTACCAGAAATCATCTTCCATAGAATACGAGAGAAGAACAGAGCTTCAGGGTGTTTCATGTGTTGTTGTGTATGTCATTCCCCAGTATACCCTGCTTCTTGTAAGTTGCAAAGAAGAGAGGGCGAATGTTAGCAGAGTTTTGAAACCTCTGCTGTACTTAGGCTCACGCAAAATTCTGCAAACAAACCTCATCTGTTACCTGCAGCGTATTTTGGAAAAATGTTTTGGGAATCTGAAGGTTGCCTTGACAGTAAGGGGAAAAGTGGGTGAGACTTGCAGAGGCTGAGGTAGATAAGGAAGAAATAAAGGGGTAGAGACAAAGGTGGAAAGTTCAATGAGGCAACAGAAGAATGAGCCAGAAGTGTTTAATTATACACAGAAGTGTATGTAATGTAGTGGTGTGCCCTGGAGCAGTGTGCTTAGATATGCAAACATGTTTTGATTTTCTATCACAGAGATCAAGTACAACCACCGTACTTTCTGTGGATGCAAACCTCATGGTGTTTGTTTTTTTTCCCATTGATTTACAAGCAACTGGGATTTGATACTACAGCAAATGTGCGAGGGGCTGGCTTAGTGTGATTTAGATCCGTGATTCCTTGTAGTGTACTCCTTCAGCGTGGTGCTCTGTGAGGATCTCAGTGCAGAACTGAACGCCTGGGTGATGAAACTATCCTGGTATTGCAGGAACCAGATCATAGCCTAGTGCACGCATTTATGAAGTTCCATCTTAAAATGAGTTACTGTTGTTCGTATTACTCATAAGAGCAGGCTGATCCAAAGGTTCGTTCCTCTCCTGGCTAGAATCCTACTTCCCAGCCTACGTTCGCTCATTAATTTGAGTGTCAGTTGTCGTGAACCAAGAAGGACGCTGTATAAAGGTTAATCAGTAGGATAACATGAAACTGGAAGTTTATGAAGGGTTTGTCACAAATTGCAAATCTCGTCAAACGAGGGCTGGATGAAGGGACCTCGAGAGGTCATCTTGTCCAGCCTCCTGCCCAAAGGCAGGTCCAACGATACCTGCGTGATTTCTGACACATGTTTCTCGCACCTTTTTAGAGTTGTGCTGGTGGAAAGGTTCTGACGCCTTCACGGATGATGTTCAGTGCTCCGCTCTCCTCCCCGTTACAGCGCTTTTCCCGTCTTTTCCACCTTTCAAGCTGTTGTTTATGTCTCAAAAGACCGTTATAACGTCGTCTTTTCATCTTTCTGTTTAACCTGCATGTCAGGCCTCTGATCGTTCTTATCACCCTCCTGCGGATCCCCACTTTGCCGCACGTGTGTGAAGCGCGGTACCTGCGTGGGACACAGCTCCTGCGCTGAGGCGTAGTGCTGGCTTTCGCTGCTGCGCTTCAGCACGAAGTTTGCCTTTCCACAACAGCGTGGTCTGGCTGGTTTTTTCCCTGCTGGTCAGAGTCAGCAGAACTGCCTCCTGGCAATTGTTCTGTCTTACACAACTGGTTACCCCCGCGTAAATGCAATTAATGCGTTGCTTGGGAAATTTTGTCACTTGTATCTGTTTGAAGTGGCCGTTGCCTTTTAATCTCTGCTCATAAGTGTCAGTTTATGAGCTCTTTTACCACCACTCATGATTCCAGGCTGGTGGTTCTCAGGGAGCTCAGAATGGGATGATGAGCAACATAAATTTTGATGTGCCTATGTCTGATAGGTTTACTGGTTTAATCTTTCCCAACTTCTGTTATTGTGCCCACGTAATATATTGCATGCAGTAAGAAAAATTATCCGATTGATAGACAAGGACACGCTAGGGTTTTATAGATCCCTGCAGACCCTGTGGTGGTTTTATTTCCTTGACATCGTAAGTGGAAGCAGTGTTCAGGTTAGGTTATTGTAGAAACCCACCCTTGAATTTGGCTGTTAGAGATGAGCCGGTTTCTGAGACTGTCTGGCTTTGGATGGGACAGGTAACCCTCTTCACAGCAGCACGAACGAAACACAGCTTTCTGTGCCATCCTTGAATCAATGTTGATTGTTCCCGAGGGTCTGCAGTGCTGTCAAAGGACTTTTTCAGATGGCTATTTAAAATGCAGGTTGTGATAAAAAATTTTACACTGTCACATAAAGTCGTCAGTACTTTTCAGATTATCTCCCGCCTTTTGTTTCCTTGTTTCCTTGAGGTGAGTGAATACTGGGAATTAAGGAGCTGTGCCTTCATTAACAGAAGTGCCATCTGTGGCAGTCACACTCCTCACTGACTTCAGAGGAGTGTAGCTTGGGCTACTGTGTTGTAACTTGGATCATAATTAGGCTGCAAGCAGTTAGCAGAATGGAGTGAAAAATTTTTTGGAAACAAAGTTAAAACCTCCCTGTTATTTGACTAAGAGCAGAACTGCACTTTGTAAAGACTACTTGCACTCTAAAGTGGAATGGCTGACTCCAGGGTTCGTCATGTATTTATCTGGAAAAGCAAGGAGAAAACTAGATTTGTTTTCTTTGCTCCTTTGTATAGCCTAGATTGGCTCTTACTGCAGGGGAAAAAAAAAAAAACCATCCTTAGCTTGATGGACAGAAGAAAATGGTAGCCAGTCCTCCTAACATGAGAGATTAAAGACCTCCCTTTAGGTCCGGGGAGGAAGGCTTCTGCAGCTCTCAGTAGATGCTGTGAAGGTGATCCAGAGGGAATTACTAAAGCAGTGAAGTCTGAGCTGCCCCCCAGGGCTCTGTTCCTGAGGCTGGAGCAGTGTGAGGGGAGGTGCTCGAAGCACAGCTGTTTCCCTGCTTCTCCTCTTAAGCCCTACATGCTCAGTTCTCTGTATAAAAGACCGGTGAGGAAGCTGTATCTGTAGGTAGGTTTTGTCTTCTCCTGTGTGAGCAGCACAGCTTCCTCTAGTTACAGGTGAAGGTGGCATCAGTATCTGCTTTTCCAGTTGCTTACTGCTCTCCATTGCACCAGTTCTTCTCCGCTGTTTGTGACTTGCTAAGTCAGCATTGAAATTTTCCATGCTGCGGCTACCTGCCTTGCTGTGTGTGGGTTTGTTTTTGTTTGTAGGTTGTGTTTTTTTTTAAAGATTCATTTAATGTACGCTTGATTTTTTTATTTAATTTTTTTAATTCTCCAAACCAAATTATTTCTGTGGTATCGTTATACTGGCAGTGCGGTAGTCAAAAGAAAAGCTGTAGCAAAATGTTGGCCAAATGTTAATAAATAATGCCTCAGCTTTATCAGGTATTGAGACTGGATTTGGATTGGTTTTCTTCTGGAAGAACAAGATGATGATGTACAAAGATGTTTCCCACATACTGAACACCAATCCTATTTCTTTTCTCTTGCAGCTTTTGGTTTGGAGCAAGGGAGTAAGAATCACCAGTAAATTGAAAAGCTCAAAGCTGCAAGATGTCGGGCCGCAGTGGGAAGAAGAAAATGTCCAAACTCTCACGCTCGAGCAGGGCAGGCGTTATTTTCCCTGTGGGGAGGATGATGCGCTACTTAAAGAAAGGAACGTACAAGTACCGGATAGGTGTTGGAGCACCAGTTTACATGGCAGCTGTCATAGAGTATCTAGCAGGTAAACCAAGAACGTGATACTGGAAGTGCTGGTAGAGCACAGAAGCCAGGGATATCTGTGGGATGAGATATGAACGTGTTCAGCACCTCTGAAAATCTGCCTGTGAAAGCGCAGGATATGTTGAAAGTCTCTTAAAATGCTCGAGGAGATTAATTTGCTTCTTGAAGAGGCTGAGGAAGGATATTTTCTCCTTTAGAGGCACCATGCTTCATCGCTAGTTCTAAGGATTGTTCTTTATCGCTCTGCAGAGTGAGGAGTCACACTGAGGTAGTTTGAGAGAAAACAGAGGAAGAAGGGGGTTGGTACAGTTGGATATGAATAACGGGGCGGGGGGGAAATCCTCGCCTTGTACATCTATCGTGTGTTTGAGGTGAACGAGCTCTGGTTTGCTGGGTGCGTTTTTCGTTGTGGAACAGTGTCAAAGTATTATGAAATATGGAGGTGGTACATTTGTATTTATAAAAAAAAAAATCTTTTGGCTTGCTTGGATGTATAAAGAAACTGTCAGGGTTTAAATCTTCCTACATACCAGAAGTTTTCCTTTCCTTTATGAAATTGACTTCAGAGGAAGGGGCAGGTGTCGCGCTAATACCATATATTATGATATACTGTGATGTACTGCAGTATTTCAGACTGTCCTCTGAACGTATCTGCCCCGATTCTTATTTAAGTATGGGAAAACAGCTACTTCCGAAATTGTTACAACAGCTGGCGGAGACAGGATCGTAGTTTAAGTTACTTAAGTGTTACAGATCAAGACTGAGGTGCATTAGAGAATCTGTGAGGAGTTACAAGCCTGGAGTTAGTTGAATGGGTTATGTTTCAGGAGCGTAGTTTATTAGCAAAGTGGCGTGGAAGAAGCATGCGTGGAGCCTGGTTGTCCATATAACAGTATGCCAGTCTTTATGTAAGCGCTGCTGTCTTCTTGCACGTGAAAGCCTCTCCCTCAATAAGTCAGTAAAAGCATAATTTCCTTTTAAAGGTGTGAAGAAAATACGAAACAGTGATAAACAGCTTCACATTACATTTCTGATGATGCCTTGTGGCATGTTACAGAAACTTCCACGTTTGTGCTGGTTAAATGCAGAAACGTAAACAAAATGTTTAAGCTTGCATTTATGTTTACCTCCAGCTCCTTCAAGAGTTAAGTACAGAGCTGGTTCTAAACTAAAATGCCATTGAAAAGCAGAACAAAATCCAAGATGGTGAGCGTCTCTCTCACTTTTTTTTATACTGTGTAAGAGCTAACATGTTTGTATTTTTCAGTCTTCTTTCATCAGAGAGAATGATCAGTTCTGAAAGTGATTTTGGAAGAGACCTTTTGTTTCATTAAGAACATACCTGTGTTCATTTTGCACAATCCAGTTTCATACATTAAAAATGAAGTCTTATAACTGCAGAAATCTGTCTGTCAGTGGAGCTGGTGCAGTTGTGCTGTTCCAGGGAAATCCGTGGCTTGCAGTTTCCTTAACTGTCTGCGACATGGAGCATTACACAGCAGAGATGCTTCGGAGGCTGTAGGGAGTTAGGGGAAAAGGTGGAGACAGGATTCATAGCTCTTGTAGCTCTCCTGTTCTACCACACTGATTTTCAGCCTTGCTTTTGTTGGTAGGCCCCTGATGTTTTCTAGTGGGGGTTGAAACCTCTTTAGGAATGCCATAATTATGGATTTCTCTATAGCAAGGTGTGTTTGCTTTTCTTTATCATTGATCATGAATCTCTTAGAAATCATCTACAGACTTAGGAAGTCTGGGTATCACCAGGTTAAAACCGTACTACACGGATTTTGGAAATTGCCCTTATTTTTGTAATTTACTGACATGCTGTATAGTGACTCTGCTGACCTTCAGTCTTGAGAGAAATGCTTTTTTTTCTTTTCCCAATCCACAGACGCACAGCATTCAGAGGAGTTTCCTTGGATAAACATTTGGAGATGCTTGTTCTCTGAGCTGCCACAATTATTACAAGGTGTACTAATAAATTGTCAACAGCGTGTCTGTTACATGCAGCACTTGTATAGCGCAGGCTAAGTTATGGTAATCTTTTAAGAACATGCAACGCAGCACTGTTTACCTATTATCTGAACTAGAACAATATATACGTTGGCTCTCCTTCTGGCTAGTAAGTGCAGTTTAATGTAAATCATTAATATGGTAAAGACGAATTATATATGGGCCTACACTGTGTTTTAGAAGAAAAGAATGTGTAGTCAACCAGGCAAGAAAATTGCTAGATATGTAGGCTGGGGGCCCACATACAGCGTAAGGGAATGTTATTTTAAACTGCTTGGTTCAGCAGAGAGAACCCCTGCCTAACTCTGTATATATTGTGATAGAGTAGAGTAATGTTTCTGAGTAAACACCTATTGTTTGTGGATAGTGGTATTTCCAAACCAAAGTTTGTGTGCTCTATCCGGAGTTCTGTTTGAGAAGATGACGAAGGTGGATAGCCTGATTAAAAGCAGCGTTACAATGTCTAACCCTGCTGATCTGGCTGTTCCTAATATGTATGCGTTAATATAGCCTTTGGTTTTGGGATGCCTTCAGAAACAAAATGTGGTTTTCCAAGGTTGTTGTCAAACAAGGTATTTTATATCAAACTGGTAGTGTTTCTTAACGTTATCTGATGCTTCCTGTTATAAGTTTCAGTTTTCACTCACTGTCTTGTCACTGTGGTGACTACTCGGGCTGGAAGCCTGCATACAGCGGAACTACTTCAGGCTGAATTTGGGGGAGTGGGAGTAAAAGAGTGGAGAATTTTGGTATGGTTCTTCAACCATTTCACAGAAGCAGGTTGAACTGTTTTCTTTTGCTATGTTAAAACATTCATGAGAACTTTTCCTCTAATTTTTTTCTTTTCTGCTTTTGAGCAGAGACTTGGTGTTTTATGAAAGGGGAAGGGTGGTGTCTGCCGTCTCAGAGAAACCTGCTCTGTTTGGCCAAGCTGTAACTTTGAAAAATTGCAGATTCCTCATGCTCAGCAGACACTTCTTTGATTTTAACTGCTAAAATCTCTGAAGACTTGGTCCTCACTGAGCATGCTCCAGCGTTTCTCAGCTCCTAGTGCTGCCTAGACTGCCTATGCCTCATCCCCACAGAGTGACGGAGCGTGCCTCAACCCCTCTCAGCTCTGACATGCGACAGGACTGCACGTGGGCCACCCCACGCAGTGACTGAGCATGCTTCAGCCCATGGCTACAGGTGCTCAGAAAGACTTTCGTTCTCACTGCTGTCCCTGGCTGCCTCTGGTCACAGCACTGAGAGCAGGGAGTGTTTTTTCTGTGGTCTCAGTGGTACCAGGCAGCACAGAGGAAGCTCTACAATTTGAACACAGGGCCAACAAAAGCTGTGCAGAGGCGGGTGGCAAGAGGTCTGGGACTGGAGCTGAGGCAGAGAGTCCCTGGATGGGAGCAGGAGAAGCTAATCCTGCTTAGTGGCCGTGAGGTGGGAAGGGTGGACTGGAATTAACTGGATAAGCAGACCAGATGAGGGAGACAGAGTCAGGGAACAGGTTCCAGGTTGTTCAGGGAAGGAGACTGGGAACGAATTCTAACATTTTGGGGAGCTGATGGTTATGGGAGAAGAATGCTGACATTGGAGACAGCCGAGGATGGATCTGGCTAGTGGGGAGAGCTGAACCTGAGGACCAGGGGGAAGTAAATGGTAGAGAGTGTCCAAAAAGCTACGCACAAAGTTGGAGAGCAAGTTGGAAAAATAGGGCATAGGGCAAGGACTGGATGGAGGGAGGCGCTGCTGGCGAAGAGCCTAGAAAGGAAGACTGACTCTGAGAAGAGTGGACAGAAGGCAGAAATGGAGACCGTCCAGGAAAGGAAACTGCGATAGAAGTCTCAGGTGTAGGTTGCCTAGAAAAGGAGAATGGGCTATGGAGCTGGGAAAGCAGGTCACGGCTGGGAAATGGGTAGGGTGGATGAGGCAGGAGGTGTGAAATTGGACCAGAGCTGTCTGACGTCCATCCAGGACGTAGGGTGGGCTCTCCCGTCAGTTATCAGCCAGGCATGCGGTCTGTCAGTGGCCTGTATTTGCGTTGTCCTGAAGCACTGAGCCTCTTGACTAGCATCATCCGGATGGTGCACATCCACCCTCAGCATCCTTATTCCCAGCCACCATGTGGTTCAGTCTGCCTTTTGGCTTTGGTGTGTGATCTCTGTGTCACAAGCCACTAGATCCCCTTTTTTTCCCCTTTGTTTGCAAGATTGTGGCTGCAGCCCACAACAGTTATTGACACTGAACCTGAGCTTTGGCTTATCAGTTCCATTGTAAAAATGCCAGCAATCACTGCAGTGTATCTTGAGAAGAGGTACTTTTTACCTTGACTGATTAGCTACTGTGAGGAGGACCTTATCAGGGATCTAAAGCTTTTCATTTTTTAATTTCTATCCTGTTTCATATCTTAGGCTTGAAAGTCATATTGCAAAACTGCAACTTAATTCCTATCCAGAAGCTTGTGTTTACTGGAACAGTGTTGGGCTCCACTGGCTTCAGTCAAAAATCCATGAAAAATTGACCTCAGTCTCATTGGATTTGTGGACTTTGCAACACATGCATGCCAGACTGTGCTGCGAGTGTGTGCGGGGCTGACTGCAGTCATCATCATCTGAGACAAACATCGTCTGAATGAGTCCCATAATGCACCGTCCCAGAATGTAGGCAAAGAATACAGATGCCTCTTGCTTAGGAAGCAGAAGAAATATGAATGGTGTGCTGGTCAGAGGAACTGAGGGAGATGGCGATGGAAAGCCATGTTCTCTAAATTAGGGCACAACACAACGCCAGCAAATACTTCCTGCTTCAAAAGATGTCAACTGGCACGCTCCTCTGTCTGGTGTACTCATCTGCTATCAAGAGACAAATCAAGCAGTTACTTTTCCACTTGCAAATGGAGGACCAGGAACTCCATCTGATACGTCTTTTCAGAGCAAAGGTATTACTGGGCAGATTGTACATGGTAGCATAACAGGAACTGTCAGAGCTTATCTTAATGGGGAAGTGGAAAGCAACCTGTCTGAAATCCTTCTGCTTCAGTGATCAGTAGTTCTCATTTATCTTCCTTATCTGTCCAACTGAGCACTTCAAAAAAAGCAGGCTGGGCTCAGCTGAACAAATAACTTTGGCCTGAGAGATGCTTTTAGTTCCCACGCATTCCAAATCTGTTGATCCATCAGCTAAAGAAGCCTCTTTTTTTCCTGTGTGTCACAGGATGAGAAGATGGAATCCCATTCAGGTCGTAGCTTGGCTGCTGCTTGTGTTGGTTGTAAGGACAGTTAAGTTCTTCCCTGGTCCTGAGTACTGATCAAACAGGATAAAAAGGATCTACTGAAAAGACTTAAAATATCTTTTTGGGATCGCTTTACTTTTGCAAGTCTGATATCCAAACACCAGTGCCCAGGCTTCCTCTGTACTATCTTGTAGCAAAGAGTCCAGGAAACCCCAAGATTTTTTTTTTTATGAAGGTAGTTGCAGAGGGTGAGATTTGGGTTGATTTTTTAAAAATACTGCGAATGTGATCACCTACGTATGAGCTTAATCACCTAGGTGTTGTGTAGAGTCAGGACAGTTCTGGGCATGGTTCTGTTGGCCTATGCTCAGTGTCTTTCTGGGGCCATGGTGAGCTGTGGAGTGCACAAATGAGCTAGTTTGCTTTTAGCCGTCTGTGCTGAAGATGTCTGAATTTGAAGTTATGCTTCCAGCATGGAGGTATCTTGTGTAGATTTTGAATCTTGAGGGAAGTAAAGTTGTTTCAGACTTTGCTATAATTCTTAGTGTCTGCTGCTGAGAGGACATAAAGTAAAGCCAGCTTATGTCTGAGAATATCCAGATGCCCGATTTCAAGAGAGCTTGCCATAGCGTAGGACCTTATTATTGGAGTGTTATTCTCAGACTGCAGTTTCTTTAGAGTTTAGATGACCTCAGCTGTCAAGATGTTTCTACTTGAAATGTAAAACAGTTTCTTTAGGGATCTGTTCTTATCAGCAAAAGATGTGATAACTGCAGCCTCCAGATTTTTATTTTATTTTTTTTGCAAATGCCATTTTATATTCTTAAGACTATGAGTCCCTGCCTCCATTCTGAAGCCTCCAGCATTAGAAAAATATGCATATAGAAGGAGGTAAGGCAATTATTTATCTATGCAAATAATTGGCATCCTTTGATAAGTTATTTATATGCATATTCTGCAGTTTGCCCTACATCTTCTCTGCCTTGGATTCCCTTCTTCCTGGTGTCCTATGGTAGACGAAAAGTGCCTGGCATTTGAGTGTTCTGCGTTTTTTGCTCTCAACATTAGGCAGAGGACATTTGAGTGCACCATCAGGATGCTGCTGGCCAAAGGACCCAGAACCTGGGGGAGTGGGGTGAGCACACGGTTAGCAGGATGTGCTTGTTGTTGGCACATCTGAAAGAACTTCAGTTACCATGCAGGTAAGTATGGTTTTTTTCTTCCTGCTGCAATTTTTCCTCTGCTGTCAGCATAAATCTGCAAAACCTGCTGGAGAAGTATGGGTCTCTCTTCTTGCTCTATGCTGGTCTGCACACTGGATGGCAATCTGTCACTGCTGTCTGCTACTGCGTTAGCTCCACTGGCAGAGGTCAGGGACCTGAAAGCTCCAGCCCTGCAGCCCCGCAGGGGTGACTATAACTGGATAATGCAGGATCTCTTTTCAGTCTCCTTTAAAGTCTAGGTCTTTACACCCCAAAGTTGGGAAATGCCAGAGCTGAGGATACTGGCCCAGCTTTTATTGTAGGCCCGATGTGGTTTTGTCATGATACTGTTTTTGATTGTCTGATCACTCACTGCTTGTTCCTCAGGCCAGAGGCCTAGTTATGACAGCCATGGTTCTAACAGCTCCTAAAATTTGAGTGCTTGTCCTTGCAACTTTAACGATGTTTCTTGCAAGTTTTGCATGAGGAGTTGTGAAAATTTTCAACAGAGACTAGCTGTTTCTTGAACAATTCACTGTGAATATGCACATAACTTTAAACAATGGCTTTTACATCTCCAACATTCAGTTAAATATGTGTGCTCTGTAGTAGTGAAAGCTGGATGACAAGTATGCACTTCTGTTATTCTAACAGCGAAATAGAAGGCTTGTATTTTTCCCATGAACTGAGAGTTAAACCTCTTGTTGAAATCCTTTGGATTTTAGCCAGAGAGCATTATACAGATTCGCACTAGATTTTTTCGTGCAAGTTCTTTTTACAATAGTTGCAATCCTTTACATAATTGATTAATGGGAGTAAGATATCATGAACAGAAAGCTGATGGGCTGTAACTTTCTTACCCCTGTTATTGACAAATGTAAAAACAAGTCGGGGCACTCGATACTTTTAAAGTGAAATAAGGTGCAAATATGGCCTTTGATCATTTGGAACAAAACATTCCCTTCTCCTTTCCTCTCAGTGTTTCAGTAGAGTTCTTGCATGAGAAATAACTTCTAAATAGGGCCAAACTGTATAAGTTAATTAATTACACTGCTACGGTTTACTTAAGCTCAGAAAGGTGTGCCGGCGTTTCCTCTGTACCAATGAGAAAACCCTCAGTGACTTCCATCACAGTCTAAAAGCTATTGCAAATGTAGAAAAACTTTTGAAATGACCTCCTATTCCAGGAGACAGAGAACTTTCTACCAATAGTTCATGCACTGAAGCTCTTACGTTGTCTCTGCTTGCATCTAAGTCAAACCTTTTGTATCTTGTTCTGAAATGAAGCTTCTCACAGATTTTCAGTACCCTTTAATGCAGAATTGCAGCATCGCCTGGCTAGTTTGTTGGCTTTCAAAGTATTTCTTTAAATGCACCTCAGTCTTTGTCTTACCTGGTCCCAAGAATCCTTGCTGTTTTGTCAGAACTGTCTGAACTAGGTTTGGGGTTTCATTGCATGCTTTACTGTTCTGTTGTTACAGGGTTACTGCTAAATTTTGGACTGCCAATGTACGTTTTTATAGGGTGTTTGTTCGTTTTTGAAAGAGAATTCTGGCTTGGGACTCATAAAAGAAGTTATGTGAACCAAGCTTAGCATATTTTCTGCTAGCTGTCCTTTAGGGAATTAGGGAGGACAAATTATTTTTTGTAAGTTTACAAATTTATTGACTGTTGTTTGGTTTCCACATTTCCACAGTAAAGATCATTTAAATCTGGAAATAGCCCTGAAAAGGTAAATGGATATTAAAAAGGAATGTAAAGTGTGTACACAGGGTGTACGTAAGTTGCATTTTTGGTACTCATTTTTATCTCAATGTGTTTTGCAGCTGAAATTCTAGAACTAGCAGGAAATGCAGCGAGAGACAACAAGAAAGGAAGAATTGCCCCCAGGCACATCCTCCTGGCAGTAGCAAATGACGAGGAGCTGAATCAGGTACTCGTTTACGTTGCAGTGTGAGGGTTGTCTGTTGTAGCACAAATGACGCTGCTGCCAGGAAAGTTAGAAAGTCTGGTCTGACACGTGAATGAAACACGGTTATTAGAGCAGAGGATGACAAGATTTTGCCTACCCAAATAACAGCAAAAGAAGGCAGCAGCTCTGTGGTATCTTACATCACTTGGATATAAATTTTGTTGCTTCTACAGCCTGTGGGTCGTGTTGCGGTGGGTGAACTTGATGCCTAATTTTTAGCTTGGTGATATCTGATACTTAACAAAGATATACCATATGGACGACTTTCTTCCAAAAGCTGTAGAAGTGAGTGTGTTTTCTATTACACTGTCTGGGAGGCCCATCTTGGATAGGGATCTGGCTCGCTCTCTGCTGTTGCTGCGTCCAGGACTACCTCCCCTTCCATATGCCTGAGTCCTGTTAGCACACAGACTGTGGTTTGCAGCGCTCTGACTCTGAGGATCGCTTGTGGAATACTTCTGCTAAACTTGTAGAGTGAGAAGAGAGGTCATGGCGTGGGCTGTGAATTGCGGCAGTCAGTGTTGATGGAAAGGTTCACTCAGCATCAGAGGTTCTCTTCTTGGATGGCCCTGCGTGAAGATGGATGACATCATTCACACCTTGAAAGATTCCCGCACTGAGTTTGACTGAAAATATGGTGCCCATGAAGTCATCTGGCTCTGTTTCCTGTTAAGGAGACTGAAAACTCAAAACAGAGACCATGAGGGAGGGCAAAGAATTCAAGCACTACCAGCGTATTCCCTGCACCGTAATACTCGTCAGTGGCCTGTGGAATAGATCTACTGTTGTCAGTTAGGAATCAGCCAGATTTTGTCGTCTGTGTCAATATCACAGCCTGTTCCTGTTGTTTTCCTCTGCAAAGCAGGTTCTTGGGTCTCATGCTTACTTTCACTGAATCTGCTTTCCTGTGAAAGGGATCTACAACCAGTCTTTTTTTTTTTAAAGTAGCCTGCAGCTGCTTATCTCATCTTACCCTCATTCACTGCTTGAGAGTCACCAAGGTATGCAGAAAGACCAGCACTGAAAGACAGAAGAGCGACTAACCTGTGGAGTAACAGAGTTTTCTGGGATGTGCTGGCTGACCTCACTGTGACCTGCCAAGTTCTCTCTCTAACTGGGTTTTCTTGTGATACACGAATAAGGTGCAGTGCTTTAGGAAGTGTGGGCTGTGTGTGTGTGTAATGAAGTCAGCAAAAATTGCCTGAGTGCAGACTTAGAGAATCTGCAATGCGCTCCCTTATACTGCTTTTCCTTGCAGTTGCTAAAAGGTGTGACTATTGCAAGTGGAGGTGTCCTGCCCAGAATTCAGCCAGAGCTTCTAGCCAAGAAACGGGGTGCCAAAGGCAAATCCGAGACCATCCTTTCCCCTACTCCTGAGAAGAAGGGAAGGAAATCCATGGTGAGCAAAAAGAGTGGGAAGAAGGCAAAGTCTAACAAGGCCCGGACACCCAAAAAGGTAAACATGAGGCAGATACGGGATTCTGGATGTGTGAGAGGATTGGATCAAAACCAGCTAAGATTATCAGGAGATTATCTGCATTAATTGTTTGTCGCAACTGGAAGTGGGAGGTAGGAGTTGCCAAGAGACACGCCAGGAACTTATTTCTCTAAACTTAGAAATATAGGGGAAGAAGCTTATCACAGTGTTTTTGTAATGAATTTCAATAATAAAAACCTTTAAAGCTTTGAGGGATACTCTTCAGATATCCGTGTCAAGAAGGTACTGCAGAGGCTGTGTGGAATCTTTATCTCCACACTAAGTGTGTGGCAGTGAGCTCTAGCTTCTAAAATACGGGGGGCTGTATTTAAAATCATTTTCTGTTTGAGAGAGGTCACACTATCAGCCTTCTACAGGTACCAGATTGCTGTTAAATATTTTCCACCGTCCAGAAAACTTGTTGTGACGTACTACGTATATTCTTTTTGACAAGCATTTTGTTTCATATATTCTTAGGTGTGCTGTTATAAATGTTTTTTAAAAGAGTTGAGAGAAGAATAAGTGAATCGGAACATGACCACTGCACCTTCCCTCACAGTTGCCCATCCTCTATCACCATCTAAAATGGTTTGATTTGGTAAAGCGGTAACGCAGATCAGTGCTCTTGGTTTGTCATGCTAAAGCTTGCATGTTAAAACATTTGCTAGATTTCAATTAGGATAGGATCAAATCATCTTAAGCTTTGACCTAAACTTTTAAAACTTGTTTTAAGCACATCTTTCTGGAGACCTCTAAGCTTTGATACGTCTCCATAGCTGAGAATATGCAGAAACAACTTTTTAAAAGAAAGCAGAGTTGAGTAATAATTAGAATAGGATGCCTCTGTGTATTGAATTCATCTGCCACCTTACTCTGAATTGTGTGCCTGCGGAATTTGGGACTTGTTAAGAAGAGTTAGCTTCTTGACTTAACCTTCAGCTACATTTTTGAGAGATGTGAGGCCATGCTCCAGCAGTCCTGGTAGGAGTGGGTTTCCGGCTTCTGGAGTGAGGCTGCGCGAAGGAGCGTGTCTCACAAAGGGGGTTTTGCATTCAAACTTTAACTGTTAGTTATTTTATTTAGCCGTCCCAACTGCTTGTTTGGAGGTGTGATGGCTCACTCCTGTCAATAGGGATTGAGATTTATGATTCATTAGCTGAGGCTTATGATTTCTTTCAGATGTTTTTTTCCATGAGACTGGAGCATTTGACTGGGTTACCGTTTGATTTAGTGTGAGCTCTGTTCTGTTAGCAGCAAAACCAAACACACTGGTGCGCACTAATCCATAAGTCGAACCTTAATCATCAGTAAAACCACAGGTGGAGGTGCATACCCCTGACTCTCAATAAGTCTCCAAATGTATGTAATGCTTCAGAAGATGTTTTAGTGTTTTATAAACAGTGAGGACCTCTGTTGTTACATAATCCTTGGGTAGTAAAAAGCTGTGAGTAACATACTGCTCTGAGAAGATGAAATTTGTAGTAACTGATGAAATCTGTCCATTACTGAATAATGGTAGGCACTGGTTTTGCTTCAAGGGTTCTTGTTTTTTTCTTCCCTCCCCCATACCCATTCCCAATTAGAATAAACAGAAGGATAATGAAAAAGAAGGAGCTTCAAATTCAACATCTGAAGATGGACCTGGGGATGGTTTTACTATCTTGTCCTCCAAGAGCCTTGTGCCGGGACAAAAGGTAATACAATTTATAATATAACAGATTGGGATCATGGCAGTGGAGCCTAGCATAAACAGAAGGATGCTTTAGATCTAACGCCAGTACAAAATCTTCTCTACCTTCCTCTTTAGTGGTCCCAAATTTAGGGCCAGAACTCACTCAAGTCATGGGCAGGGTGGAGGGTCTCGAAAATGTGTCTACAGATAAGATTTCCAAGCATAATGCTGGTCAGCCTCTCTTCTCTAGAGAGCCATATCGATTAATTTTTTGGCTAAACCTATAGTAGAATTATGTTCAATGTGGACTTGGCTGAGTTGTGTCAAGCATACTGCCAAACCAGGTTTAACCATCTAGGCTATTTATTATTTATAAAAACAAACAGAAAATAGATTTCTGGTCCGGGCCTGAGGATCACCCCTCAAGTTCCACATACTGGTTTGTGCCAGAAGCCTGGGTGCTCCATCTGAAAATGGGCTGTGGGGTACGTCTCTCACTGTTCAAATTGAGCATACCTACTTCTCCATCTCCACACAGACTGTTGACGCCTTGCCTGGCCAAAATTACAAAAGTGTCCCACCAAAATACCCACGTATCTGTGGTGTCCAGCCAACTATCTGTCCTATTCCTTCCTTTTTTTTTTATTCTGTACTCACAAAGAAGGAGGGGTTTTTGCCTTCCTTAGTTTTGGACCCTTTGAATGAAGCTGGAGTTCTTCTTACGTATTTAAACTACGGAGATATAGTCAAGATTTTGTGTTACCGTTATTTCAAGTAGTGGGATCATCTGGAAGAAGTGTTCTTCCTGAAATTGTTTCTGTAAGTCCCCTGTACTGATATTGTACCCTGCTGTATGAAGCAGTGCTTAAAAACTCAGTCTACGCAATCTCATCTTTTATTGAACTAGTGGTGTAGTAAGTGTCAGATGCATACTTGATCTAGAAGACTGCCAAAAGCAGTAATCTTACTAGGTAGATGAAACTTGTATCTCCTTTATTAGCGTTCATTGCTGTCGTAAGTTCCTCCACAATCTGTGCAGCTTCTCCTTTTCTTCTCTAAAATGGGCAATGTTTATTGTTCTGATTAGGACATAAATACTATAGCGTATCTTGGAAGAAATGAGGTGTGCTGGGCACATGTTCAGCAACTGTAAAGTCTTTTTAATGATTTCTAGGGTTTCTGGCTTCTGTTGTTGCTCAAAGTGATGAGGCTGTGAAATCTGGGGAGCAGCCTTTTTTGAGCTCCTTAAGACATCAAGTTTTGGCCAGTTCCTGTATCCTGATGCATGGGTGGGTAAAGCATTCCTTGTTTTATTTATGCCAGGAACTGAAATGAAATTAATTACTTGGGTGGTGAAGTCTGTTTAGATCAAGATAGGGTTCAGCCCTTCAGTAGTAGCTGCCCTGCAGTAGTTTACTGGGGACAAGTGTTTCTATAGGAGAAAACCTCTTATTTTTAGTGTTTTTCTATTTAAACAAGAGAGTTTCCGAAGTCAGTGTTTTTTCTTCAAAGTGTGATGCTAGAACATGAATTTAATAGCAGTAATTTCCTCTGGAACAGGCTTCCAAGCTATGGGCACGTCTGGAAACAATCTGAGTGGTGTACATGCTAATTAAAGGTTAAAAATCAGAATCAGACATATTGAACATGATAAAAAATTGTGTGAATTGTGAATCCAGCCTTCTTCTATTTTAGTTTTTTGGTATGAAAGTAATTTCATACACATATCACCAATTTGATTCTTTCTACCCTCTCATGCTTATCTTGCAGCTTTCTCTGACACAGAGTGACATCAGCCATATTGGCTCCATGAAAGTAGAAGGCATTGTTCACCCTACAACTGCTGAAATAGACCTCAAGGAGGAAATAGGTGAGGCTCTGTGACACACAGGAAAAAAAACAGATCTAAAGCTGTAACAGCAGCTGGTCTACTATCTTGCTGCTGAGCTTCCATCCAGTTTCATCTGAATCTTCCCCAGGCCATAAAATATCATTTATAACACTTGTGAAAATCAGGCTGGAACTTACGAGGTATAACAGGCTAATCACCAATTTATCATTTTTTAATGATGGCCGACAACAATCAAAACACAGGTGATTTGTTGCCGCACGTGAGCGGTAAAGGTGTACGTAATCATTATTGCAGTCTTTATTGGATTATTTTCTTTTTTACATTTGCTTTTGAAAATTCTGTAAGGCAAATTATGTATCTTAATAACATTTCCAGTTAAGCTTTTCATTCTAGGATTTTGTATGCTTTAGATATACCCATGTGCAAAGCCTTATACTGATCGTGTGACATTAGGAAGTATTATTACTGCTGGTGTAAAATAGGGAAATCGACACAAGAGGGAGGTAAAAAAGACAGGCAGTCGGTCGTACAGAGGAACATTGTTTTATATAGTTAGTCCTTGAGAGCTTCAGTGGTATTCCGGCTGTGTTTATTTATTTCAGAAAATTATTTCAGGAAAGTAGTAGGGTTCGTATGTTGAGTTGATTTTTGAGACTGAAAATCTGAGTCTGGAAAATCCTGCTCTTCGGTGTTTTAGCCAGAGGAAGTTAGCATTCTTACAGGTAATTATATTAATA
The DNA here is from genome assembly GCA_013399475.1 of Chauna torquata. Classification (NCBI taxonomy): domain Eukaryota; kingdom Metazoa; phylum Chordata; class Aves; order Anseriformes; family Anhimidae; genus Chauna; species Chauna torquata. The sequence goes on along the minus strand of VXAL01016225.1, from coordinate 30,391 downwards.
TCCAGTAACAACATACAAGGTTTTTTGAAACCAATAAAAAATAAACTATATCTGTGGCTGATAGTGGCAAGCATAAACATCAGCTGCTGCTGACAGAGGGAAACATGACAGTATGTGCACAAGGTGCTTTTAAATCATGTAGAGTTGCTGGTTTTTCTTGTTTGTTTTTTGTTTTTTGCTGGTAACTTGAAGCCAAGGCCTTTTGCTCTGTGTCCTTCCAGGCAAGGCTTTGGAAAAGGCAGGAGGGAAAGAGTTTTTAGAAACGGTGAAGGAGCTTCGCAAATCTCAAGGACCTTTGGAAGTTGCTGAAGGTAAAAAGGATCCTCTGCTTTGTGTTTAGAAATGGCCCATTCCACGTATTCTTTTCTCTTGATGTTCTGATCTGTTCCCGATTACGTATGTGCCTTTGCTTACGTGTGGTAAATGTTTCTGTCTCTTCTTTAAAGTTGCTGCTGATATGGACCGCCTGTTTGGGGACAGGGGAGGTGGGGGAAAGGATGAGGAATAGGATACCTCTGTGCTGCGCACATCTTGTCTGTGTGCGAGTAGGTGCCACCACAAGTTACAGCAGGCCGATTACTTTACCTTAGGCGATTCCTGTCTGTAGGTGCGTTGTGGTTTAGCCCTGGCAGGCAGGTAAGTGCTACACAGCCGCTCACTCACTCTCCCCAGTTGGGAGAAAGATAAAAGTGCGAGAATTCATGGGATGAGATAAAGACAGCTTACTAGGTAAAGCAAAAGCCACGCACGCAAGCAAAGCAAAACAAGGAATTCATCTGCTGCTTCCCACGGGCAGGCAGGTGTTCAGCCACTGCCAGGAAAGCAGGGCTCATCACACGTAGTGGTTTCTTGGGAAGACAAACGCCTCCACTCCGAATTTCCCCCTCTGCCTCCTTCTTTACCCCAGCTTTTATTGCTGAGCATGATGCCATGTGGCACGGGACATCCCTTTGGTCAGTCTGGGTCACCTGCCCTGGTCCTGTTCCCTCCCAGCTCCTTGTGCACCCCCAGCCTCCTTGCTGGCAGGGCAGCACGAGAAGCAAAAAAGTCCTTGGTTCTGTGTAAACACTGCCCTGCAACAACCAAAAACATCATCACTGTTTTCATCAGGAATCCAAAACACAGCATTGTGTGAGCCTCTACGAAGAAAATTAACTCTGTCCCAACCAAAACCAATGACAAGGAGTCCAAAAGTTCAGGAAAACTTGTGCTGTGACCTCTGTGCCATCTTTCCCCTCCTATTTGCGACGCATTTCTTAGTGAGAATTTGAAACAGCTGTCAGTCTAACATATGAGCTGTATGAACAATAGCAGTTTATAAATTATCCTGCTTTATGCATGTTTGATGAACAATATAATCAAAGCAACTGCCTTACTTTCTTTGAACACAAATAAAGGTAGATGTGATAATTCTTTAGAAGTGGCATGTCCTTCGAATAGCGGTTGCTGTTCTTCTCCCAGGCATTACAGCTACATTGTAGAAATACAAATTACAAAAGAGCTCCCTTCAAATGTTTAAAGCATCTGTAGCAGTGAATAGTTTAGGGCTTGAGATTGTCTTCCTTTGCAGACAAATTAAACTAATTCATAGCAGTTGAATGTGGGTGGAGGGCAGGCGGGAGAAGTTACAATATATCTCTTAGTGCCTTAGGCAGCTTAGTACCTCAATACCGAAGAATTTCAGTGCTTTAAGTAGTCTTGATTTTAAAATTTCCTAAATGAATAGCCTAGTTTTATAGTCCAAAATAACAGGGAAATTTTTGTACAATATATTTTGCTTCATTTTTGCATTGAATCAAAAATATATGCCATAACATCAAAGAAAACCACTTTTCTGTCAACATCATTGCACAGATAGAAAATAGACTTCTTTTATGCTGCTAAGCTAGTCCCAGGAAAGAGGATAATCTTAGTTTAACGGATGGAAAAATGAAGTCTGTCAAGCACTGTGTTGTGTTGGTATGTTTGAAGTTGCCACATCCACTGGTTTTGAGGCAAGCAATAGTAAATGATTCTTAATTACTGGAGGTCTACTGCAAACACTTGAGCTCCAGCTTAATAGGCCTTGAATTCAAGTTCTGTTCACAGGATACCTGTTGTTTTCAGTCAATTTGCTCCTTATGGTTAAAGGCCTGAAGCTTCTCTTCTGGTTGAACTGTAAGCAGTGCAGTGAAGCATTTGGTAGAATTCTTCTGTGGTGGTGGACAAGTGAATAAATCCAAATTTTTCATCCTTGGGTAATAATTGCACAGCTAACCTCTGGGTGTTCCACCTGAGGTTCTGGAGACCCAGATTTTCAGAAGTGCTAAAAGTCACAATTGCAACAAAAGCAAACCAATGCCACGCTGTGGATGTTGCAAGTCCTCGAAAATTAATCCGAGATTTCTAAGTGGACGTAACTGGTGGATACTTTCAATAAACATCTTTTGATTTTTCAGGTTGTTGTCTGAAATTACCCAGCTGTGAAGGGGGTCCGAATATTACCCCCCTAACACTCTGGAGCTGTAATGATGATGCAGAATATTTGTGCAAAGCATTCAGAAAAGGCTGTGACAGCACTGCAGAAATGTCTGTTGGGGAGTTAATGATATTGTATTCAATGCAAGGTTTCAATACTCTGCATTTAAAAAAAAAAATGCAGAGTCCATGCTGACTGAGAAAGCTACAGAGTATTGTATAACTGCGTGTTAAGCAAATGAGCCCTGGGTTCTTTGGTCTCCAAAGAAATAAAAAATTGATCACACAAGTAATGACAATACAGTCAGGTTAAGGTTGCAGGTGAGTCATTGTGGCATACTTTAATTCCTCATGTATTTCTTTTGGAGGGGTAATGTAATTAAGAAAGTACTTTAGGTTGAGAAGTCATTGCAAGGTAATTTCGATTCAAAACTAAATGTTACGTTTTTGTTTGTGTTAGCTGCACTTACTCAGTCTAGCGGCCTAGCAGCAAAGTTTGTCATCCACTGTCACATCCCACAGTGGGGCTCAGACAAGTGTGAAGAGCAACTTGAAGAGACCATAAAGAACTGCTTAACAGCCGCAGAAGACAAGAAGTTGAAGTCTGTGGCTTTCCCCCCTTTTCCCAGTGGCAGGTATGACTTTTTCTGCATAAGAGGATAATGTATTGTGTTAACAGTTGCATAATTAGCTATCAGAGAGCTGCTGCTGTAATGGAGAGCCTTTATGTGGAGAAATTAGCTAACTCTCAGGAGAGAGCTGAGCTGGCTTGCTGTGTTCTCTGTTGCTAGCGAGTAATTTTCATTCCTCTGCTATGGGGCTGCACCATCTCCAGTTTTTACGTCCCTTCATTTTTCTTTGGTGAATCTTATTAATACCAGCGGAGTTTTAGTAAGATTACACTGGCATCATACTGAAGGCAAGTAATAGTGAGGCAATTTGAGCTAGGTAAATGTGGTGTTTACTGAAGTCATCCCAAGACTCTGTATTAAACCGACTAGTCACACAAATGCTTTCTTTCAAAATAAAATCACCGTTTCTTAAAAATAGTTCTGCTTTAAAAAGGCAACTATGAAACCAACTGTAAAACTTCACATTTCTTTCTTAATAACTAGCAAATAAAACGTGCTTGGCTAAGAAATCCAAAGGTGTTTTTTTTTTTTGAAGCTGATGGTTTGCTTGGTCTCTGATCCTAAGAAACCATACACAAGCCTCACTAACTACAGAAGTTTTTCTTTCATTATAGGGTTTGCTTGCTTATCATGAATTTGAAATGTAATTACTGATTTTCTTAGCGATGGCCAAGAAACAGAGTACATAGAGCGTAGTCCAGTTGTGTTGGCCCTGTAGTGAATAAAGTGAAAGTGAAACTGTGTTTTGACCAGTGAAATCACCACATTTTTCTGAATAGAGAGGAGGAGAAAATGCCATTTTTACACAGACGCTTTCCAAGACAGAACAATATTTTTATGGATCAGGGTAGAAGAATAAATAGAGAGGCAATGTACTTTTAATGATTTTCTTTCCTTTATACACAGATCTTTTTATTTATGGTGTTCAGTCAAAGCAAAGCGTGATAAATTGTTTTACTGCTTCTTATTATTTAAGTTCACTTTTCAAAACTGAACTGTAGCTTTTAATGCCAATAGAAATAGTCTCTGTAGACCTCATGTCTCCTGTGAGCATTGTCTAAGAATAATCTAGTCTTGGAGCGTCAGTATTAGCGCAGATCCTTCTGCTGCATAGTTCCATTTTGCTCTCTGTTGCTTTTATAATTGCTCCTGCTAACAGAGAGAATATAGAGTAAGTCCTACCATGTGCTACTGGCTTATACTTTATTTATCAAAGGACCTCAAAGTTGTCTGAAAAAGGCAGAGTTTTTCAAAGATGACTTCTAATGGTTTTGCTGGCATTTTCCTCCACCTGTGTGTCTGCACAGGAAATGCTGGTTTTGTTTGGTAGATTGGGGATTATGCTGTATTAATTCTATGAATTTTTCCTTCTTCTGTCCCATCTTAGGAACTGTTTACAGTAACTGATACAATGTAGGTAAAAAGCAGTTGATGGGATATCTAAATTGTGCCAGGGCTTTCCACCTGTACAATCTTGTCATAGAAAGTAAGAAAATGCAGTTTAGATTAAATTACATGTGCTATGAAGTGAATATAAATTAGCTGAACAATATCTTCAGAAAGTCCTTCTCGATAGCTTGCCGCCACAAAGGCGTGTTAGCTGAGTTGTTGCAGAGGTCTGTCCTGGGACCAGAACTAGTAAAGTCTGTTTCTTCGTAGTCATTTGGATGATAGTGTATATGCATACAACAGTTGTTGATGACTAGTTTCCAAGCTCTCTTTTGGACAGTATTTAATATAAATGTGGTAAGTAGTCTGAAATTACTAAAGTGAAATTGAGTAAGGAGAAGTGAGTAGTGCCGCACTTAGGCAAATAAACAAATGTACAGGATATTGTTATCAGAGAGGGGGTGGGGGGAAAAAGAAAAACCCTGCAAAAGTTGCTGTGGATGCTGTTAAAAGAAATACCAAAGTTTTTCAACTGTAAGTATTGTTAGGCACTAGAATGGCATATCTGTGTATTCTGATGTAGCCCTATCACTGAAGATCTTTGAGGATAAGTTAGACAAACTTATTTGAGAAGCAGAAAAGTTCTATGTGATCCTGCCTGAGAGTAAGGGCATGGCCTAGGTTGTTCTGGCCAAAGTTTTTGGCATACATCTGACTTCCTTTGGAGCATCATCATACAGTAGAATCTAAATAGGAGGCATTAAACTTGAGAGCAGCCAGCAGAGTTATGCTCAAAGGCCTATCTGAAATCTCAGCCAGGTCTTAACTCACCTTCAAACAATGCAGTATGCCCCAGTAAAGTCTCATCCAGACTCTGGGAGGTATTCTGCATGCTCATGTAGCAAGGAAACCACACCAACACTCTTTAGTGTTGTACAAAATCAGCAGAATTATCACAACCATTGTCAGGCAGCAGAGAAACTCCAGCAGGGAAGGCAGGAGAGTGTCCTTCCCTCCAGATCTCGGTGACAGAGAGATGCACGTATCACTTCAGGAAAGGGATGCTTTCTAGGTCAAGGAGTCTGGTGTTAGACCTGTAGAACAGTGTGGAGACCTTCCTAAGCGTGAACATAGTGTAAGGCAACGTTTCACAAGGCAAGTGTCAAGTTAATCATAGAGCAGTTCCTGAAATTACGTCTGGTGTTATAGCAGTCGTATTTCATATAAACAAAGATGAAAAGCTGCTGACCTTCACAGTAACTGTTGTCTTTGTGCTGAAATGAGGGTGAAGGAACTGAGTTGCAGCTGAACAGTTCTGTGAGTTGAGAAAGGAGCATGAGAATGATTAAGATGCAACAAAATTTGGATTGCAAGGACATGGGCCAGGTGCCTGAAGAGGAGTCAACACAGTTCAACAATCCACTTGCTGTAAAGATTGGTTGCTTTTCAGTTTGTAGGTTGGACAGTATTACCACAAAAATGAAGGAAGGAATGGGTCTTGGACTTGATTTGGTTTGAGGTTGCAACTTCAATTATTTTCACTGAAGTCTCAAGCAAAGTCTTATTAAGGACAAAGTAAGGAAGCCAGTTGTCATTTTTTTTTCCAGTTTTCGACTAAAAAAATAATTCCTTGTACTTTCTAGCCTGCCCAGCATGGCATAGACAAGTTTGATTCTGTTGAGATTTTTTTTTGTAAAACAAACCAAAACTTTGTGTGGTTATAAAAAGTAGAAGCAAATGAAAACGGTACCTATGCCAGCAAGGAAGCTAATACAGCAGCAGATTAATATTGTTATCAAAACCTTGGGGTTTGCTTCTGGGATGTACACATTTTAAAACTGTAACTGATGCTGTCTTAAGAGCAGCCTGTGGTGGGTACAGTTATACTTTGTTCCTTTCAGCATCACGTGTGTATAATGCTCTTGTTTTGTTTTCTTCCCTTGTCACATAGAAACTGCTTCCCAAAACAGACAGCAGCCCAGGTGACTCTCAGAGCTATTTCTACCCATTTTGATGGCACCAGCTCTTCCTCCTTGAAGAACATTTACTTTCTGCTCTTCGACAGCGAAAGTATTGGCATCTATGTGCAAGAAATGGCCAAGCTAGACATTAAGTAGCAACGGCAGCCAAATGAAACTTTATTTTTCAACAAACTTGAGTAGCATTAAAAGCATTAGAGGTGGGTTTTATTTTTTCAATGTGGTGAGGAGGGGGAGTGGTAGTAGTGTGATGTGTTGTGACTTGATGAAGAGCTGTGATTAGAGATGAGAGGGGTTTAGTCTGATTTCTTCATGCTATCAGCATCCTCTAGCCATTTATATCACCTTAAGCAATTGAGTTACCATCTCTTTTCAGGAGTTTGTTTAGTGTCCCTTGTTACTTTAGTTTAGAAGTTTTTAAAGAGTAACTTCATTTTAGATTTGTAGTGATGAATTTTTCACACACACACACACACACACACACACACTTTAGAGAAAGCTCTTGAAAATATTCTGCTCCCTTTTCCCCTCCCTTGAGGGTGTATGTTAAACTTCTGCCTCCAGCCCACCACGGGGTGGGGAGAAGGATTTTGGAATTGACGCATGAGGAGCTTCTGTTTTGCTTTTAATTCACAATAATCTCTGTAATTACTGAGAATATTTCATGGTGATTTTGTTTGTTTTATAAGAAAAAAAGAAAAAGATGTGTCAAGTGTGGTTATTGTTATAAACCCTACTTTTGCTCTGGAAATTTCTTACCTTTAAAGGAGAAAAAGAAAAGCAGCATCTGTAATTAAGTACTTGCTGTATCACACTTAGCACGCAAGTAACCAGCTTCTGGAAGAAGTATAGGGCTGTGAGATAATTAAAGCTGCTGTGGAGATACTGACACAAAGCTGCATTATACTCTGTTGAGTTCCAGGATTACCATAGCCTTTTCAAGGCTTTAGGCAGGCTTTTCACAGGCAGTGCCGCAAGCCATTCTTGCTGCCTGCTGCAGAGCAGATGCCAGGTCTGTACCCAAGTAATAGGCAGATACTTTTTTAGAAGCAAGAGTAGAGAAAGCCAGGGAGAAACCACATAACAAACAAGCCGCAGATTTTGAAAACCACAGTGTTTACTGTTACAAATCAAGGTAAACCAAGTTTTTTGCTCAGAGCTATCACAACAGGGAAGTAAACAAAACATTCCTTCCTTGTTTTTTATGATGAGAACTTTCGGTGCTGATTAATTTGGAAGTGCCTCCTTCCCCTTTAAAGTAACACAGGGCACCCCTTCAATGCATTACACTGAAGGGTGGCTTTAGGAGGTGCTGCAGGAGACAGTGTCTGTCTGTCCAGGCAATAAAGAGCACCCTCACCTTCTTCCAGTTTTTGAATTCCTTGCTGGTTTGTTTCTGATCCCCTCTTAAGAGGGCATTGTCTGTCCCATTGTCTTCCAGCTTTTAGCGACAAACAAGTCCCGGCTCTTAGCGATGGTCACCAAGAGACGTCCCACATAGTAGCCATTCACCTGGCCTACACCATCATTCCTGCCCATTGAAAGCAGGAATGTTAGTGATCCTGGAAAGAAGAGGCAGAGGTTTAAGTTAAGTAATTTCAAAGCTAAATACCAAACCCTACTACATGTAGGTGTGGTACTTCCTCCCCCACTCTGTCTGCAGCACCCTCCTCCCCATACACACACTGCCGAGCACAGTAATCCGCGTGCTGCATGACAAGGAAGGGGGCAGACCCCAGGAGAGCTACTTGCAATGCTCTCCTTTCTACTGTCTGCTCTACCTCTAAGAGCTTGCCTTTGCCTTGTTTGTTCCCTCTTCTAAGGAGGCATCAGCCTTTCAGAAGAACTGAAAGCTAGTTCTGCTCTTCTGGTGTAACAGAAGTACAGCACAGGCACTCCTCTTGTTTTAGAGCTGCACAGTAGAAGGATTTGGCTGTCTTTGTTTGTGGCATAGAATGACTCCATCCTCCCAAGAGGTAGACAACAAAATTTAAGTAGGAAAAAAAAGAAGTATACTGGGTAACCTTTAAAACCCAACAGCTGTCTGGACATCCTCCATCCATATGGAACAGCTTTCAACATAGTTATAATAAGCATTTACAAATCAGTTGCTTATCAATGAGACCCATCACCTAGCTAGATTTTCTTTTTTAGACTAGATTTTTCAGTTTGTGTTTGTTGTATCACTTAAGGGGAGAAGGGAGGAGAGAGTCAAGTCCTCTCCTTGTTTCTAGGATTTAATTGGATGGTAAGCAACTTAAAGAAAAGGAACCAAGTTTGATGAATGGCAGACACCCACCAGTAGATTTATCAGGAAGACATTAGTGAAGAAAGGACATGTTGCATACGTAGACTGACACGGGTAATTAACTTCTACAGTGTCTTTGACAAGAACTAAGATAAAGCCTAAGCTATAGGCCTATATAGTTATCCCCAGTTGTGGGTTCCCTCACCTCTAATTAGTGTCCCATGCAAGTTATGATGTGCACCTGTTAAAACAGCTGTTCCCTGTAGAAAAGCAGCTCAACAGCTTAGGCCAGTTGCTGAGAGATTACCTTACCTGGTTGGTAGGTTTTAAGCGGCTTGTGTGTCAGGCTGTTGATGATATTTGTCACCACGATGTTGGCATGGAGCCCAGCATGGTAGGCCATCTTTGGTTCCTTCAGATTTGCACAGTCCCCAATGGCATAGATGTTTGCATAGCCTTCCAGCTGGAGGTGCTTGTTAACGTTCAGAGCTCCGTTACTTGCCAGTTTGTCTCCTGTTTTGCCAAACAGTAAGTTTTCAGAAGCCGCGTGTTGCATGCTGAGGCCCAAGACCCCAAAATGTCGATGATGTTATCAACGTGTCATTGACAGAAAGTGAGGAGTTAGGTTTTCACCCTCTGTTTTACATGTCAGGCAAGAGATGCTTTTTGCCTTACTGTAGTTAATCATTGCACGTTCTGATGCAATGAATCATCCTTTGATATTTCAGTGGAAACATGGATTAATTAANGAGCCGCGCCGAGCCGTGCCTCCGGCTGCCGGAGCGCGGCGGGGCTCCGTGCCGCGGCTGCCCGCGGCCTTTCGCAAGCTCCGGGCCCCGCCTGCGGACCTCGAGCCGTCCCTTCGGCTCCGTCAGCCTCAGGCGGAGCAATCGGCTGCTCTCCGTGGCGCGGGAGCCCCGAAGGTCCCCTTGCCGAGGAGCCTGCCGCAGGTGGCCGGGGGCTGAGGCAGGACTAGCGGTCCTCACGGACCGAGGGCGAGCGCCCAGCGACCACCGGAACGGCCCCGGCTGAGCCTGCCGGCTCCGGGATGCTGCGCGAGACGACAGGCTCTGCTAATGCTGAGGGCGTGCGCTCAGTCCTGCCAGACGCCGGCAGTAAAAAGCCACGAGGGCATCCTTAAAAAATAAATAAATCAGGAGACGCTTTTGTTTTGTTTCTGACAGTTCAGGCGCATTGGGCATTGTCTGTCCTTGCCTTGTCCTTTGCCAGCTCTGAGTGTTGGTTAAGTGCACGTCGCTTCAGCACCCCTTTCTGGGGCAGCCGGCGGCTCGCCGCTGCCTTTACTTGGGGAGGAGCTCATCAGGAAGCCCACAAACAGGCTGAGACTGCAGGCTGGATGGATAAAGCGACCGGAGGATGGCTCGCTCCCTGCACCGAGAGCAACGGCTCCCACGGAGTGAGGAATGAAGACGTATCTGCTCCGAGCGGAGCAGAGCCCGGAGAGGGCTGTGGGAGAGGGACCGAGGGAGGATGAGCCCAGCATCACCGTGGTGGGGACAGCAGGATGTAAGGAGGAGCAGGGGAGGGCTGAGGAGGAGGATGACAGTAAAAAGGGCGTCCAGACCAGGCTCTTCCGCAGAACGGAAATTGCCCCGGAAGACTTTCTGCTCCTGTGGCATTCCAGATAAATATAGCTGGCAGGCCCTGAGGATAAATATAACTCCTGTGCACACTGCAGCGTTGTGAGCTGGCGGAGCTGCCCTGTGCTTTGCATGCTGGTTTGAAGGCCACCTCTGCTCCTCATTCCTCCTTCAGCGAACGCCGGCCCTGTGTCAAAGTCTGGAGCAACCTCCCCACGTGGGAGATGGGTGAAGGAATTTGCATCTTTTTTAGGAAAAACGGGGGGATGTGGACCCCAAGCTGAGCTCTCTCCCTGGAGACTGGTTCTGGCTGTTGGCTCCAGTTAATTGAGAGGCAGAAAATCCCGACTTGTGCCCGCAGTCCGGGATGGAGCAGCGTTTCCAGGGCTTGCTGCCAGGATGCTGTGAGAGATGCAGCCAGACCAGGCTGCGGAAGCGTGGCCGCCAGAGGGTGCAGCCGGCTCGGCCGTGGGGATGGGGATGTGCTGGGTGTCCCAGTCCAGTGTGCAGCACCAGGCGGCCTCCCTCCATGACAGGGACGGTGACAAAGGGTTTGAAAGCATGCAGGGTGCCAAAACCTTAAATGGGGGCAAAGTAGTTTTGATTAATCCAGGGAAGATAAATCCTCTCGAGCTGCTAAACACAGAGGCATCCATTCTAGCCAGGAAGTCCTGGAGCTACCGGAGGCTGGGAAGTACCCCTGGGGAGATACCGCTCCAAGTCACCTCCCTGTATTCTNGGAGACTATGTAAGAGTCACACTGCTCCATGGTTGTAGTACTGTAAGTGATACTGGGCTGTAAGGGACTCGGACTGAAGGTGTATTACCGAAAAACTGGTCAGCTGAACACGCTGTGACACTGACAGTGCAGCAAGAATGCTGAATGTGCTGACCCTATTTTTGCTCAGAACTCAGCAAGCGCATTATCTGGGATGAAATCCTGGCCTTGACGACAGGAGTTACCATCAGCTTCTAGGTGTAATCTTTCTCATGCTGAACTAGGACACTAAGAGAACGAGCTGGAAAAGACTGTGGGCCTTGTGATCTGTAAGTTTCTGAAGGTCACATTTCATAGTTAAGTATTTAATGTGATGTTAGGGCATTTGCTGTGTCATGGAATAACCGCTGCAGGTTGTGTAAGTTTGATTTCTAACCTCACAGTACTCAAGTAGAAGATGCTGAGGAACTGCATTGCTTCTCCCCACGCAGTGGTTTTTCACTTACCAAATGCAGTGGCATATGCTGACGAGTTAATCTTTATCCCCGTGCACAGGACCACCATGTCAACAGCCACCTCTGTGCCCTTTTCTGTTCTTACTACCATGTCCTTCTGGAACTGGTTTGTTGTGAGGTTTTCCACATTGCTCACCCTTTCACCTGTTGTGACAGAGAGCCCTGGGTCACAAACCTTTACTAGGCTGCTGTTTCCACCTAGCACAGATGTGACTAGAGAAACAAGAATTCAAGGGAGCCATGCTTAGACAAAAAAATAAAAATGAAAATCAGGAAGAGGTCATCAAAAAGGGATGCTCTAGCTAAAGGAAGAGCAGCTTGTAGAGCTTCAGAGTCTAGATCTTCAGAGGCATTGTTAAGTACGTACTTAATAGGAGGCGCACTCCTTTCCTGAGGAGGATCTCCTTCACCTCCTGACGGACACTGTGTAGCAGCTCTGCATCAGCTAGTGCAGTTTTTGAGTGAATGAGGGTGACCTGTTAGGGACAAAACAGCAAGTGGGGATACAGGAGTGGGACAGGACACCCTGCATGTGGGAGCAGCAATAGACAGCTTCCTTCCACCCCACTTAATGCCCAGGGAGAATGAGCTCAGCGAAAGGGCATCTAGCACCCAAAATTGCTGGTGACGGGCTATAGGGTGCTCTCAGAAGAGGAGGCAGTGGGGAGGAAGGTTGCCATTGCAAGGAAGCTCCTGATTTGTGGCAATCTCAAGTACCTCCAGCAGGACCACAGAGAACGACAGCCTCAGAAACAAGTTAAATGTAACTAATATGCTACTACCTCTTTGGCTGGGTACTCTGTTTTGATCTCCGCAGCCATCTCAACTCCGGCAGCACCACCTCCCACTACCAGGATGCGCTCAGATTTCTCAATCTCGAAGTAAAGAAGAAACTGATGTTACAAGAAAAATGTTTCGTGCAGGAAGTCAGATACCTTCAGCCACTCTGCAAACAGACCCTTCCAATATACAGCATCAGACTAACACCAGTAAACCACCTAGAGGTGGTTGTTAAGAGGAAACAAAAATGAGAACCCCGTGCACCCTTCCTATATGTACTCTAACGCTGTTGAGCATTTCAGGTTTCGCCTTGTGTAGGTAGCTGATCTTCTCCAGGGGCGTTCTGCATGCAGAACAACAGACAAGCTAGCTCACGCTCCTTGTCCTGCCCTGCCCCTCCAGGCTTTATGATCTCTCGTTCTCAGACACAGATAGCTCCAGATATCCACAGTGGTATCTGGGATGGGGAAGGTGACCTAAGGCAGGCAACACTTCCTGGGAAATAAGTTGATTCCTCACCTCCTTAACCATGTCTTCATAGGTCTGGATGGCACTTTCCATGTCAATGAGTTTGTTGAACTTCCCAGGGAATGGCCCATCGCTGCCTGTTGCAAGAATGAGATGGGAGTAGTGAAGCTCCTGGGAGGGCAGAAGGTAGAATAGGATGTTAGATCTTTTCAAAAGAGAGCCTAAAACACGGTTGTTGCCTCCTAGGTACCATTCACTCATTCCATCTCCTCCAGCCCCACTGACAAGTAGGAAAGTACTTGCCACTGTCCAAGTGACTTTAGGAAGAGATCTGGTCAAGGTGAAGCCATATAACTGCCTTCCTCAGGGTCTGAGAGACGCACCACTCTTCAGGTGAGCCCAGTGCTTTGAAAAATCTCCCACAAGCTTAGAGGAAATAACCTGATACTTGTGTCAGCCACTGAAGTTGGCATCACAGCGGGCTCCAGTGGTCAGTTGGAGCACTGAGTTCAGAGTCTGGAGGGACGCAAATACACGCAGACTAACTTCCCTCCTTCACCCTCTTCTGAATAGAGGTGAGATGCTCTGGCTGAAAAGAATTCCCAGGGCTGTTCCCCATGTTTTTTCCTGTGGCTAGATAAGGATCTGAGCTCCAGGGTTAATTGAGCTCCAAATCCAGCCCTGAGAATAAAAGCTTATCTGAGCACTAGGTGGGATGGAGTATTTACAGCACACCCGTATTCCAGCATGGATCTAGGCCACTGAACTTGGCTAGAGGGGATGTTGCCATTCTGTGCATCCAGGGATGGTCTCTTACCAGGCTCTTCAGGAGGATTAAATGCCACGCTATTTGCAGGCATTGCCTCTAGGTTTTAGAAGAGATGGCTGGGGGCCTGCTTCTCTCTGGGGCAGTGCTCCGTGGAAGGAGGTCATTGGTTTCATTCCTCTCTGCCTTCCAGTGTTACGTGTGAACGTTGGAGTATCTGCCTGAATAGGTAGCAGCTGCCTAGCAGGGAGCAAGAGGTGCCTTCCCGAAGGGCTTGTGTTGTGGCTTGTTTGGGGTCAGGTGTTTCAGCCACGCTGAGGGTTAGATCAGAACAGGACCTGCTGCACGTGTAAACTCTGAGCCCGGCGGTATTGGGTAGGTCAGGTTAGTGGGCTCAGCTGACTCGCGCTGTAGGAGATGTGGGGGTGCTTGCCTCAACCGAACAGCATTCCCAGCTCTCATCGAACTCCGGGGGCAAGGCCTAGTTTGTTTTTCCCAGGGCACAGTTCTGTCCAGAGCACGCATGTGCGCATTCATGCGTGCACACGCACACACACCCTCCCTCCTTTGGCTGAGTTACGCTCCTGTTCCCGTTCAGAGGCACGTTTTCTGTGATCCTGCTCGTCTTGCTGTCTCCCCCACCAGAGGACTCCAAGCGCAAACAGCAGCCTGAAACCTTAGTTCCAAGTCACTTCTCCAACCAGACAAAGCCACATAGCCTAGATTTGGAGTACTGCCTTCTTGCAGCCAAGACATTGCTGGAGAAAACCCAAGGAGGAGAGACTCACAACACCCTGTTAAAAACTGACTTTCAGCATTAGCAGGTGATCCCGAAAGGCAGCCAAGTTACTCGTGGCACGTTCTTGCATCACCCACCTCACCATCACTGAGCAACACCTGTTGCCTCCCAGGGTCTATGCCAACAACCTTGCCTTGACGGAAGCTGTCGCCAAAGGTGACAGAGTAGGAGATGAAAGTCTTCCTGGCAAATCCTGTGGTAAGAGGAAATAACAGGGAAGAGATCTCCCTCTGTGGCGGTTAACAAACCCCTCTCCCCTTCTCTCAAGCGATCTGTGCTCAGACTGGGCCTCTCTGCTACGCAGCTGTGAGCTTCCGGACCTTTGTCTCAGAGCACGTGACGGCTCCTCAGAGGTCAGGTGACATCCTGGCTAGATGGATGTCTCTGCACCCTGCACGGAATCTCCTTTACCGACCCGCCAGTGAGTGCTCCAGGGCCTTTCGGGCAGGATGCCAGAGGCTTTTCGTTGTATGATCTGCTGCTGGATCAAGCTTTTGACATCATTTTGGTGCTTGTTCCCAGCCTGGAACGCTACATTGTCCCCCTAAGTCCCCAGCTACTGGAGCGGTGGGGTTAGCCAGGTCTCCCAAGTGCAATCCCAGGCAAACCTGAGCAGGTCACCGACAGAATTTTGTCATGTTTGGCCTCACTGCTGAGCTAGGCAACATTTCAGACACAGAAAGCCAGGACATCCACTTGCCCCGTCCAGCCACTGTGTGTTTCAGTTTAGTCACCATCTAAGCTCTCAAAAAAAGAAAAAGGAGCACCTTTCAGACCAAATAGTTATTGCTCATTTTTCTTGTGGGCCACGCATGGGATTAGCTTAACAGAGGCGGCATGTGGGTCCTCCCAGACCTAAGTATTTGTTTTCCAGGCGGAAAACGTCAAATCTTTCACCATGACTGGGGCAGAGGAGGCACTTTCTTTACCCTGTTCCTCGTTACTCCCCGGGTAGCACTGAGCAGCCGCAGCGGTGGGTACAAGGCAGCTGACCCGCGAGGAAGCAGGCAGGGGGAGGCCCGCGGAAAGAACGCTGCTCAGGTCTTACCGCTCTCCACGGAGGCCCGGAGGGCAGCGACGTTGTGATGGAAAGCGTCTCTCATATCCACCAGCACGAAGGGGACGGCCCAGGACTTCAGCTGGCTGGCGGCCGCGATGCCCCCGAAGCCGCCGCCGACGATCACGACGCGCACGGAGTCGTCCACGGAGAGCCTGGAGCCCATCGCGGCTGGCGGAGCTTATCCGGGGGAAAGGGGAGAAGCCAGGACAGGAGCGCTTGACGCTCGACTTCGGGGCTCGGAGGGCCCCGGCGCTGCGCTGCCCGGGCCGGCCCGCTTCTACCCGCCCCCTGACTCAGCGCTGCGCCCGGCGGGGCGGGCCGAGCCGCGCCGAGC
>VXAL01016225.1:0-13551 GCA_013399475.1 Chauna torquata | reverse complement strand
CCTTAAATGGGGGCAAAGTAGTTTTGATTAATCCAGGGAAGATAAATCCTCTCGAGCTGCTAAACACAGAGGCATCCATTCTAGCCAGGAAGTCCTGGAGCTACCGGAGGCTGGGAAGTACCCCTGGGGAGATACCGCTCCAAGTCACCTCCCTGTATTCTCTCCTGATACCTGCATGGCCCCCCTGGTCTGGGAAGAGACTGCTGGAATAGCACAGCGATGGCTGAGTTTCAGAAAGGATAGTTCAATGCACTGCCTGGAAAAACAAAACAAACCTGTCTCTGTTTCTACATGGGTGAACTCAGCAGTCAAAATGTGATTTAAGCTCTCCCCTCAAATTACGCAGACGGGTTTGCTTTGCACCCTGTGTGTGTGAACCCATCCCCTTTGCAGCAGGGTTGTCCTTGCCTGCGTGGCTCNAAATAGCACAGCGATGGCTGAGTTTCAGAAAGGATAGTTCAATGCACTGCCTGGAAAAACAAAACAAACCTGTCTCTGTTTCTACATGGGTGAACTCAGCAGTCAAAATGTGATTTAAGCTCTCCCCTCAAATTACGCAGACGGGTTTGCTTTGCACCCTGTGTGTGTGAACCCATCCCCTTTGCAGCAGGGTTGTCCTTGCCTGCGTGGCTCACTTGCGTTTCATCCCACTGGAGCAACACTGGACCAAACCCAAAGGCCCAGCCCTTGAAGGCGGGGAGGCTGAGGATGGATTACCGCTACCCACGCGCTACCCACCTTTCCTCCTTCCCCCTGCGCCTGTGTGGCCAGGTCTTGCCTTCACAGAGGCAGTTTTCATGTCTTCATGCCAAGTACCTGAATACATTTTACAGGACATACTCATTGCTGGGAGAAATCGATCACTGTAAGAGTACCCCCTTATTTTTCCCCGTCATGTACTATTTTCCCACTTCAGGGATATTTGCGCCAGACCTACCACAAAGAAGAAGATGCTGTTCCTGCCCTAACTCTGCTGGTCACAAAGCAAATCTCTTAAACCTGCCTCCGAGACAAAGGCAAAACATCCCTGGGCATTGCCAGTGGTGGGTGTGTTTTTCCTCCGCTTGCCTTCAAAGCAAGACAAAGCCAGTGTCAGGGACAAACCTCCACACCCAGGTGATGTTTCTGCTCCCAGGCAGTGAAGGTGATCAGGTGCATCCAGTTTTGCATCAGATCAGGGCCACTTTTCAAAAAAAGGGGAAAAACTTCTAAGCTGGTGAGCTGGAGATACACCAAGAAGAAAGACAAGGCCAGTGGCACAAACAGGACCCAAAGCAAACAGCGGAGGTAAAAGGGGCCTTTGTGAAGAGCTCAGGAAACCTCACATCAAACCCCAGGCAAATGGGAAAAAACTCCAGATACTCAAGACAGTGTGGTTGGAAGGAGCTTTCTGTGCACAGGTGTGCGCTCAGCATTGGCAAACGTCGTTTGATGGTGTTTATCTGGCCGTCTGCAAGCAGACGGCTGCAGAAAGAGCTGGCTAGCTTCAGAGAGGGTTTTTGTCTTCTGCCGGTGACTGGTACGGCAGAGGCACCTGGGGAGGCTGGCGGCAGCGATCAGCCTGCCCTTGCCTCCTCCAGGCTCCCTGATCTTCTCATCGCGCCTGCCCGTGGACCACGAGATGGCACGGGGCTGGTGGGAAGGGAGAGGCGTAGGGAAGGGGCTCTGTGGGATGCTCTTGTCCCACCTCTGAGATGCCACGGGACCGGTGAGCTGGCATCGCATCTCCTGGGTTGTGGGCTGTCTCCTGCCTTTCTCCGGCACATTCAGGCTCCCCCCGCTCTGCGTTTGGGCCCTCTGAAAGCAGGCACAGGGGATGAGAGAAGCTGCTTTCATGGAAAGGTGCTTGCATTGCTGGGGTTGCTTTCAGCCAGGTCTCTGTCTCTGTGTCCTCCCCTAGTCAGGTTTAATTCAACATCAGAAGTCCCTCTGAGTGTGATAAGTCAAAGGATGGGTGCTGTGTGGGAAGAGCTTAGGATGCTTTAGGTCCTGTGTGTCCCGTGTATTTATAGGCAGCGCCTGCATACGTGTCAGCCCGAAAACTGGTGGCAGATCCCACTTGGGAAAGAGATTCGGGGAAAACCCAAAGGCGAAACTCCCCGGTCTCTGCATTTCAACTGACCTTTGTATCTCGCGAGCAGTGGAAGAGCAGCCGTGGGGAGCTGGTGTCGGGGGTCACAAGACTATTCTTGTTCCTGCTATGAAGCGGCCTTTGTGCCCAGGCACGGCGTTAGGAAGGGGCTTGCCTGTGGCTGGCCGGCCCCACGGGGACACAAGGGCTGTGGGGCTG
The DNA here is from genome assembly GCA_013399475.1 of Chauna torquata. Classification (NCBI taxonomy): domain Eukaryota; kingdom Metazoa; phylum Chordata; class Aves; order Anseriformes; family Anhimidae; genus Chauna; species Chauna torquata. The sequence continues at coordinate 11,261 of VXAL01016225.1, read as the reverse complement.
CCCCTCCGCAGGGATACACATGCGCACACCCCTGCCTTCAGCATCCCGGCTCCTCTTCCTCTCCCGCTGTGGCAGCGGGGTCCATCTCGCCTACAAATCTGGGTGCCCAGGCTCACCCCAGATGGGGGCATTTTGGGGGAACGGAGCACAGGCAGAGCCAGGGCTCTTCTTTCCCTTGGAGGAAACCTTGCTCCAAAAGCTCCCGCCACTGCCTTTGGTTTTCACATGGTGCACACCTTCACCACCCCTCCAGAGCCAAACGCATGGCGGGTATTAATTTTACAAAAATGCTGTTCTGTGGGAATTCATCACTTGCTGTGCTGTGATCCAGGCAGGAGCGAAGAGGTGCTTGATCAGCTTTACCCAACTCAGCCGGTTCGCTGTCAGGATTGCAAGGACCTCTCTGGCAAGGCCCTGCTCCTGCTGCAGAGGAGCCCGAGGATCAGCACTTCGGTGCCATCTTTCTCTTATGGGACAAAACTGATGCTTTTTTTGTGGCGTTAATCCTCCCGGGGTGCTGGAGAAGCAGAATGGGTGTCAGTGGTTAGGTTTTCCTCAAGAATGGGAGGGGAGAGGCTCTGGACAAGTCCCTTTGCTCTGGGAGCAGGTTTCAAGAAAGAACAGCTTTCACCCCCAAATTGTGGGGCATTTTCTCCCCCCCCCCCCCCCCCCAAGGATTTCATTGCAGTGAAAGCACAGCTTATAATAAAACTGTGTCCTTAAAAAAAAAATCAGTCTCGCAGACAGGCAGCCTTTGTCTGAAGGTGTAATTACAGGATAAATATGGGATGTGGACCAAGAAATGTGGTCTGGTCAGGCATGCAGCCTCTTAAAAAAAAAACACAACAGAAAACAAGGCTGTCATTTAATTCCGAACTGTCCACGTCTGCCGCAGCTCCTGGCCCCTCGTGGGCCCACGCTCTGACCCAGGGCTGGGGCGGCGAAGCCATAGACATGGGCCAGCCCCGCGCGGGGACCGCTCCGAACCCCACGATGGGCAAGGCTGGATCCAGCCTCCGGCAGAAGACGGCGGGGCTGGGCGAGGACACGCGGTGGCTTGGCGATAGTTTTCCTTCTAGTCCCGGTGCAGAAATCCTGGCCGATAGCGCTGCGAGGGGACGCAGGGGATTAGCCTGCACAATCCCATTAACTGGAGCTGGGGCAGGAGAGGAGAAGGGGATGGTGGGTTAGGAGAGCTGGCAGAGCAGCAAGGACTTCTTATGTTTGGGTCAAACCTCGTGCCAAGCTGGAAAATGGCTTTTTTATCCATTTCTGTGGGCTGGCCTGCAGGCTTTATTCAGCACGGCATCTAAGGTGACATTTCAGAGGCCTGTCTGCCTCAGCTGCTCTCGCACTTCATGGACGTTGGCATCTCTTGATGTTGCACCCTCTGTACAACATCCAGCGTGGCTGCTCTCTCTAGCAAACATGTTGCTTCAAGGGCAGAAGCAAACAAGGGGGGGGATAAACTGAGAAAGAAAAACATTGGTATGCCCCGAGCTCGGGGCACCTCGATGTGCTTCATTAGCAGGAGGAGCAGGAGCAGCTGCTGCTCTCTTTCCTACAGCTGTGTGATTTCTGGAGCCTCCTTCAGATGTCCGCGGCTGATGCCAACTCAAGCAAGACCTGTCCCTCCACGGCAAACCCAGCCAAGCCAGCACGGCCCCGAACAAGCCCCGGGTGTCTGCGGGAGGGAGGCAGAGACACAGCAGGGTGTACCTGCTGGTCCAAAGTCAAGTCTGGATCAGGCCAGTGGGATAAAATATTAACCAGAGAGGGCCTGTGTAGGCAGGAACCAGTGCATATGCGGCTTGTTACAGCTCTCACTGATGCTGCGTCATCTCGTGTCATCTGCGGTGCTGGTGGCCCTGTCCTGCAGCACGTCCCCTCGCTGCTCTGCGCTGCTTGCAGAAAATCTCTCTCTGGTGACAGTAACCATCGCCACAATGCCCCCACATTTTCCCTAAATACAGCTGTGGCAGGCTTTCTGGGGACCTGAGTCAGCACCGGGGATGCAGCACAGCTGCAGGCACTGACCTGCCTAGGGCAGGTTGTAAAGGGGAGGGAGCAGCTCAGGGGCGTGGGAGTGAGGGAGTTTGGTTTAAGGCAAGTCTGAGCCTTTTGGGAGCTGTTGTGTTACGGAGAGCTTGCATCCTTTACAGCGAGGGGTTTTTGGCATCGGTGTGGATGCACTCTACCAGCACAGCCCGTCTGAGCGGAGCAGGACCTTCAGGTATGCTCTCATTCTCGGGTGTTGGGTGCTGCTGAAAATGAACACATTTTCCCCCTAAATCCATGTCCTTCCTGGTAGGGAAAAGGACCAGAGCAAGGCCTAGCAGGGCCGAGGGGAGCAGGAGGTGCACCTCTCTGCATCCGTGGCATCTCAGCCTGTGGCCCAGCAGCTGTGGGGTGCTGGGCACCATCGCTGCCCTTGCACGTGGTCCTCCCCGGTCAAGAGCCAGCAAAAGCTCTCAGAGCCAGCCGGATGCCCTGGGAGAAGACCTCAGTGTGGTTAGCACAGCCTTGGGGCTGCGGGGAGGTGGCGGCAGGCACCTCGTGTGTCCTCTTGGGGACATCCCACCCCGGTCAGCTGCTTTGGCCTCGGAAGGAGCCACGCGTCCATCCCGGCTTCCCAAGCCTGGCACCGCATAGTCTGAATTATGTGTGGGAGTCATGGCTACGCAAGTTTAATGAGAGCAATTAGCCACGGCAAAAACCCGCATGGGTTGGGGGCACGTCTTCTTTCTGTCCTGTGACATTTTTTGAGTGGAAGCTGGAGGGTGTCCAGGAAGAAATGCTCCTGCTTAGCTGGAAATTACAGGCTGGAGCCAGCGAGGGCTGCGGCTGAGCAGGCAGTGCAATGACGCAGGTGAGAGGGGGGTTGGAGCCTTCCCCTCGGGCTTAAATCAGCCTGGCTCACCCTTCCCTGGCTGCTCTCTCTGTATTTCCCGTGGTTCGTCCGCCTGTCCCCCCCCAGACCTCGCTTTGCCACCCCAGAGCCTGCAGCACCTCGGTGCGTGGCAGGGTGGGAAGGGGCTGGGGTCGCTGGCGTTTGTCAGCCTCTGCACCCCTCTGAAACCCCGTTCTTGCGCCTGCCAGCCAGGGATGCGTTTGCCTCTTGTGTTGTTTTGCAAAGCAACATTTAATTTAAACTCTGTTTATTTGCTTCGCAAAAGCCCAAGCCAAAGTAATGGGTCCTCTTACACGGGAGGCAGGCACAGAAAAGACCTTGTTCAAGCCTGAAGAGCCTTCCCCTGCTGTTTGCTCCTGGGAGTTCAAAACTCCAGCATCTGCTCCTCCAGGCATTTCAAACCATCCAGAAAACAGGCTGTTTGTTTGCTTTCCCACCCGGGGGTGCAGGATAGGGCCCATCCGTCGATGGGGGAGCGCTCTGGGCATGGTTTTACCCCCCCGTGCCTTTGCACGGCGGCTCGGTGGCACCGGAGCGGTTCCCATCCTGGCGTACGGCTGAACACGGTGACCCCGCTGCTCTCCCAGCGGGAAGCTCCCAAACAAAACGCTGTTCACCGGGGAAGCCAGGGCTGCTTGTCACGCCGGGAGAGGGGGAGCTGCGTGTGTGCAGGGCGAGCGAGGAGACAAATCCACTGAAACGTTTTGCGTGCACTGCTCAATACAAAGAAAACCCTGCTCTTGCACCCTCTCCTGACCAGGCAGCATCCCGTACCCTGGCTCCGTCACATATTGAGGCCAGATGCAAGCGCGGCAAAGAGGGGAAGAAAAACCCCGGCTGCCGCGGGAGGATCGCTGCCGATGGCTCTGGCGTGGCCGCTCCCCGCCGGCCGCCCCGCGCTCCTCAATGCCGCCTCTGTTCTCTGCTTTGGGTCAAGAACGTGGCTTTTGTGAGCTCGCCTGAGCCGTGGATTGCTGCCGGAGCCCGGGCGGTCCCGGTGCTCTGCACCGGCAGGAATACAGCCGAGCTGGCGGCAGCTGAGTTTTACTTATTTATTTTTGCTTTTGTCTGACAGCGCTGGTGGTGCGGCTGGTGGCCTCCCCAAGCCACGGGTGGCTGTGCTGGGCTGGCTTGGGGACAGCAGCAGGGGCCCCTCGCTTCGCTCGGAGGGTGCTCAGCAGCTGCCAAGCCTCGGTGAGGAGGGACAGGCTCTCAAAATCATGCTTATGGTTTGGGTCGTGTTTGTGGTGTGCGCATCCCTTGCTGGAAGGGGCCCTTTGAGTGCATCTCGCTCGGCACTGAGGTTTCCTGAAGGTCCTGGGGTGCTCCCCCAGGTCCCTGTCCCGCGTGTCAGTCCCGCTGGTGGGATGCAGTGGTCATCCTGGGCGCTCTGTAAAACGTGTCGGAAACACGAAGCTCTGTTAAATTGCTGTTTTTGCTCCAAACACCTGTGCAGCTCGTTGCAGGGGTTCAATGCCAAGGAAATGCCCGGCTCCTCTCTTCGATGGCCATTGTAACCCACAATGTGTCGGGAGCGAAGGGGTGCGCTGCAAAGCGCACTTAAAAAGTCGTTTTAATTCATTAAACAGTAACTGGAGGGGGCAGCTCAGAGCCAGGCTGTTGCTCAGTGGATGTGTGTGTGGCAAACACCCCAAAACTCCCCGCGTCTCCCAAACCTCGGGCATCGCTCGCACGCCAGCGCTGCTGAATGCTTTTGGGGCTCTCCCTGAGCATTAGCAGGTTTGGGGCTCTGGGACTGGGGGGGATGAACACCAGCAAGACGGGAGCTGTTCTGGACTCTGCTCCTTTGTACTTTATTTTTTTTTTATTTATTTTTAATTGTCAAGTGAAACGGCTTCCAGCAGGCCATGAGGTTCAGTCGCTCCGGGGCGAGCAGCTGGCTCAGGCGAGCATCCTCGCCCCGGCGTGAGGTTACCGTCGGCGCTTCCTGACGGCAGCCTCCCTGCCCTGCTGCAGCCAGGGCGCTTTGGGGAGCTGCATCCACAACTCGCCTGTTCCCATCCCCGGGGACATCCCGCAGGTCACATTCCCACCGCCTCTGCTGTGGGCGTCTCTGTTTCTTTGCAGCACGTTGTGCTGGTCTGATTTTTGGGCTTAGCTCTGACCCCTGGTGTACCTCCCCCTCTCTTTCACATAATAAATAAATAAATTTGCCCTGCAACCCTGGTACACAGAGAAAAAGGAAGAAAACAAACAAACCAAAAAACCCCCACCCCAAATCAACACTGAAGAGCACAAAACCGAGGAGCTGCCTCATCTCGCTGCAGCCCGAGTGCCGGCTGGGGCTCTGTGGGCAATTCCCAGTTTGTGCTGGTATGAAGGCACTAAACCAGTAAGGCCTTTGGGGTCTGGGTCCCTGCTGGTGCTGGCACGCTGTGCCGGCAGTGCTCAGTGCAGCACCGCTTTGGACATTCAGTAAGCGCCCGTCACGTGTGGCCGTGGGGCGGCAATGTTGCTTTCCGTGTTGAATCCCATCCCTGCGACAGCAGCGTTCGGAGGGTGCACCGTGGTTTTGGCAAACACCCAGGCTGCAAAAACCTCCCAGAAAGTCATCCCCCGTTGGAGGCTGTGGGTTCCTGGCTGCGTCCTCCGGTTCTCCTGTGCTTTGCTCAACGGCTCCTCATAAAAAGGAGAAGGTGCCGTTTAAGCTGGCGCATGGGTCAGGTTTTGGTGCTGGCTCCGGGGAAGAGCCCTGGGTATCCGTTGTGCTTGGCTTTTCTGTCTCAGGGTCACATCCTTGCCCCTTCCACGGGAGCGGAGCTGAAGGGCTTCACCCTGACACCGGAGCATCCCCGGTGCCATCTTCCCGTTGCTCGTCCCAAAAAAACCCATCGGTGTGAACGTGACGCAGCCCCTGGGCTTGGCATCGCCGGGATGCTCCGGTTCCCAGCCCGCAGCACGGTCGCCTCCACCCCGGGCTGGCTGGGAGCGCGGTCGCAGCCGGTGCCCCCCGCGTTACGTGACCCAGGAGGGGGGTCCCTCCTCCAGCAGGCTGAGCGAGCGGTTCGTCAGCGCCTCGGGGCTGCCGGCCAGCTTGTAGCCGAAGAGGCGCATGGCCGGGGCGCAGGCGTCCTGCACCACCTGCGCCAGCTTGAAGGGGATGCTGAAACGCCACTTCTCGAACTGCTCCGAGGAGTTTTTCTGCGTGGAGTAGATGCCGCTGCCATCCCGGGGCGCCTGCGTGTTGGCGCGGATCCACTCCTCCACCTGGGGCGTGAGGCGGATGCCGGCGAAGCGGTACATCTCCTCCGCCTTCTGCAGCGGCGCCCGCGCCACGTCCTCGTAGCGCACCAGCATGTAGCGGCCCCGCAGCCAGCCCGGCCGCCGCAGCCCCAGCTCGGCCGAGAGGCGGATGCTCTCGCAATTGCCCCGCAGCCTCTGCACCTCGTCCTCCTGCAGCGGGGCCGCCCCTTCGGACGCCCACTTCTTCCAGGTCTCGTACTTGCCCGAGAAGGCCACCATGCGGGAGGCCAGCACGGCCCGGGGGTCCCGCACCAGCTGGATGACACGCAGGTCCAGCCGGGGGTCCTCCACCAGTGGCTGTAGGAACTCCAGCTGCCGGATGCGCACCGTCTTCAGGGCCACGTGCTGCTTGCGCCGGCACGCCTCGGCGGCCAGCGTGACGTTCAGGGGGCCGCAGCGGCGGTTCTTGCAGTGGTACTTCTCGAAGACCTTCTTGACGCTGGGCGTGCAGACGGGCTCCTCGCACAGCGAGCGGCTGGAGCCGCGCCGGAACATGAAGGGCGTCAGGTGGTCCTCGGGCGCTGGGGAGATGAAGCTCTCCAGGATGTAGAGGTCACAGAGGAAGAGCTGCTGGAGGACGTCGCGGTAGACCAGGGCCGACCCCACCGCGTTGGCCCCCCCCGGCTCGAAGGTGACCGTCCTCTCGATGTGCCACAGGGGCTCGAAGAGGTAGAAGATGTTGCCCTGCTGGTTGAAGAACTCCCCGACGAAGGAGGAACCGGTGCGGGTGGTGGCCATGAGCAGGACGTGCCGCCGCGGCCCGGGGGAGACCGTCCCCGCTGTCCCCAGCTCCCCCGCTAGCTGCAGGGTGACATTGCGCAGCCGCGTCCTCAGCTGCGAGAAGGCGGTGTCCAGCTGGCGCAGCGAGGCCAGGGACCCGTTTTCGGCCGGCGTTGGGCTGGCCTCCGTGTCGTTGGCCTCCGCAAGCGCCTGCGGGGACTGCTTCAGCTTGTCCGACACCCTGTGGGAGAGCGAGCCGAGCCCAGGGGATCATCCCTCCATCCCTCCATCCCTCCATCCCTCCATCCCTCCATCCCTCCATCCCTCCATCCCTCCATCCCTCCATCCCTCCATCCCTCCATCCCTCCATCCCTCCATCCCTCCATCCCTCCATCCCCATAGGGATTTTGGGGACACCCCCCCCACCTCTTGCACCTTTTCCCTGCAGGACCTAGGGTCACCAGCATGTAGGGCAGGCAGAGAGAGGACTAAAAGCAGGGAGGACATAGCGGTCCCTTGTTTCCTACCTGGAGATGAAGTTGTTCTCCTTCTCGATGATGACCAGTCCCACGACGAACACCAGCAGCACGGCGTACTTGCTCCTCATCTTCAGGCAGTGCAGCACCTCCCGAAAATCCTGGGGCAAAGTGGATCTCCTCTCCATTGGGAGAGGGAGCGAGGAAGCCGCAGCTTCTGTGTCGTCCGAACGTCCCTCCTGTCCTCAGAGGAGCTCCTGGCCGGGCCACCAATGCCCTGTGCTATCTGCTGGGCATCCTCTGCTCCTCAGCATCCCTTCCCAGGTGGCCCTGGCCTGCGGGGACGGGGAGGGGACACATCAGCGTCTTGCCCTGTGCTCGCTGCTCTCTCCAGCAACATCTACCGCTCCCCATGTCTGCAGAGCCCATGCCGAGGGCCGGGAGAAAATTCCCCTTCGCTGTCCGAACAAGAGCTCGGCAAACACCCAGCCCAGTAAAAATGTGGGGGGGCAGAGGGGGGCTCCTCTGTATCGCTTCCACCCTGCGCCCAGCAGCTGCTGACAGGGCTGCTCTCCTCGCTCCCAAAATAAATCTGCTGGAGACCCCTTCCCGTACCTCCTCCTCCTCCTCCCCGCCAGTGCCGAAACCCAATCCCCGCCAGCTGCCTGCTCGCTGCTGGCCAAAAATCCCCTCCCGGCCCCACTGGGCAGGGGGGCTCTCTCGGCCGGGCGCTCAGGGCTCCGCGCCTTGGGGAAGAGGTGCTTTTTGGGGAGCCGGGCGGTTTTCTGCCAAAGCGCCGGTGCGCTCGGGCCGTGCTGCTTCCGCCTTCCTGTGGGTCTTAAAACTGAAACCTGGGGCGTTTCCAGGAACCGGGCGAAGGCAGAGTGGGCCCACGTGGCCCGACTCTCCATCACATGTCGCACATGCAAATCTGCGCGTTTAACGCTCATGGGCGCCTGCTAATTAGGCAAAGCATCTGCCTCTGGAGCAACGCGCGCCCGCTGCTTCCCAAAGCCTTCCCATCGCCCCGCAAAGCTCCCGGGTTGCGCTCAGTGCCCGCGCGATGACAGGACTTGTCGGAGTATTCGAGCAACCGAGAGGGGAAATAAAATATACAAACGCCTCCCAGCATCGCCACGTCTCTCAGCGCCGCTGCGGGGCCCGAGAGCCCTGCGGAGCCGGCGGCTTCTCCGCTGCCAAAAGGTGCTTGGGGTTGCTGGTGTCACGGGGAGCATCCCCCCAGCTGCCCGGGATGACGGCGTGCTCAGACAAAATTCCCCCCCCGGTAACTTATTCAGGGCTGGTGTGGCTTTGTGCTTGCTGGCAGAGGGTGCTGGCGGCTCCTGGAGAGGATGCCAGGGGAATGAATTTCAGATTTGTAATCGCGAGCTCTGGAAAACCAGCTCCAAGGGTCAGCGCTGCCGCTCTGAGCGCTGCCAAGCGCCCCGGGTGCAGCCAGCCCAGGATTTCCCCCTTTCTAATGCCCGCAGCGGACAAACCACAAATGATCCGCAGACCAGAAATTATTCATGGGGACCGTACGGAGAGCGGTTTCCAGCAAAACGTCTGATTCACGGGCCTGGGGCGGGTGTAATTCATTAAATACAAGAGCGGCTGCAAACCAACGAGCTGCTGGGTCCCCAAACCCTTGCAGGGCTCAGCCTTGGGACCGGGGTGTCATGAAGGATGCGCAGAAAGCGCTGCGCATCCCGGGGCTTCGGTGGTTTAAAACCAGCGAGGAAGAGGCTGGCGATGCCGGTGCCGTGCTCGGGAGGGGACGCGGCGAGGTGGCTGGGGCTGCTCGGCATCCTCGAGCTCTTCCTCGCTGGGGACTGCGTGGCGCAGCCCGGCCGGGGCTGGCCGAAGCAGAAGGAAAGCCACAAGCAGCTCTTTGTGAAGGGGAACAGAGGGGCTCTGTGCGTCCCGCGCTTCCTCCGGCCTCGTCAGGGCCAGGAGGGGAAAACAGGGACGCGGCTGCGGGGAGCTCCCCTGGTCCTGCTCCCCGGCTCTTCCCCGAGCTGGAGCCTGAAATGCTTTTCCTTGCAGCCCGGGTGGCTCCAGCTGGGGATGATAAAAGGCTTTGCAGATTTCCTAGCTGAGGCAAAGAAAGCAGAGGGGCTTTTTCTTTCGGGTCGTTGCAGGGTTTTTCTTCCCGTGCAAAGCTGCTTGCACGGACATCTGCCGCCACAGGCACATTAGCTTCACCCTGCCGGCGCAAGGAGGAAGGACGGAGGCAGCGGGATGCCAAACGGAGGTGCCAAATTGCTCGGAAGCCTGCCACAGGACGGATGCTCCGAGAGAGATGCTGCGGGCACAAGGAGCGCCCGACGGCCGCGGGCAAGGGGAGATGCCCGCTGCCTTCCCACGGGGCCAGCTCTTCCCATCCCTCCTCCGGCTCCCCCGGCGCACCACGGCTGGGAGATGGCATCCAGGGCAGGAAACGCGTTTGTGGGCTCGCAGGGGAAAGCAGCCGGAGGTGTGACTGGGTGAAGTCACATTTTCCTCCGGTGACTCAACGGTCCACGGATGAGTTCCCGGACACGGCACAGCAAAGTGCCTGCTTGCAGCCAGTGCCCGGGACCTTGCTCCCCACGCACGGGGCTGGCGTGGGAGCGGTTCTCTCTGCAGTGCTTTACTTCATCAGCTTAGCAGGGGAAACGGCCCAGCAAAACTCGCGGGCGGAACAACAAAGGGAGAAGGCACGCCGGCTTATCTGCTCTTTGTCTGCAACCTGGGCAAAAAAAAATCGCAACAAACCAGCTCCCTCTGTATTTACCAGATACTTCCCCTCCCCAGGCTGGGAAGCCCAATGGTTTCCCAGTTTGCTTGCACCTCGGAGCAGTTGTGGTCGGCCCCTGGCCTTTCTCCAGGTCCGGCAGCTCGCCCCCTGGCCGCTTCTCCTGTCGCCCCAGCGCCAGGGGAGGAGGCAGTGGGATGGAGGTGTTCGAGCGCGACACCGCTTCGGTTTGTCCGCTGGCTGGTGCCTCCGGTATTTTTTGCTCAAAGGTGTTTTTTTTGCTCAAAGACAACATGTGTGTTCAAGTTAAAAAAGGAAAAAAAAAAAGTCACCTCCTACGCTGTTTATAAAGTTGCCTAGAATAGCCCCGAGCCTCGGCCAAATCGGAGCCAGTGCTTCCTCGGGAGGTGCCCATCAGAGGAGCAAGGTGGGAACAGCCGGGCGCGCCGGTGTCGGGGCCACCAGCCCGGGGTTTGTGGCCAGGACGGGGCGGCCTTTCCTCTCCCCGGCCTCAGCTGGCATCCAAGGAGAGGTGTCTTCTCCTGGGACGCGAGGGAGCCTCCTGAGGCTGCCCGAGCCCTGCTGAGCGCGATGGGACTTTCAGAGGGCACCGGAGTGAACCGAGCACGTGTGCGGCTGCAACACGGCGTTGTGCGGTGGGGACCTGCCCTTGGGTTTTCACCTGGGCCAGAAGCAAGCGGTGACCGGCTACGCGCCAGAAACCCAAACTCCAAACAAACTCGCTGACAACCGGTCAACGTCGGCCGGGTTTCGCGGCACCACCTGCAGCAACCGAGCGGCCGACGAGCGGGGCAGCGAGGGGATGCTGCGGGCTGCGGTCGAAGCCGGGGACGCGGGAGGGTGCCGAGATGGGGGTCTGCAGCCCCGACCGTGGCTGCCACGGCCGGGAGGACAACGCTGGGCCCCGCTGGGCCGCCTCGCCGAGCACCACGGTGCCCGCCAGCCCAGGGCGGGGGGCGAGGGGCCGCGGCCAACGTCCCGGCGCTGCCGGTGGGGCCGGCTGATGCAACTCCGGGAGAGCTGCGGGAAAGTCTCTTCTCCCCGGCGCGGTCCCGCTTCTTCTCGGGCAGGAGCCCCGTGTCGGGGCGGCGCGGTTCATCCCGGCTTCACCTTTTATTTTTATTTTATTTTT
>VXAL01016224.1:24184-34842 GCA_013399475.1 Chauna torquata | reverse complement strand
AGGAAAAAATATACAATTCTCTGCTCTGTCTGCAGTGCTTGTAAGGTCAATATTGGGAGCCATCAGAAGCACAGATTGACCTTCTCTCTGCCTACCTCTTCCACAGACATTGACCTTCCAGGCTTACTGCTAAATGGAAGTGTGCAAACTTTGTAATGCATATAATGTCTGCTTCTGGATATTCTCACATCCTTGGTATTTCAGGTTATCCACACAGTGTCTGAGTTCATCTCTGTTGTGTCCTGTTTTGTCGGATAGCCATAGGTAACCTTCAAGCTCATGTTTGCTCCATTGTTGTAGAGAGGAAAAATTGGAAGATGAGAGATGCCTGCCTTTAACAGTAAGGAAGGGTGTGTAGACGTGGGGAAAAGAAACAAGAGTAGATGTAGGATGTTGATACACCACTGGGTCTAGCTTTGAAGAGAGTTAGAACATGGTAGGAAGATGCATAGGTGCCATACAGTAAAATGATGTGAAGAAAGAAGTGAATTGTTTTAAATATAGGAAATCTGCAGTTTGGCTGGATGAGTTGCACATTTAAGCTGTCAGAGAAACATTAAGCATTAAGCATTTTGCTTTCTTTAAAAATTGGTACACTTTGCTTCAGCTTTTTAGTCAGACACGAACCCTGCCAGTCCCTGGTCTAACGTAATAAGCAGGAATTTAATCAAAAACAAAGAAGAATCTTTAATCAAAACTAAGGGGATGTAATGTCCTTCCATGTTCAAGATAAGCCAAGGAGGGAAGCAGTCCTAGTGTCAGGTCAGCCTCGGACAAAGAAGGACAGTTTGGGAAAATTACCCTGTTGTCTGACCTGGAACCCAGGGAGGGTGGGTCTCAGGAGGACTCTGGGCCTCAGCGCTTTCCCTGCAAAATCTGCAGAAGAAAGACACTTATTAAATTAAGAGAGCACTTCTGGAATAAAACTGAAAAAAGGTTGCAGTGTATCAGCAGTATCCTGGGGAACTATCACTTCATATACACTGTTGTATTGAACTCCATTATTGTACTCCAACAGATGCATTACAGCCATTGTTACACTGCTGTAACAATCTAATCTAANATGCCTTTAATGATAATTACACTGGAGGCTTAAGAGATTCCATTCCTTGGGTAAAATAATGCATTTCTGTGTACTGGAAAGATACTTAAGATTCTGGTCAAGTCTGATGCAATTGGTGNCTATCACCTTCCACATTTGAACTTCCTTTTTAAAGGTGGAGAAGCAGAAAATTTATTAATACTAGCCAGATACGAAGGGCTCAGAATAAATTATGAAATCAAAATGTGAAGAAAATATGCATCTATATATTTTTTCCTTTTCCCAATGTGCACATGGGAAAACAGCTCCAACTCCCAACAACTCTGTGATGACTAGGTATTGTAGCTAGTGTTTGTGGTTTCTGACTTTAGCAGGGACTACTCACTGGAGGAAATGGGGCATAAGGGGATATTTGTATTCTTTTAACTTAAGCCAGTCTTTGCCTTGCTTATAAGCATAACAGTTAGTGAAACCTACCATGTTAAATTTGTGACTTAAAAGCTAATTTTTACATTTCTAAGAATTCATCCCACATATGGGCCATCAAATAGGCCTTAGTGGGCTTTTAGCCTTTCTTCAACTAAGCCAGAGACCTATCAATGAAAGATGCTCTTTCTCATTACTGAAGAAGACTGAGGTAGCCAGTCTCAACCCATCCTGCTTTCAAGTGTTGAAAATTAGCATGCAGCTATAAGAGCAGTCCTTTCTGGTTCTGTGATTTGGAATGACACTATATAAATCGGGAAGGGATCTCAGAAAATCACCTATTCAAGGTAAATTTTCCTTATATGCCTCCTGACAGAAGTTTGTCTAACCTTCTATTTAAACCTCTATGTATCAGGTCTATCCTTTCATCTGATTCAAAGTCATGTGAAAACACAGGTACTTTTTTTTTTTTTTTTTGAACTATTTTGCTCTGTGCAAGTATGTGGGTTAAATATTCATCATGTGAACCAAGGATACATAAGATGTCCAAGATAATCCTGAAGATTCTTAGTACAATTTGCTTCCAATCTGGATAGGGCCTTTAGTTCTTTTTTTTTTTAAGGCCTGAGGAGATGGAGCTTTACCACAGCTAGAGTTTCTTAACAGTTCTATCATGATAGTCACAGAGCCATATCCACTGGGCTTTTTTTGGAATAGTCATACTGGGGAGAGAACAAATTATAGCTCATCATTTTTGATAGACTGGAGGAATCTATCACACAGCTAAACAGAAGTAAGCATCTTTCAGCGTCCAGAGTAACACAGCTTTTGCTGCAAGAATTGCTTACAATTCTCTTCTGTCTAATACAGTCTTAGAAACTGAAAGGAAATAGGCAGCAAGGCTTGAAGTACCATATCATAACTGAAACAACTGATCTCTGGCAAGAAAAGATTGTCTTCTCATAATATAGTGATTTATGATTGACAGTTACATAGAAAAGATGATAATACTGTTGATCAGTTCCAGTTCAAGGCTAAGCCTCTGCTGGATTTTAAAACAACTGGGCCAGGTAGCAATTATGGCAGATTGCTTTCTAGCATCAACTAAAATTGTTTAAAAAGATGTTGTTTTCCACCAGTTCTCAACTGCCTTGTTATGAAAATGTACAGCCATCTCAGAACATACACTTGAGCCTTCTGTTCCAAACCTGGCAGTCAGTTTCTTTTACCCTTGAAAGTTTCTCTGGCATATGTATCTGTTGATCTTGAGGCATATCAGAGAGGATCTGCATGACAGAAAATTCATATTTGCAGTGGAGTACTTAATTTCTGGTTAGCTTTGAAAATTAATTGAGACAGAGAAATTTTAAGAAGCCGTACTGAATTGTAGAGGGGTTCTAGCAAGGGTTAATGTTGTTTGATGCCTAGCAATTTAATCAGAATGCAATATTTCAAGCTAAGGATGTATTTGTGGGAGCTTCATCTGCATTTGTCCATTTTCTGTGGACAGTGTCTTACATGGCTCATAGCACCCATGATATCTGAACAGTGTACAATTATTCTGTGATATGGTGAAGTGCTATCATTATGACTTTCAAACACGGTAACAAGGCACAGAGGATCCTACTTTAAAAGATATTGCTGCATTTCAGTGATGACAATAGGGCGTTGTTATAACTCTTTCCAAAACAGTAATTACTGTCTATTTCAAATCTTCCTCTCATCCTCCCTGCTCACTCCCAACTCACATGCATTTCCAGCAACCTGTCTTCACTTTCTGTGTGCTTATATGTAAATCTGACACTGACATTTCCCTACACTGTGTCTGTCAATGCAAATCTGAACCCATTCTTAAGACCAAGACTGCTTACTATTCCAAGTGTAAAAGACTAGAGTTTGTGTTCTGTGGCCATCTCAGCCTGAGCGCGGGAAGTAGCTGGAAGCCCAGAAACTTTCAGTGACCAAGGATTTCTTCAAGCCATCTAAGTTGTCCTACGAGGACATAACTATATGCACTAGGGTTTTGTGCACCACCAAATATCTTGACATCAGCTCTTCTAAGCTGGACATGTTGAGTTAGCTGGGGTCCATGTTAACTTTATGTATGGCATCATAACCACAATTTTTGTAAGTAAAGAACTAATTATCCACTTCATGATTACATCCAGTCTTCACCTCATTGTACTCAAGCCATGCAAGAAGTGTGCATAACAGGGATTTTAACCTGCTGTAGGTTTTTCTGTCATCAACCTAGGGCTCTTGCCACTGAGATACCTTTCCACTTGAGAAACAGACTTCTCATCTACTAGATAATTGAAAATATTTTTGTATACTGTTAAGGCAATAATAAAAGCTAAAAAGAAAGCAATGGAAACATACATTCTCCAAATTCCTTTTCCCTCTTGATGACCACCTTCTTCTCAAACTAGCCTGTAGTTCGGTGCACAAAACTATCTTTACAGAAAAAGTCTATGATCACTAGCCTAGAAAGATGAATGTGGAAGTGTTTTTATTTTTCCTGAAAACTATGGATGTGGTAATCATGACAAATGAATTGGTGTTGGACTTGTTGTTTACTTTCTTTACATGCCACCGATGATTGTGGGCCATAGTTTTCTTTTGGAAAGATATGTCTGCTATTGGGTGTCAGGAATGAACAAATCCCTTACGTAAATGATTCACAACTAAAGAGGTACATAAACACTGTGGCACTGGAAGCCAGCTTATTGGGTTTCTATTTTTTGTATCTTTCCAAATTTTGGTTTCCACATCAAGGAAGACCAGACTCTGCTTTGTTTTGAGGGCTTAGCTGTTCCACCTCCAGATCTCTAAGGCAAAAAGCTGAACTGCCTGTTAGCAGCCCAGTTGACAACACAGACCATCAGATAGAACTATAAATGGTAAAAGATAATTAACAGGAGATGGTTTAGCAAAATTCATTTCAGACAAGTCTAAGCAGTGACATTTAAAACTGGTAGACATTAAGATAAAATCAACTGCAAGTATTAGTTATAGAATTATTCATTAACATTTAAATGTAGCCAGGAGGCAGCAATGAGAAGATGTCCTGCTGGCAAGAGCTACAGGACATATATAATCCTCAAGAGTGAAAGCTGTTAATTGGCAGGAAAGTAAGACAGACTAAGGGGACTGGGAGGTGAAAACTATCCCCACCTGATGTTCACATGCAGATCTGCCAGACAGTCCATTGCAGTAAGGTAAGATCCACTCTAGCAGTATGGTTAAGCTTTTGTGTAGACTGCCACTTACTGCCATTTGGGCTATTGGTGTCACCTAGATGGTGTGCAGGTGGGGAATGCTTCTTTTAGAAACTGCACAGGGAAGCAAAAAGGAATACACGTGCCATCACAGTCTGCTTTCATCTATTTGTTCTTTTCTTGTCCTGGCATCCTTCGGGCATATCCTCTTCATTTGCTTCCCCTTGCTGCTTCTGTTATAAAAAGGTCATGCCAGCTGCCACATTCCTACTCTACAAGCGTCCTGATAGTTGCAAATGGATTGCAGAGAATTTTATGATGTAAAGCATTCTGTTTTACATACATTTGTTAATCTAAGGAAAAAATGGTCAAGATCCTCTTGACTTGATAGTATGGTTGTGTTTCTAGGCTGGCAATTTACATCCCTTTGGTGTGTCAAGGCCAGTATATGTTAAGAAGGTGCAGTGAGATCTTCCAAGGAGAAACACTATAATAGCAAATGACACCTGTAGTAGAGACAAGGCCATGTTCCTAGAACAGTAAGTGTTCTGTTTTGGCAAACTTTCCTGAAGCACGAGACACATTAATTCTATTTTCTGTCAAGAGATGCTTGTCCAGATTAGAGGCTTATTCTGGGACTTATTCTGATTTCAGTTAATTCAGAATTTAATTAGTTTTTTTTTTAAGTTCTTAGACAGAAGGATAATACAGCTATGAAATTAGACTGACGTGTAATTTTCTGATGGTTAAATTTATCACTAAATCTGAAGCCAAAAATTACTTTTTATGACTTGCTAAAGCTGATATGTACAATGTTTGAGTCACAGTAATGGAACAGAGCGGTTGGAGTAGAACAGGTGAAAGGTAAATGAGTTGCTTCATTTTAAACACCTTGTTAATATTTACTTTGTAGATCCACAGAGGAAAATGACACACATTTGAAATAGCATTTCATTTTTACCTGATAGATGTTAATACATGTATTTTTAAATTCTCTCTCTTTTGTTTTTTCTTATCAGACCTTCCATGCATATTAATTCTGAGTTTTACCACATTAAGCCAGCATGAACATTCATTTGATAACTGGGTATCAAAGTTTATATGGAACCAGAGTAAGCTGGTTTGTAGATGCGCTTTTATGAAGGGCAGAGTGAATATAATTGTAGAATGGTAAGGAGGGTTAACTGAGTCCCTGAGCAAAATCTGCCTCGCTGGGAATGAAAGAATGTTGCCATTTACTAAATACTAAAACTTATTAGGTTGATATTGAGAAGTATATGTGATCATTCTACAAATATTCTTGCCTTCCTAGAATTAGGAGGTAGAGTTTTCTACTTGAGGCCCATTAGTACTGGGAATATGTAGATATATATGTATATCTTTGTGTGTGTGTGTGTATGTACAAGTACTATATATATATATGCAGTGGATTTTAATTATTTTCCTTCACAACACAGAAAAGTACTTACTGTCTAAAGGTCCCAAAATATGCAGCAAAAATTGATTTGATTAGGTCTTCCTTCAAAGATTTTTTTCTAACTACATTTGAGTAGGTGGGTATGTCTACTTCCCTCTCAATTCACTATCAAATCCTGTACACAGCAGAAACAGAAACCCACAACATATGCAGCTGCTATTTTATTTTCTTTTGACAAGAATTTTTATATATTTCTTTTATATTCTTGAGTTGGAGCTAATAGGGTCCATTTGTTCTGCCTACCAAGTGAGTCAGCAATATAACTCCGCATATCTAAGTAAGGTCATAAAGAAAAAAATAAAATAAAATAACAGTGAGTCCTTTAACTATTTTGTGAAGCTCTGGCTAATGCAGATGATTTTTGACTGCTTTAAAATATTTTTGATGTCATCAACATAAATTTGTCGAGTTTATTTGAGCAATATTTATAGAATACTCTTTTTCACAGTATTTGTCCAATTTAGCTGCTTAGCATTATTGCTCACATTTTCAAACCAATAAGTGATTTACAAAGAGGTCAACTGACTTGCCTGAGGTGAGAATGGAAATGAGTGGGACAGCTGGGAGTAGACCTCAAGTCACCTTACATCTACTCCAATATTCTTCCCTGAAGACCATTGTTATGTGTATGAAATAGGCTGGAAAAATCATGCTGTTTTCTTGCTAGTCTGATTCCTTGAGGTATGTGTAGTAAAGCCTGCGTCTGTTAGAATTACAGCAGAAAAGATGAGGGAACTGTAATTAAATGAACAATATACACAGAAAGCTAGAGTAATTATGGTATGTTCTCTGGAAGTGCCTGAGAAGAGGAAAAGAATGCAAGTTGTAGATAAGCATTTTTTTTCTTAATAAAAAGGAGGTAGGTTTATTAGTTTAGAGAGCAGCATAAACCAAACACTATGCAAAATTAATTCTTTATGAGCTACTTTTTCAGTATGCCTATAGCCATCTTCCAAGATGGTTTGTAAAAAAGCTAAAGTATAATTCAGCGGCACCATAAGGATTTCTTGTACTTAAGTGGGCTCCCACTGCAAAAATGACGATAAAAATATCCCATCAAATGGATGTTTATGCACTTTAGCTGAGATAGGTGGCCAGGTCTCAACTGATGCAAATCATCACACTTGCAAGGACATCACTGGAGTTAGACCCATTTACACTGGCTGGTTGTTTAGCCTATGGTGTGCACTGTAGACCATACAGGCAATGTCCCCTCTCATAAAATATACTGGATGTAGGAAGATCTAGATCTTAAATTATAAATCAACTCTTGGACCAGTAGGCAATGGATTGTTGTGTATTTGTCAGTCTAGAGTCTAGTTTTAATCATCTGCTTTACAATATATCATCTCTGTTATTCTGACAAGGCCCATTTGTCATCTTTTTTGACATTGTTCAGAAGTCGGTATGGTAGTCTAGAGATGCTAAGAGCAGCAAGCTCTTCAGAGTGACAGGAGAGGTCACATATGGATAGCACTGGCTTTCAGATACAAATGACTGCAGTGAAAAAATGACATCTTGATAAAATGACAGGATTTAGGTGCATCATTCCTGTAAGTAAAATCTGTGTTTAGAAAAACATGAATAATGATTGCAATCAAGAGTTATCATAGAATCACAGAATATCCCAGGTTGGAAGGGACCCACAAGAATCATCGAGTCCAACTCCTGGCTCCACACAGGACCACCCAAATAGCAAACCCTATGTCCGAGAGTGTTGTCTAAATGCTTCTTGAACTCCAGCAGGCTCGGTGCTGTGACCACTGCCCTGGGGAGCCTGTTCCAGTGCCTGACCATCCTCTCAGTGAAGAATCTTTCCCTAACACTCAGCCTGACCCTCCCCTGTCACAGTTCTATGCCATTCCCTTGGGTTCTGTCGCTGTCACCAGAGAGCAGAGATCAGCGCCTGCCCCTCCGCTCCCCTTGTGAGGAAGCTGCAGGCTGCCATGAGGCCTCCCCTCAGTCTCCTCTTCTGGGCTGAACAAACCAAGTGACCTCAGCTGCTCCTCGTACGTCTTCCCCTCCAGACCCTTCACCACCTTCGTTGCCCTCCTTTGGACACTCTAACAGTTTTATGTCCTTCTGATATTGTGGTGCCCAAAACCGCACACCAGTACTCTAGTACTAATAACCTTCAATAACAGTTATAGATGCATTGTACATATATATGTATACATTGGACATCTTTGTGAGTGATTTTCATATTACAGGTGTGTCTAAGTAAACCACACAATTCAGAAACTTCTCTTAAAACTGTTCTTTGCCCTCGCTTAAGACTCATCTGCCTGTTGATGTTGGCAACCTCACATCCTAACAGGGTAGTTAATTGAGTCAACCAGGAAACAGTAAAACTCCCCAAATTCTCAAATACTCTGCTCATTACCAAAACATTTATTTGCTATACCTGACAAAAATAGTATCTCTTTACTCACCTTTTGGAGACCTTATACTGTTGGATATAAGGACTAACTGTGATACTAATATAAAAAGTTTTATGTCTTATGCTAGCACTCCATGTTCCAATCAAAATCATTGTCCTGTTGCTTTAGTTAGAGAGGTAGTCATTATTTTAACAGCTGAGACAAATCGTTTCCCTCTTTCTGACTTTCTGTTGCCTCTTACCAGCCAGCTGGCCTTACCTTACAAAATAGAAAGTAAGCAAAAAAACTTACTTGTAGTACTGTACTTTATTCCTTAGTCTGCTTCTGCAGAATACATGAATACATTCTCAGTCTCAAACTAGGTTACGTTTCAGGTGCTTTCAGGCTTGGAATATGTCAGTCAACAGCACTTTAAGCTAACTATGTTAGAAGTAAATAATAAAAACTGGTGCACGTGATATTTTATAAAGTAGCCAAATATCAGAATTGTAGATCTGCAAGAGATTCTCTGGTTCTTAAAATTTTGATTTTGTTGTGTCTCAGCACTGAAACCATTGGACAGTAAATGAAGAATAAATGTGATTTTTCATTAGAAAAGGAAAATTCTGGAAAAATGTTGCACCGTTCTTTTCAAAGTATCTTGTTATAAAAATTACAAACTACATTCCACTACACTTCATATCTCTACTTTTACAACTGTAAATATTTTGTTCAGAAATTCCCTGGAAACTCTCCACAAACATAAATTAAAACACTGTAGAAAAAGCTATTATCTTATTAACATTTTCCAAGGGAAAACTGTTTCATTAGAAAATGTCCAAGTACTTCTGCTATTTTGTTTCACTTTTCTGCTTTCTGAATTGAGCAGTTAAAATACGATAAATGTTTGACAGTCAAACAAAGTAATTATACAGTCTATGATCTATCTGTATGAAAAAGATTCTCAGATTCTCTTCATTATTTTTGACAAGTATGTTATGATTACATACGCTTTGCAGTTAAGTTTGTAGGCAGGATCAAGTCTTCTACAGCCATAGATGAGGATAAAAGTACTATTTCTAAACTAATGTGATGTGGAACCCCTTAGGATAAGAAAAAAATTCCTTTTACATTACATGAGTAGTCTCATATAATATCCTGTTAATAATTCAAGCCAAACCTACCTTATTTACTGCATGAGTTCCTTAATGACATGTTCATAAAGGGTGCAAATAAATACACTACATGAAGGACAGCTCATATAAAAGCTGTATTTCACGAAAATACACTTAAAAGTGGTAAAGTTTAGGAGGATCCAAATAATCAAAATACAGCCACCAACTTTCTGTCCAGTGAAAAAATAATTTTTTTTCTCTGCCTAAATGAATTAGCTTAATGATATGTATTTATATGTATCTATATATATCACCACAGGGCAGTAGTGTCCTTGCATGGCTTATATATTTTCTTATTATCAAGGACCTGTTGCTGATTATGATTTTTAAGAGGGGCAATGAGCAGTATTACAGTCCCAGAAGAGAGTCTAGGTGTTTGCTGAGCAGTTTCAAACTCCTTAGCATGGCTATGGAATGCTGTAAGAAAATATCCACACTTGCAGGAAAAACCTTCAGCAGCAGTGTCTTGATTTAGTGATGGAAAATCAAAATCCTTAGAAGTCCTTAAAAATTCTTTGCAAGAATATCGTGATGGTGGACCTCTGGCACTTGGCATATACTGTAGGAGGCTAAATACCAGTATCTATTTGGAAAATAGTCATTGGGAACAAAAGATATAATGATTTTAGATTTTGCCTTTTTTATTGCATAACTACTGAAAAAAATGTGAGTTTTTTGTTTGTTTAGTTTGTTTCTTTGTTTGGTTTTGATGCACTTTAGGACAATAAGATATTTAGTCCAGTACAGAGACTTTTTTATTTATTGATACCACCCTGATGGGACTCAGTGCATGCTTAATTTTAAAAAATGTGTGGCTAAGAAATTTTATGTGTAGTAGAAATTTTTTCTTTTATGACTCTTGGAATTCTGTTTAGTCCTGACTTTTTTCTTTTTTCTTTTTTCTTTTTTTTTTCTTTTATCTTTTTCCTTTTTTTCCTTTTTTTCCTTTTTTCCTTTTTT
>VXAL01016223.1:416076-499615 GCA_013399475.1 Chauna torquata | reverse complement strand
AAAAAAAATCAATGGATTTTTTACACAGTCAACAGGTTACCAATGGTGTGATGAAGAGCTTACTGAGAACTAGAATAGTTAGACACTATTTGTTCTTAAAATTACACTCATTACGTACACATGTATAAGGCACTACATGTGTAGTGAAACTAAAACTGTCTGGGCTTTCGAAAAAAAACTCAAACTGGCAACAGTCAAGATACCGGAATTTACCGTTCTTTCCAATGACTCAGCAACTTCCCCATAAAGGTCACTGT
Organism: Chauna torquata; assembly: GCA_013399475.1. Taxonomy (NCBI): domain Eukaryota; kingdom Metazoa; phylum Chordata; class Aves; order Anseriformes; family Anhimidae; genus Chauna; species Chauna torquata. The sequence continues at coordinate 499,358 of VXAL01016223.1, read as the reverse complement.
TATACCACATCAAACATTAACAATTCATCTAATGCCACAAAAGAAACAGAGAAAGCAGAATACTACAGGCTTTTTCCTGAAAGAAAACTCCTGAGGGAGAAATCAAAAGATCTCTCATCCTCTGTACAAGCAGTTGACAATCTGCACAGAAAGAGTCAAAGCCTCCACTTATATTAAAAACACACCCTCCATTAAAATACACATTGAAGCTTAACTGTTCTTTTATCTCTGTATCCATTAAAATGGATTTTAATTGCTTTATACATCTTTCAGTTAGTTCAAGAGAGCTTAGAGTCATGCACAGTCACCCATTTTTAGTTACATTAAGCAATACCTGATAGGTTTTCTTTCTGCTACTTACCAGTTACATCAAGTTCCAAAGCATAGTACTCCACACCCATAGAGCCAAAGAGTTCTTTCACCTACAACAGAAAAGGACACAATGTTTTTGTGCACAGGAAGACTGCCAAGGCAAAGCTTTCACAAGATCCGATACACAACTCAAGGTAAAACCTGATCGTTGGGCATAAGGATTCCTAAGTCTCAATTGTAATTCTTTGAGGGCATAGCTATAGATGTCTTCAATAAAGTTTGGCACTACTTCTACATTTTGCATGGTCCTCATTTAAAGCCATACTACTTAACAGCATTCGGATATCGCACATTAGAGCAATCTTCTATTACAAGTTTTACTGACCTTAAGAGGCAGTTTCTTTATACAATTGGCTTAGCTGCAGATCTCTCCATCCCCTGGCAGACAACAAAAGCCATGACAGTAATTGCTATATGGAAAAATATCAAGAAGAGAGATAACGCAGCAGCCAGATTCCTTGATAGTACCAAGGAAAGAAAGAAGAGCAGGGAGCTGAGGATAACTTGCAAAACAAAACACTGTCGAACATATGCAAAAAAATGTGTATTACAAAAAGCCACAAGAGTAATACTCTTCAAGTGTACTCAGCACTAGGACAGCTCATGCTGTCAGTTTTGGTTACCGTACTTCAGAAAAGACTTAGAACAAATGGAGAACAATTATTCTAAGGAGTCAATAAGCTGAGTTTAACTTAAAGAAAAGATATGTAAAAACAGCTGTGTTTAATAACTGACTGCCACAAGGAAGAAGAAAAGTGGTGATGGATACAGTAACTAATGGGCTTGAACTGCATCAACACATTAAGATGAGACCTCAGGAAAAGGTTTTCCTCATAACAAGATGCTGAAACATATTACCTAGGCAGAAGACAATCTTTATCAGTGAGTGGCTTCAAAGGACATGTTGAAAGTGTTTGACCTACTGCTTCTCCTACCCTAAGGCTGGGGACAAGACTAGAATTTTTTTCCAGATCTGATTTTTGGTTTGTTGTTTAACAACAACTGCCTCAGCCTTCCAGAATAAGGCAGGAGTAGTTCTAACTCATTTGCCTTTGTTTTACTAAATCATTCACATCTTACTTGTGAAATATTGACAAAGTTAATATTAAAAACGTAACTCTTACATTCTAACCTTTTAAATTGCTATTCTTCTCCATTACATAGGAGAAGTGCTCTAAAGACGGTTGGTCATTAAAAGGCTGCTTGTCTCCTGCATTGCCATGAAAAACCTCAGATACAGTGTCACTAGACCATGTTCCATGTATCCAGGAGCCAGTGTGGAAACAAAAAAACCTCTCCATATAAGCCTAGCCTTAAAAAAAAAGTCACTGACATGACAACTTAGTTGAGATTTTTTTCCTCCCTGACAGAGTTCTGGGTGTTCTTCTAATACTAGTTCTGCATGGACAGTACACCATTACAAGATTCAAATCAGATAGCCTTTTAGAAATAAGATTGTAAAATCGGCAGCATTGAAATTGTGAACTGTTCTTTCAGTTGGACAAGGACATACCTCATGGCACAGGTATTACAGCCGGCAGTATTTACTCCTTCAAATTATTTGACAGACTTACCTGCGTAAAGAGATACTGTAAGGCATTGGTTAAAATATCTGCTTTTAATCATAACCATTGTGATGTATGAACAGCTCTAGCAAGAAGCACTAAATTTCTGTGTGCTCCTTGCTGGCATGGAATCTGAACAATAAAACACACTATGCTGCTAATTAAGAAAAAAAATCTTTTACAACCAGCTTTCTGATGAACCTCGTATTTCTTGATAGCACTTCACTAAGAGTAAGTTGAGTCATATCTAATAAGCTTAAAAATGTTAAACACGTGATAAAAAAGCATTTTTAATGTTACCGTGATCCATGCTGTTACTATGCCAAAGGCCAAGTATTTCACTGCTTTCTGCCTTCTACGAGAGTTTCAGCTTTATCCAAACAAAGCTTTTGTATTATGTATTAACAACACGGCGACTTCCTTACCACATCATATAGCAACTGTAGCATACTAAAATAATCCCTGCCTGTATAACTGATGGCATTAGTTTTACAGCTGTAAATTAAATAAGCTGGAATGGACTTTTGGAGGTCATCTGATCCCTGTTTGCCTGCTCAAACAAGGCCAAATGAGAAGCTCGATCATGTTGGTCAAAGCACTGTCCAATTCAGTTCTGAGTATCTACAAGGACAGAGACACCATAACATCTCTAAGCTGTTCCACTGTTTGACCATCCCCATAGTGAAGAATTTCCATTTTATCTCATTGGAATATCCCTTGTTTCTAAATGTACACATTGTGCGTTGTCCTTTCACTCTACAACTCTGAGAAGAACATGGTTGTCTTCCCTATAATCACCTGCTTGGTAGCTGACAAAATCCCTCCTTAGCCTTCTCTTCTCAAGGCAGAACAAACCAACCTCTTCTTCACACATCCTATGCTCCAGCCCTCTAACCATCTACATGGCCCTAAAAACTTTTGTCCTAGACTTATTATCACGCTAAGGCTTGCTTGCTTACTGGAGTGACTATGGCTACAGACTGAACTGAAAGAGAAGCAGCAGTGGAACTGCTCCAGCTCTGCAACTGCTGTTATAAAGCCCAAGCTGAATGCCATGAAAGATCTAAATATCAAAGCTTGAAATGATTGCTGCTATGAAGTGGTACACTGAGAATGCAAAGGGAAGTCACAAAATTAGCTACTTGGCTGCTGGTTTAGTTTGCAGCAAAACAGCAGGGTGTAACAGGCAACTTTTCATTAGTGGCTTTTTAAAAAATATGAGGAAAAATGCTCTACAGCTCAAACATTGCAACATCAGCCAGCAGAGGGGAGTTCATGACAGAACATTTTTAGAACAAGAAAGGATTACACTTAAGAAAAGATAGATTTAAGACAATGCCTTTAGGTGACATTTATTGAAGATATGGAGTAGAGAAAAAAAATCAGACAAATATCAGCAACCTAATTAGAAGAAGCTATTACACTTTATACTTGTATGAATAGATTATGCATGTGTTAGTGGTGATGAAGCAGAAAGAGAAAAGTGACAACAACATGATCAGAGTTATAAAATCTTCAGTACAGGCAAGTGAGATTAGATGATTTCAGATTGGAAAAGAAAATGATTAGGAGGAATGGAAAGATAACATACACTAATCATGAGTAATCTAGAGAAAGTAAAGAGGAAATGATTTCTGAGAAATACTAAGAATTCACTAGACCAAATGGAAACAAGTGAAGTCACTAAAAAAATTATGAAATGCAAAGGAAGTAAGCCTCCATACAATAGATAAACTGGAGAGCTTACTGACATTGTAGGAGCCGCAATTAAAAGGAGATCAAAAGAGCTATTAGACCAACTAATGAAATATTTGTCCATTGAAAACTTTTAACTCAATAAAATTAATATAAATTCAGGTCAAGAAATTCCTGAGCCACACTGCTGGAAACTTTGGTGGCATACTGGGAAATTTTCTTCCTTATCCCCCAATCCTCAAAAGGTCATTTCTCCAACAAGTGTCAGAGACAAGATAACAGGTTGCATGGTCCCTCATACAACCATTTACTTCGCTTCTGACCAACGCAATGGCCTTCTTTCCCTACTAACCCTTTCCAGTTTTCACAAAGAAAGACACTAGAAAAAAATTCTAGGTATTACTAAACATTAGACAATTTCCCCCAAACTTAGAAATTGGTCTAACTATTCAGAGAACTCTTCCTGGAGATGCTTTCTGTCATTAGGGTAGCTAAGCAGATTTGAAGCATGCTTCATACAGTAAAGTTAAGTAATATGGTATGTTGCATGTGTGCCATTTCACTTATCAGCTGGCATTCTTTAATAGCTATAGCAGAATTGACCTGACATTCCTGTGGATACAGACGATCATCAGTAACAGCATAACATGTAACTAGAATAACTGGCAGGTTCTATACGACTGCAGTTGTTGCTCTTAAAATAATTTCAACATATCAGTGTTCACTCAGCAATTTTTCATGCTAAAAAAAACGATGCTTTTTTTATATATTTCTATCTTAACATTAATCTTTTCTGGGTGGCAAAAAATTAAACAGTCAAATTCAGTTATGACAAGGAAGTGATTAACACCACCCCCTTCCCACTATAGCCTGGCTAAAGCAATTGAACAATAAATTGCATTTGCAGAAAGAACTGCACAATTGCCTAGTCATGCTGCTAGCTAAACCAAACAAACAGAATCAACTACTTAATTCATTTAGAGAATTTATTTGCATTACTCTTCTGAAGGAAAGGACAATCTTGAATTTTTTTCCAGCATGGCTACAGCCATTCGAAACAAAATTCTTCCCACACACCAGATTATGCCCTTTTTAGAACATGAATACACAGTGCACTAGTGCTAAACATCACCAGTTTTTCAATTAATCCCACCAAAAGCACATTGCTAACAACCATCCATGGTGACAGACAGACACATTGCACAGCACTGATATCCCTCTGTCTTTAAGAACTCAAAACTATGTGATTACAGGCTAAGCACTCAAGCTGTAACCACTCTTTCAAATTATACCCACTTCATTAATTCTGCAGACTAGATCAGCTAGCAAGAACACTGCACTACCCATTGTTCTCTCATTCCTTTCATTACTTTCTAAGTCTTCACAGGGAGGCGGCGTTAATACTCACACTATTGCAGATATTTCTTTGTTTTACCACTTGATGTCTCTACATGGCTTCCCTCTCTCAACCTTTCTTCTAATTATCCCTCTGCAATACAAACTTCTACTGTCTTTCTTCAATCGTATTACCTTTCTCTCCTGTTCCAAAAAGGAAAGTAAACCAAAGAAATTTGCCTACAAGAGCAATCAGCTCTTCTCCCCCTCCAAATTTATCACCTGCTCCTTAACAAAGATTCATATAAGATCTTTTAACTCTGCCTCCTAGAAAGGGCCACGAGAGAGGGCCCCCCTACTCCAGATACTTGCTCTTCTCCATTCCATGACAATAAATATAACATTCCTCAGATATGAACGTTTAATTAAAGCAAGTAATCCTGCCCGCGGAGAAACTCTAACAAATGCAGAAGAGAGCATTAATCTGGAATTTAATGACTGGACTACAATCAAACCTATTTCTCCCTTAAGCTCCTTGTGTTAGTCAAGCCCCAATGCAATGCCAAAAAGAGATGAATAAATAGGTTGCAAGCTTTAAAAAGTTACTATGCAATTTCATGACCTCAAAAAACACTGGACTGAGTGCCATGCATGTCAACAGTTGACCAGTCATGATCACTAAAAGCACACAGAACAATACAGACAGGTACAACTTCAAGTATTCCTCAAAGGACAATGATGAAGTCATCAACAAACAATTCCCCTCAAGAGAAGATACTATTTCTGTCAGACGGACTACACTTGAGCAAGACTCCCAGCCTACCATTACTTTATTTGCTCAAACTTCCATTGAATAAGTTGATAAGTAAGCAAATTGCAGAAAGAGATAGCTGCTTACTATGCTATACTAACTTTCTGCCAAAACATTCTTAGAGAGAAAGCATTGATTGGTTTGTCCTATCCTCTTATATACACATTTCCTTTCCCAAAATATCAATTAAATTGCAAGTGAGACAATATATTCATTTAAGTTTCCTACAATTGGGTCACAACACCTCCTCCCTCACAAGAGCTACCGTAGCTAAGCCTAACCTATACACAGGAACACAGCTTCTGAGTGTCTTTCCTGGTTGTCAGCTCTATTGAGGAATATCAGAACTCAATCCCACAGCTCCACTTGCGCTTCTTCTGCTATGACCACATCAAACATGGTATTATTAAGATTAAATAACATTTCATAACATGCTGTTTGTAAACACCCAAGAATCACAATGCATACAAACATCCAGATTTTGTGAGTGCTATGACTATAGTCTGTTGGTATCATAAGGTTCTAATGAAGATCCTGCTTTTCTTTAATGACTTTTGCTCACCAGTTACAGCTAACCTGTGTGATTCACACATAACAGGCCTAGAAACATTTTTATTCCCTCTAATCGTCACAGCTCATCAATAGTAACTTCTTTTGGTAAGAGATGCTTTATAGCTAGAATTTAGAGCTTACACTTTCGCTATAGTGTCATCCTTCTCCCTCAAATTTTAAAAACAACAGAAAGTTTAATTTTTATTCTTCTCTGAGGATGCAGCTTTGGCCAAGTTGAACATACATGAGGTGCTGAAACTTTTGACAGGAAAGCAACACTGCCAGCACCCCGAACTTCAAGGAACAGACCCAAGAGCAGCTCAGCGGAGGAACGAGCACACTGTGCAGCACTTCCCACATATTCGGCTGCCCTCCATTCACGTGGCAAAGGAAAACATTGCCGAGGACCCCTGCTCAGATCTTGCTTCACTTCAAGCCCGATAAAACGGGCTCCCAAGGCGTGACACCGGCTGTTACGATTAAGCGGGATGGATGGATACACCACTACAAAAATACGGTCTAAGCCCCGAAGGAGCCTTCGCAAGAAGCAGCATCCCTGCAGCGTCTGCTCTCAGCCCTCCTCCCCCGCGCACCCCCCCGCCGGGGCGGGCCGCCGCCAGGGGAGAAGCCTCCGGCCTCGCTCGGGGGCCGCGCCGGGTCTGCCCGCTCCTCGCGGCGAGACGCCTTCCCCCGCCCGGCCAGGACGGCCAGAGGAGGGAAGCGGCTCCGGTCGCGCCCGCTGAAGGCCCAGGGGAGGAGATGCCCGAGGGGGCCGCCCCGAGGCGACTCCCGCCGCCGCCTCACCCGGTGGCAGTAGGGGCAATAGCTCTTGCTGAAGATCATGACGCGGTGGGAGGCGATGAGGGTCCGCACGCGGAGCTTCAAGCCGTCCCAGTCCGGGAGCTGGGTCTGGCCCGGCGGCGGCATGGCGGGGCCGGGCGCTGAGGCGAGCGGCGCCGAGGTGAAACCGCCCGCGCGCGCCCCGCTCAGCCAACAGCGGCCGCGCGCGCCCAACGCCCCCACTGACCCCAGCCCCGCCCCGCCCCTTCCGGAGCAGGGAAGGTGACGGCCGGACCCACCCACCCGCCGGGAAGGGGGGTGCAAAAAGCCAAAGAGCGCGTTTCGCTCTTTCTTTCCACGCACGCACTGTAACTCATTATAAAATAATCTACATTTGCCTCACGTGGGAGGGGGCAAGCGTTGGAGTTTANCGGGAGGCGGGAGGGCGGTGCGGGCCGCGCCGTGCCCGCTGCCGGGCGGGAGCTGCGTGGGGCTGCCCGCAGCGCCCGGCTGTCCCGCGGCTCCCCCAGGGGCTGGGGAGGGCAAGCAGCTCCGGCGGGGAGCGGCTGAAAGGGCCAGGCGGCAGCCAGGGCTGCCTCAGGGGTTGTTGGCCTTCACCCCACCTCACAGAGCCGTCCGGGCCCGAGGTGGAGGCCATCGCCCCCCCGTCCCCGCGTGGAATAAATACCGGGGGTGCTCTTTCTGTCCTCCTGGGTGCAGTATAAATTAGAGCAAAGTCTGCGGGGGAGGCAACCCTTTACAGGAGGAAGGCAGCTTTTCCCTGTCTGCCTTCAGCTGCTGTTTGATTCACTACGCAGGAGGAGAACAGGGGTGTAGGTGGAGCGTCCTCTATAATAAAATGGATTATGGCTTGAAAACAGGTCAGCTGAGACAGCAGAAAGAAACTCCTTTTTCTTATGTATTACTGGGTTAAAGGAGGGGGATGCTGAAGCATCCTATGCTGCTTATCATTGCACACATCTCTGATTGGGTTGATTATTCTCTTCCCAAGAATCATAGTAATTCTCAGGACTGAAAGCTGGAGGGAACGTTGTCCTGGCCTGAAAGGTGGAAAGAGCCTGGATCAGGGCATAGAGCAGGGGCAATCCTGTCAGGTTATTCCCCTGCTGCGGTGGGTTCTTGACTGGGGAATGGTAGGCAGTGTGCCAAGGTCTCAAGAACCTGTTTATCTCCCTGCAGAGCACGCCAGTGTTCAGCATATTACAGCAGCAGCTTTCAGTAAACAATCATAAGAGGTTGCCCTGGTTTGACATCTAAGAACTTCACTGATGTTATTAGACCAAACCCTACAAGCTTCTGAATGACAGGAATCATTTTCAAGTGGTGGTGAAATGAAAGCAGAGAAGAGACAAGAGTGATTTACTAAGGTTCAGTGGGAAGTTTCTAAAGCAGGCAATGAAGTCCAGAGCTCCCTCCCATGCCTGCCACACACCAGCCGTGCTGCTATTTACTGATGCTAAAAATAATCACGTATAAAAGTTGTATTGCCACCAGTGATGAAAATGGGCCTGGTGGGAGACAACTGAATCAGCTTAATTCCTTTTTGAGCACATATATCAGTGGTGTTCACTGCCCAGTGAGCTTGAAAAATTGTATATTACATGTATTTTAATGTTGACAACAAAAGAGTTCTAGACTGTTTCTACACTCCCCACAGAGAAAAACAAATCCATATTTTGCAGCCTCTTATTTCAGTATCAGCATGTAGGAAAGCAGATACAATACCTGCAGGTGCTGGGTTTTGACATAATGTGCAGGGTCCAGAACTGTCGACTATACTCGGTCCATAGTCCAACCAAAACTGCTTGTTTGGTTCCTAGTTTTGGCTAATTGTTCTCCCTCCTTCTCAGACTCTTTTTAGTTGATGAGAAAGATCACTACTGTTAGTATTCATCTAGTAATTAATATCACAAGCTCACGATTTTGTGTCACCATCTGAAAGCTGTTGGGTGTTCATCTTGATCTTGGGATCCATCAGCTCTAGAAAGATCACAGAACAGCAAAAATATTCAAAATACTTTTTTTTTCTGTTGAGTGTCAACACTGATGGATATGTGTCAAGTCCCATGAGGAATGAATATCCAAGGCAAATGATATCGCTTAAGTTTTTCCCATCTGTGCTCTTTCTTCTGTTGGTTATTATTATCAGTGTTAACTTAGATCAGGGTTGGATGAGAGGGACAATGTCACCTTGGAACACAAATGGGTGGTCTGGAAGCTCTCTAATGGCAGTATCTTGCTTAGCTTTGCTTTTGTTGTGGTTTAACCCAGCAGGCAGCTAAGTACCACACTGCTCGCTCCCCTCCATGCGATGAGGAAGAGAATTGAACTTGTGGGTTGAGACAGACAGTAATAAGAAAGGAAAAAAAGAACGAATAAACAAAAGAAAGAAAAAGAAAAGAAAGAAAAAAGAAGGAAAGACAGAAGGAAAGAAAGAAAGAAAGAGAAAGAAAGAAAGAAAGAAAGAAAGAAAAAAACACGCAATGCAAAAGGCAATTGCTCACCACCAGCTGACCAATGCCTAGCCAGTCCCTGAGCAATGGCAGCCCCTCCGGCCAACTCCCCCCGCTTTTGTTGCTGAGCATGACACCATATGGTATGGAATATCCCTTTTGTCACTTTGGGTCAGCTGTTCTGGGTGTGCCCCCCCCAACTTCTTGTACACCCCCAGCCTCCTTGCTGGCAGTGTGGTATGAGAAGACGTCCTTGACTTAGTGTAAGCACTGCTCAGCAATAACTAAAACTTTGGTGTGTTATCAACACTGTTTTCGTCAAAAATCCAAAACAGAGCACCATACCAGCTACTATGAAGAAAAATAACTCTACCCAGCCAAAAGCAGGACAGCTTTCCTCAAAGCTGGAGTGGAGGAGTGAGCAGGGAAGTCTGGCCTTGTCCTGCTGGCAGTTGCTGTTGAGGGCTGAAAGAAAAGGAAAGGGCTGATCTCCAGAGGCAGAAGAAAGGAGACTTCTCAGTTCTAGAGAGGAAGGGACCACCACATTAGTATCCTGCCCGTGCACCTCAGTGGCGTGGTAGCTCTGATTATTGCTAACAGCAAAGACCCTGAACTTGTCTTTCGTGCTCTGCTTTTTTTTCTTAGAATACCAGATCAAATTCAGCTCTCAAGATCTTACTTTTCAGTTGTGCTGGGGGTGGATCCCTGTACATGCAAGGAGTTGACTAGAGCTCTTGGGTGCAGTCTTTGGACACCCATTACACTCACTAGCAGACAATGTTGAAACATTTGAAACAATGAAAGTGTTGTAAACATGTCTAAACAAAGTGGTTGCAAGAAGAGATTCTGAGGAAGGGGCATGTGGCCTGTGGAAAGAACCAGGAAATTGTTTTAAACATAGGAGTGTGAAAGACTATTCAATAAGGTTTAAGAATGCTTGAGCTGTGGCTCTCTGCAGCCCTGTCATCATCTACAGAAAGAACTTGTAGGGTGCTAGTAAACTTCCCCACCTTCCACATGAAAGGCCTTGGTCTGCCTTCTCTAAAATAAACAAATAGAATAAAAACTACTGGTCTCATTAAGACAGTCCTCTCCTATGGCATTACTCATCTTAGTCCGAGAATTATTAAAAAATAAGTCATGTGAAATAGTCCTTAATAATGTAGCATAATGTGCCATGGTAAGACACTGAGGTAAAACACAGAGCGGAGATTTTAGAATAGAATAGAATAGAATAGAATAGAATAGAATAGAATAGAATAGAATAGAATAGAATAGAACAGAGCAGAGCAGAAGATACATCATTTCCATAGCTCTTGCACAGGACTAGAGGGGTCTTGGCATCTTAAAGGTCTGATCCTGTATTTACAAGTGTAAACCTACACACCATTCTTGAAAACATGGAGTAAGACAGTCTCTGCCATAAAAAGGCTCCAAAAGACAAATTGATGAAGACAGCAGGTATTGGAAGCATTTCTAAATGAAATTGTTTGCAAGAGGAGATTTGGAGGAAGGAGCAAATGGCTAGTAGAAAACAACCAGAGAACTATTTTAAACACAACAATGTGAAAGGCTTTAGCCATGCTGTTGTCTAAAATCAAAATCACATGTCACCTGGACTGGCTCGCATTCCTCAGGGATATTCAAATAGCTGTGAGCCTTTACGTTGCTGAAGGGAGTCGATTTAACAGTGAAGAACAGAGAGAGAGCTCCCTCCCAGCCACATCCCTTCGTTCCCTGCTTCAGTCCTCAAGTCACAGCACAGGAAAGGAAAGAGCACGGCCTATCTCCAGCTTTGTATTCCATTGCGATCTGTCTATGAGGTGGTGTTCCCTAAGGTTCCTGCCTCTTTAATATGTGCAGAATGCTGTAACAGAGCTAAAAAAGAATAGAGAATGTATCTTAAAGATCAAGAAGGTGACGAAAGCCCTAAACTGTGGCCTAATTTTTTTTCACATTATGCCAGTGCCTTCCCTGACCTTCTGGGAACTCACCCTCTGCACCAGGAGAAGAATAAGGGTGCCACATTTTAGAACCACATTTTCTGTTTTGCAGAAGGAGCTCCAAATCTGCCCAGAGCTTGAAGCATTACCATAGAAATCAGTCGTAAGCCAGGAGACAGCTGAAGTCCTTAGCCATGAGCATGGTTCCACCCTTTGTCAACATTAACAATGGAGAGACTGAGCCATGCTGGAGGCTGCTGAAAACCTGATTTGATAGCCAGTCATTTGGGTGACATGCATATTGCCTGCAGCTCAGAATTTATGAATTAGCATTCATGGCAAATGATGTCAAAAGCCTTCTGGCGCATTCACAGATTTTGGCACCATTAAGTACATTAGCGCCGGCTTGTTGGAGTGCTGATGGTGCACAAAATACAGACCGTGTAATAACCCTGTGCTTCAGGTCTGAGACTGGGAGAGCCTTTCAGATCATAAGAGACCTCAGCCAGGGAGGGAGGGGGAATGGTTGTTCTTCCTTCACTGAAGAAAGAGGAAAATAAGCTCTTTAGCTGAGAAGCAACACTCTCCAGGAAGGGCTATGCATAGCAGTAACTTCTGTTAGCAGCAGTAGTGCTAAAATACAGTGGGCATACACACAGCAGAGGGCAATCACATCTTCTTTGTTGTAAAGATTCAACATCCCACCCCGAAAAGCTTGCCTGGGCAGTGGTGGAACATTGAAATGAGGCCTGGATGTTAACTGCTATTGAGAAGGCAGTGGGGGAAGCTCAAGACGCACCAGGAATTATTTTTCTTCAAAGTGGTGAATAAATAGTGAGAAGCCTTTGTGCTCCTTTTTAAGGGGCGTCAGAAACAAGACAGTTAAAATTAAATAATTGAAGTGGAAGAGTTGGTACCTGCAGCTGTTAATGATGTACACGTGTTTCTTCCATGCAAAACATGCTTGTGAAGTCGTAATAGACAGAGTGGTTTCTTTAAGTTCACTTTCCTGGCTTTGCAAACCATCTGCGAGTTTGTGCCTGCAAATGAGAGGTGGCTGTGTATCTGCTTTTCTGCAGATGTGATGTTGGTGGTCCTGTGTTTCAAAATTTGGCTCTGCCAGATGTGTCACATCTAATCTTACCCATCATGCTTTCAGTCTAAAGTGTATGACGAGTGTCCCTTGAACAATGATTAGTGGTTCATTAGTAATAATAATAATTAACATCATTATTATAAAGAGCTAAGGTGAGCACAAGGCTTTCTGAATGCATCATGATTAGTTTGCCAGCACTTTGGCTCAGGGAATGTCTCCTCCCATAGGTGTAGGGCTCAGGGTTGGTTTATGATATTGTATGTATTTTACAATAAACAGTAGAATAGAGAGTGCCAGGTCTTCTTCCTCAGGTGGCTGCAGCAAGAGGGAAAGCAGTGAGGCTGCCAGGCTCCAAGGTTTCATGCAGACTAGGGTCTCCCTTTGCCCCGGTGAAGGTTTAATGAAGTCAGAGAGATTCAGTCCAGTTATAAACCTGCAGAATAATGGCCTCCAGCATTCAATTGTGCTAAATGCTGCAAGCCAGAATCTTTTCTAGAGCTGACAGAAAGCATTGGTGCTCAGCTGCTTCACAGAATGAGCCCTTTATTTGCCTGCTTTAATGAACAGCATGGTGTCCATCGGTGTGCACCGAAGTCACCTTTCCATGCTAAGTTTCTTACAAGGGCCTCTTAAAAGAAAAAGGAAAAGAAAAGAAGTGTAGAGAGAAAGGATAGAAAAGTCTTTAATCTTTGTGATATACGGAAACTTGGCTGTATTTCTAAGCAAAACCAGTTCCCTTAAGTAGTCATATGTTACGCATTTCCCAGGAGAGTATTTTAATGAAGGTGTTTTTTTTTTTTTTTGTTTCTAGTCAGCTTTAGCAAGACAGCACTTTTGCACTTGCAATGCAGGGATCCTGGCCTGGGGTCTACTCCCCTCTGCATTCCTCACTTCCAGTGAAATTTCTAGTGTCTTGATCTGCCCACTGTGACTGTGCCATTCTGCACTTGAGAGAGAGATGGTCAGAAGCCATCAGAAGTTAGTATTTCAGAATGGGGAATATTCAAATGTTTCCTACAGTTTCTTTATCTAGACCAATTTATTTTATCCTGCAGCTACACAGGAATGCTCAGCAGGGAGGTCGGATAATAAATTCAAAAGCACAGATTTCCACATAGCCTTTTGTCATAGATTTATTATCAAGTGTGTCTCTTAAAGTCTATTTACATGGGTTTTCCTTTAGGTAATTAAATACTGTGCTGAAGAGAGCAGAGATTCTCCCAGTTCTTGACCCTCAGGGTAGCTGCATCAGAGAGAGGTCTTTTTGTGCATCCAGATTCACACCCAGTTTGTAGTCACCCACTTGTTTTTTCTTCCATTCTGTGGACAAGCTGGCTGGACATCCTTGAATCCTTGGTGTTAAGAGCTCTGCCCTTTGTGCCACTTTGGTTCACACATATGGTGCTCTCCGCTGATCAGAAGGTGTTGTTGATTGCATATGTCAAAACAAAAAAACAAACAAACAAAAAACCACCGTCCATCCTTTTAGGACTTTCACTGCTTCAGTGGAATGAGGTGATTCTTAATAGTGGCCAATGCTGACAAGGATAAGCTGGTGGCTGAATTTCGATCCATTCAAGGTTTCACATTTGCTAAGGGCGGTTCCTTCACTAAAAACAAGCCTGCCCAAGAGGATCTTAATATTTCCTGCTCCTGGGTGGTGATCTCAAATGGCAATCTTTCTTGTGGTTATTTGATGCTTCCAGGCCTGGCTGGGGCCCAGGAAGATGCAGGAAGCACAAGAGAAGGTATTGTGGAAGGGAAAAGACGTAGCAGAACCTGTGTTTGCTAAAAGATTAGAGACTGGAGAGGCTCAAATTTCAGTGAAGGATCAAATAAACCTGTATTTGTGCTGGAATAGTTTTCATAGCCCTGCTAGATAACAGCATAATCCAGGCACAAACCCAGACTATTGTCAAATCCCAGAATTTTAAGACACCTCTCTCAATTTTTGTTTTGCTTATAACGATGGGGAGAGAAACTCAGCCTTCCTTTTTAGCTTTTGTTGCAAACAATGGCTTGGAAATATGGGTTTGACAATCTCAAAGATCAGGATTATTAATGACACAGTTTTAGAGCAAATCTGGTGATTTTTATGTGCTTCAGTGGCAAGACTCAACACTCAGCTCTATGGAGTCTGTGACCTGATTTACTCTTGATTCAGTTTGCAGGTTGTCCTTATTTTTCTAGCAGCTTAACGCAGAAACCAGAACAAAACATTCCCAAACACTGATGTTTGGCCAGATCTGAACATAGTCTTTTGGTGTATCTGAAATGGTTTTGTTCTTCAACCACAGCACCAGCAGGGTGCTACTTTAAAATTGTAATGTCTGTGCAGTCATTGGACTCCCTGTGTTCGGAGGTACCTTACATTGCTAAGACAATATTCACAGTTTGTCTAGCTAATTTTATGTTATTGACTTTATGATTGGTGAATCTGTGAAGGAAAGCCTTAGTGCTGTTCATTGAGATCTAAAATCCAAATCAAAGCAAATGCGTTTATTGATTTTAATTAACTGAATCCGAAGTGATAGGAACTCAGAGTAAGAATTGCTGAAGTGCAGCTGCTGGCCTTGGAGTTTACCAAGGCTACCTTGTGTTTGTCCTTCTCTTCTACAGTAATCCACAAATCCCTGTCCCCTTGAATGTCAACACCTAGCACTGCAGTCAAATTGAAGAGTAGGACTACAGAAATTACTTTTTCCAAGGCCATCGTTCTCCCCTGCGGTGGTGCTGCTTGCAGCCAGCTCCAGGAGACGCGTGTTGCAGGGCACCAGGACTGTGTGGATACCGTGGTCTTTGCTCTTGCCAATCTTGCATTTCCTCGGCTCTGTTTATATAGTTCTTGTAAGCGTTTTGTCACAGGAGGCTGTGGTGGATGGGCTGAGGGCAGTGGGAGGGACAACGCAAGGAGGCACAATAGTAACTAGTTATTTAACTCAAATAATTGCTTTTGAAGCTGTGCTTGGAGTGGAGGGAGAGCAGGGCAAGGGCGTGGAACAGCTAGCACTTCTACGCTCACTGCTTGATTTTTCAATCGTTTTTGCTGTCCCTCATATGGAACCCATTTTGTTATTTTGACTTAGCTCCGGCTAAAGTGTTTTATGTAGTACCTTGGATGTTACTGAGTCATTGATAAGTGCTAACAAACCATCTGCTTTTGTCAATTTGAGGCAGAGGATAGGCTGAAAAGCATGGCAGGGTTCCCCCCCCCCCCGCCTTTTAATATGTCAGAGAAAAATGCAGCAGAGGGCAGTGTGTTGTTAGGTTTCAGGGGAACATTTACTGAATTACGCCGGGTGGCTGGGAGTAGTCTCCATCCAAATGCCTGTACAACTAAATAACAGCATATTAAAAACACTTCCTCTGAACATGAGGGCTTTAGGGTTTAGAAAGCAGTCTTTTTTATATTGTAAGGACTTGACTGTTTTAATTTTTAGAGTACCTGGGAAGTGCTAGCATCGGGATCTTTTTCTATTATCTATAGGACCTGAAAGACAGCCTCATTAAAGGAGCAGGGTAGAACACAGACAACATCGAGTAGGCAGGCTACCTATAATAATGTCATGTTTTGTCATTTATAATAGATAGTTCTTCTAAACCTTTGGGATTCCCACAGCACTCAGCAAATTAAATATTTGAGCGTTGCTAAAGGGAAGCTTGTTCAAGGAGATTGGGCAGCTGTGAACTGGGACATGGATGCCATTGCGGGAAGAGGTGGAGCGCTGAAATTTCATTTGAGGAAAGTCCCCACTCACACAAAGCATGCCATGGGACATTTCTTAAGCGTCTCTTCAATAAACATGGCTTTGTTTAAGGCATGATTGGAGCGGGCTGGATACAATAAACAACATGCAGTATTTTCACAGCACCGAGCTCTGCAGCATGGCTTCTTGCACAGCAAGCTGTGTGCAAACCTCTTTGCCTTCAGCTGATGGCAGGAAGGTGGATCTGATGCATCTGGACACAGAGTCCATGGCTTTAGGAGGCCCTGTTTGTTCAGACTGGAGGTGACAGTGCAAAGCCATCTCCTCATGCTAGCCTTTGCTGTTAAGATAGTGTTGAGATGTTAAGATAATTAATTCTAGATGCTTCAGGCCAGTGATGAAGGTTTCTCTGGTGGATAGAAACTCTTCTGTGATAAATACAGTGCTTCTCTGAGCTTCCTCTGGAGCTGGGCTTTGGTCTCACAGACTACACACACACACAGGGAAGCATAAACACACTAGGAGGCTCATGAGGTCGATTAGATTGTCCTTGTCTTTGAAGTTAAGCATGTGCTTAGATACATGATGGAATAAGCTTTATTATATTTAATTTGTAAATCTGGGTTACTGAAGGACAAAAAGATATCCAAGGAGGAAGACAGACTACTTTGGGATGTTAAGGGACTGCCAACATGGCAACCTGCTCCTCAACATGCGCTACAGTTGATAAACAGGTAAAGCCCTGGAGAATGTAGCTTGATCTCATAGGAGAAGGAATTCAGTCTGACCTGTTTTGGGTCAAAGGCAGGATCTCCCATTTCAATGCAAGTTCATGACCTTTCCCATGGATTATCAAGAGAAATGAGATGTGGAGAAGCAGCCATAAAAATGAACACCATTAAAATATCCAAAAATTAGAGGAGAAATAAAAGGAACAAGTGGAAAGACTTCCCCTCTCCCCCTCACATAAATGATGTTTTTATGCTCATAATGGTGACAGGAGGTGGTCAGATGGCATTATTTAGCTGAATGGACTGCGTCTCCATGTGTGCTCCGATAAAGTTCAAAATGACCTTTAAAAAAATCCATTTTTAAAGATTCTTTTTGCTTCAGAAAGGTCCGACTTTAGTAGCTTAAATTTAATTTTGTTCTTGAGGGAGCTGGCTGCGGGGGAGTGAAGACAGTGCTGGAGATGCTCACAGTAAACTAATAGCAGGTAAAATGTCATTTAAAAAAAGTGAGTGGAAAGCATGTGTCATTGCAAAGAGGAAATTAATGAATTCTTTTCCCCTAATTCCTTTTCTGAGGTTTAATTTCTGATGTCTTTTCTTCTGACTGCCACTGCCACTGCCTCTGCTTATGTTAACACAAACTTATTAGCTGGCTCATTGGCTAGACTGAACCCAAGGTCACCAGAACAGGGATGTCGTAGCGGTCAGCTGCACACACTTACAAGCACAGCCATGGGAACACAAGCTTCTTGGCTCCAGCTCTGGAAACACGCAACTCACAGCACATTCCCAGTGCTCCTCGGTAAGCATAGACACTGCTGTTCTCCTGTAAATCTCCAGCAAGAGAAAGATAAATTGACTGCAAGCACTCACAGTTGTACCCCATAAGGAACAACAGTGACATCTAAACACCAGCAGGCATGTACAAGGCCAGGGACTTCGCTGCTTCTTTAAAAGCAGGAGTTGCTCTCCTCAGTTCCCACACTAAGGAAATTGGCCTTCGGGTCAGTAGTGACGCAAGGCCAAGGGGAGATTGCAGGGAACCCGTGCTGGGACTGACTGGGTGAGGTGTTCTGGTGCTGGCCCATTGCACAGGAGTGGAGCCACCTGCCTGACCCTGAGCTGGTCCTTGCTTTCATGGAAATTAGATTTTGAGCTCCTTTCAGCATTTGTTGCTGTCCTGTAGAACACAGATAACAGTAATGCCAGTCAGTCCTGGTAAGAAGTACAAAATGCACCGTTGTGGCAGCTGGTAAGCAACCAAAGGAGAGGGCAAATGCGTGTTGCAACCAACAGAAGAAAAAGGCCACTTAAGCCGCTAGTGTGAGCAACAGCTCTGACTGGCAAATAAACCCTGTAGTTATCATTAATGTCCATGGAAAAAACATCTTCTCTTCATCTCATGCTTCCTCTTGCTGCCTGGAGGCTCCTGACTGAATTCTGGGGACAGCTCAACACCTTCATTCTCTGAATTTGGGATTTATCATAAGATGGATCTACAGGATGGTGTCACTGCAAGCCCCTTTTCCCCACAACACATTGACCTCCTGCTCTGAGCATTTCTAATATCAGCCAAAGACCGGTTGCTGAGCCCCATGGGACATTTCCATTTTCTTGCACTTGAAGTATCCAGCTGCCTGGTGAAGTGCAGCTGAAATTAGCTGTACTGGCAGCTTTCGTTTGGCTTCTCCTTTGGTTAAGCTGCTGACAAGCTAATTCACACTGCTTCATTTTCTCTCCTGGGCTTGTTTGGAAAAATAGAAGAGATAGGGGTGGGGATGGATAGCCAAGACTACCCATGAGTAAGGACAAAAAAAGACAGGCCAATATGTCAGGATCATGCAGGATTGGCTGGGTCTGCTACTGCCTGTGGATGGAGGCATAAACAGCTTGCTGTAGACATATGACCACGTGGATGAGATTTTGCACATAGCCCTCTCTCTGCCGGGATCTCACTGCAGGATGATGCCTGATGGCAAGGCTGTATTGGCCAGCTGGCAGCCTGGCCCCCTTCTCTCAGCCCTGCTGTGTCTCAGAGATAATGTCCAACAGGAGATCCAGTTAGAAGGTCGACTGACTAACCAGAAACAGCAACTGGAGGCTGAAGTTGGTGTGTCTGCTGCGGATAAAATAGAAAAATCTTCCTGCAAATCCATCTGAAGACTGCTGTTGGAAATAAGTATATCTTGCTTCCTTATTGCTAAGGAACAACCTGTCTCCTGCTAGGCCTCCGATGGATGGTGTCAGCACCCTGTGCCCTTTTGGCAATGCAATGACTTGTTCACAGGAGTTGTGTAACTCTTAGCTTGCTTTCTCTGCCTGCCACCAAACTCAGTAGATCTTCCTGTAACAGCAGTTTTTGTTGGAGCTAGTTCTCTGCTGAGCCATTATTATGGCAAACAAGAATCAAATATAATCCCATCAGCCTCTCTCTGCGGGAAGAACTTGGACCTCCACATTGCTGCCTTCCTGGGAACATCTGCAAGTTCAACTTTTTTTGTGTTATGCAGCTGAGAGTCCGGGCTGCCTGAATGACCCCAGGCAGATAGTCAAAGATGGCTTTTAAGGCTGGATAACGTATTT
The DNA here is from genome assembly GCA_013399475.1 of Chauna torquata. Taxonomy (NCBI): domain Eukaryota; kingdom Metazoa; phylum Chordata; class Aves; order Anseriformes; family Anhimidae; genus Chauna; species Chauna torquata. The sequence goes on along the minus strand of VXAL01016223.1, from coordinate 479,714 downwards.
CACTACTGTATAATCCTGCAGTAGCCTAGGGGTTTAGAGTTGGTTTGTACTGTTTTTGATGTTGGTCTTATTTTAGATTTTGTAAAGAGATGTTGCTTTCTTAACTAACACTGCAGTAGCTTATGAGCTGTTCTGCAAAGGACCTGTTTGCTTTAGGCTCTCTGCATACAAACCCGTACTATTCTGGGGGCTGTGTTAAGACGTGCACATGGTGGAGATGTGCTGGCCTATGGACGTACATGTGCCCCTGCACATACCTGCGGTTACTATGCTGGAACTGTCATATGAAGATACATCCATACCTTCTGATGTCAAATCTATGTGTATGTACAAACACATGCTGGTGTGTGCAGAGAACTGCCCGTCCTCAGACACATACAAAGAGGCATGTGCCTATACGGAGATGTGCAGACACAAAGGCATGAATACACTTGAATTAAGAGGCATCTTTTTACAGTATTTGGTCATGTAATGCCTGTACACATATTATTCCCTGCATCATGACTCTGTTGAACCCCTCTCAGGTGATAGATTCAAATTAGCCTCAGAATACCTGAGCTAGTGATGAAATCTAAGAAATAAAAAAAAGGTCTTAACATAAGAGAATGTGGGAAGAATCCATTTTGAGCCATTTTCCTTTCTCTCCTCCCCCAAACACTTCTAGTTGAGTGATAAAAGGTGCTTCTCCTGTTTTTCTCCTCCAACATCTCTCCTTACAAACTTTAATAAGTAATCAGGTGTGATCAATGCCAGCTACTACTCTCCTGCTCCTCTGCTTCCTGTTCTCGTGCAGAGCGATTCTGTAAAAATGACCTCCTGGGGACCCTGCATTGATTCCTCCTCATCTGATCTGAAACTTCAGCCATTTTACTTCTTGCATTGTCCCTGGTATAGCCTAGAAGCAGAACAGGCTACTGCTGGTGTGCAGGCTGGATCTGAAGCTTGAGACAGCCTCTCTGGGGACGTGGACGGAGCAGGGCAGGCCTGGCTCAGGGTCAGGCAGGGAACAGAGAAGGAGAGTTAAAGGGGCACTTTAATGTTCTCTTTTGTTGGCATTTATTTGCAAGCCATAAGTAAAAAGTCACCATATGTTTTCCTGCTGTCAGAGCTCACAAGGGAAATGGTATGAAATAGGGTGTTAGGAAGGTAAAGATCTCTTCACCTATCCTCAGTAAGCACGGGAGATTCACCAGTGGAAGACGAGAGGCAGAGCACAGGGATGGCTGTACGAGGTCGTACCGGATATCCCTCTAACCTGGGAAAAGGCGGGATGGACAGAGTGGCCCTTTTCTGCTACTTCTCCCCAGCAGATGACGAGCTGCAGTTCAAGGCACAGCCCTGGAATATCTGCTAATGGGGGAATTTTGCAAACAAGCCGTGTTTGCTGTCCCAGTGTAAAGCTGGAACAAACCAAGGAGATCTCAGGGCAGAGGCACACAGCAGCACTATGGAGACCAGAGCAGGAGCTGAAACGGCGATCCTCCCTGTGCTGGCAAACACAGCATGGGAAGAGTATGCAGCAGGGTATGCCAACCATGCAAACAGGAATCGCCAGAGGCATCAGCCCAGCTGCACCCTCCTCAATCTTTTCCCCATTTAGAGAAATGAGACTCAGGGACTGTAGAGCCACGCTCATGGTGCTGGTGTTGACCCTCTCTTCTTTCCAGCTGAGATAGATGGAAGAAAGGAGGGTTTGGATGTGGTGAAAAAGCACCAAACTCTGACAGCAGTGAAATGCTACCTCTGCCAAGTCAAAGGGGGTTTGGGTTAAAGCCCTGGTGTCAGGGTCCTGCAGAATACATAGGATCGTGAGATATCTGAGATTAATAGAAGGTTAAAGCTCCAAGTATCAGAATGCTTGTGTTTTCAGTACATCTGTGTTTTCAGTTTGGACTAACTGCTATGGCACCCTGTGATACAGGAATCACCCTACAGCCTGTCTGTGGCTGTAACCAACAGAGGCTGCTCCTGTTTGCTCCCTCTCTCCTTTGGCATGCAGGCTGCCCATCACTGCCATAGGATGGGGACAGGGAAACCCTCTGACCCCAGTGTGCAGCCTCCCCGCACCTGGGAGGATAAAATCTGCTTCCTCCCTCAAGCAATTATAAGTGATAGCTATTTTGCTATTCAAGGATTGTGATTTCAACACTCGAGGGGTTAATGCACCAGGGAGGCAGCTGATGCTTTCATGCCTGTGCTGTATCAAACAGCTCAGTTTCCAGGAAGATGAATATCCGTAACCAAGTAGCACAGCAGAGCCCAAAGCCTGTTCAAAAGAATTCTTTTTGATGATCTGGTTTTATTACTTTCAATGAACTGGAGTCTCCAAGGTACCAGTGAATAAGGGATGCTGTAAAGCGGCATCTTGTATACATGTTTCAAGCTGCGTCTGCTGGTGCTAAAAAGGATGAAAGAGAAACTGCTTAGCAATGGCCCTAGGGCCTAAACCCAGCTCGAGCATTCCACGGGGCATTTGCTGAGACAAAAAGAAGATCTTAACCATTTGCGCTGGGACATGACAACCAGGATGCAGCCAACATCATTCGCTTTCCCCACTGGGAAAACTAATCCATTTCCAGGACAGAGCATGTGGCATGTCTTATACGTTTCTTAAAAGTTCTTTGCGAATTGGGGGAAAAAAAAATGTCAAATCAGGAACAGGTAGGTGTGAATTATGGGGCTCTGTGCTATCTGGAGAAACTAGGTGATTTAACAACACACTGTGAGACAGTACACTGGCCACAAACCCTCCACAGAAACACAGCACGTAAATTCACCTAAGTTCACCTTTCTTGCTTTGTCTCTACATAATATGTGGATTTGAGTGTAACACACAGTTTGGACCATGAGTACATGGACCCACCTTGGACTGTGGTTCAACATTACCCCACCAGACATGTGAAGGGAGGCAAAAAAGAATGAAAACTGTCCAAAATCAGCAGAAGGAGCATCCAGCCACTGTACCTCCTTTAGGCACCAGACCACCTTGCCACTTCTGTAACAGCACTGAGGAGAGATCTTATAGCTGTAGATTGGAGCTCAACTTCTAATGGACAGGGGCAGAAACCCAGACTGTTTGGAAGTCCCCTTATTATTAAAGGATATCAGCTAGTGCCCTTTCCTCCTAAGCTCTGCGTACACCATTATAACAATATTAGCCTGTGCATTGCCTCTCAGTGCTTTCGCTTTGGAATTCAAATCATGTGTATGTTTTATAAAAGGCTCTCTAGTGTGAGCCTCAGAAATACATATGCACTCTCCAACTGTGTGGGTTTTCTCTTTCCTGCCTGGTGCACAAATTACTCATTGTAACATGATAAATGAATGGGACTGTGTAACCCTCTTTATAGTTTACAGTTTTTATAGTGCTTTGCCACCATATGTTATAAATTCATGAAGCAGTTGTAGCGTGTAACAGGTTTTTCTGTTTGTTTATTTAGTTATTTGCTAATTCTTACAGCTGTATATACATATATGGATATGTGTGTAAATACATATAGATATTTGCATGGTAGACTGAAACCTAGAGGAAAAGACCAGCTGCATCTGGAGAGCACTTGGGCAGAAAACAAGAAGGGTAAAAATATTCCCTTGATGTCTGGTGAAAAGTGAGGAAATTGAATAGAAAGTAACTTCACAGGGTGAATTCACATTTCATGGTCTGCAAAATTTTGGGGCAATTTCTACTAAAATCAACCATATTGTACAGTCAAGGAAATACAGAATATAAAATCGCATTGTGAAAAGCCTGGGGAATCTTCATGTGATCCTGTAACTTGCAGACTTGGGCAACAGAAGCTGTGAGCCAAGGAATGAGAAAAAATGCAGCTTTAGTAAATTTCTGGGATTTCTGATGAGCATTGTCACAGATTGTTGCTGCTCCTCCTGAGAAATGAATGTCATGGGGAAACAGCTAAAAGGAGTGGCTGATGGGGAGAATGCCTGGATTCACAGGCGGAGATGTGAAGACATCTTCTGCTTCAGCCTATGGTGCAGTACGCTACCCTACAGCACTCATACAGCTCACCGAACTTCTCTGTGGTGCAGTTGCAGGAGGAGCAAACCTAGCTGGCCCTTTCAGTGGCGGGGTATGTTGGGAAGGGGTTATTTGTGAACTGGGGTTTCTTCGTGCCTATTAATCTGTTCCTCTTCCTTCTCTCTTGTGACTTCTCTGCAAGTACTGTTTGGTTAGGCCTATCTGTTTGATTCATCAGTTGTGAATAAGGAATTATATGCACCAAGTACCCAGACAGGTTGATTTAATTTCCCCATGTTTCCTGGTGGGAAATCAATCTGGTGTTTTAGTGGAAATCCCTAGACATTAAGCCTACTTGCAATCAAGACCTGACAAAAGGAATACATATGACTCCCTATACATCTATATCCGTGTAAGCATGTTCTTTTTTTTTTTTTTCCCCATATCTATTAATACAGCTACATGCATAGGTGGTATCTATGTGTGGCCATGTGTATTTATGCCTGTGCATGGCCAATTTCATTATCTTAGCAATTCCACTAGCATTCCCATGTGTCTCACTGTTTAACAGAATTGGACAGGACGTGTTTACACTTTATTTAAGAAACACTATAAAAACAAGAGGATCTTAATCATCACTAACCATGGTAGCTGCAAATTAAATGTCTGAGCTCTTGGAAGCTCATTCATCATAAATATGCTACTTGTCTCTCTAAGAGGGGGACCTAAGGAATCCTTCCTAGTACTGCCTGAGGGGAATTGCTAGGAGGACACACGTAGTGTAAGTCAACTGTAATAACCTCTATAATGATGGTGCTGGTACTTCTAATAAACATAGTTCCTAGGTTTTGTATGTCTTGTTTTACTTATAGCATATATCTTTCCCATTTGGAAAACAACTTTAAGACAGGAGACACTCTTTGAAGCCGTAAGTGAAACTGACGAAGAAAGGAGGGAATCAGGGAGAATACACATGAAGGGGTCAAACAGGATGGAGGATACAGGCTGGCATGAAATCACAACAATAATTTGCCATATCCTTTCTTTGGCCTCACCAGATCAACCACGGGACCCTTTTGTCTGGTAGCAGTTACAATATAGCTGATGATTCAGAGAAAGAAGACTAGCTTAATTAGTAGTTTCATTAGGCCAATTCTCTAATAGCTCAGGCTGAAAGAAAATTCTTTCTTTGCTTTTCTAGAAGGGTAAATTATGCTAAGTGTTTTCCCATCAGCCTGTTTTTTTATTTACCTACTGATGCTGTGTTTGTGTGTAGATTCTGGAAGAAAGCTAAATCTAAACCCTGGATCCAATACTGCTGAATTTTGGCACATGGACATTTTATACCCTGGCTTGGAGTGCAAATTTGGCTTCACCATTGCCCTGACAGGCTGAAGAGATCTTTCCATAGGTCTTACAAGAACCATACTTTATCTGAAAAGTATGATTCCCAGCTCTTGATTTACAGCAGACACGCCAGGTACCCAGCCTTCCTGGAAGTCAGACCACTTCATTAGGCTCCTAAGCAAGGCTTTAGATGGCTTGCTTCAGGCTTCTGCTTCTGAAATGAAGACACGCAGATTTTCTGATTTGCATGCACATGGGTTTCGTTGAAAAAAAAATGTTCACAGTAAGCTGCAGACGTGCAAGCTGTGGATGTTAGCTTCACCAAGACAAAGCCGGATACTAACACCTTGCTCACTGCAGATACTCCTATCAGTGTGCATAAACTACACTCAACTTACAGCTCAACTGCATCTCCAGAGAGGCTGAGGTTTAAGTGCTGTGCTGCAGCATGAAGTTACAAAACGGGCAGCAACAGTTGGGAATTTTTAAAAAGAAACATGCAAGGCTGCTTTAGCCATCTGGAGAAGCAAACTTTCTTCGTATCATGCAAATGCTTTTCAAGTTGGTTTTTTTTTTTGGTAAGGAGTTGGGAAGGGTGTAGAGGAACACTGCAGCTCATAAAGTTAACACAGCAGCTCATCAGCTTGCGCTTTACACAAAATAAAAGGAAATGAATCATTTGCTCTGTAAAGTGTCACCATCTCCCAGATATGTTTCTGCAGTGGTGCTATCCCACAGCAGTGATACAGCACCCAGTCTGTACCAAGGGAAGCTGGCATTGAGGTCCTGGGTGAACACGTACATGTGTGTATGAGTGCTGGAAGAGGGGAGAGAGGAAGGGATTTACTCTTAGAGAAGCTTAGAGAAAAGGGAGAGAAAAAATAAATCAGCTGTCTCATTCTTTTCTCTATGAATTGATTGAGAAAGATTAAACAATTTATTGAATCATTGCCAATCCAACGAGGCATTTACCAGCACAGCCTGAAGAGATCCTTGGAATAACATAGTAGATTCCTCAGTTCTGATAGTCTTAAAAGGGTCAGGGCTATTCAGAGAAGTGGTCTTGAAGGCAAGATCTGAGTCATGCTGTCGTGTGAGAAGTTGTGATGGGCCCACCTTCTCCTTCATAGATTCATAGAATCATTTAGGTTGGAAAAGATCTTTAAGATCATCCAGTCCAACCATTAACCTAGCACTGCCAAGTCTACCACTAAACGATATCCCTAAGCACCACATCTACACGTCTTTTGAATATCTCCAGGGATGGTGACCTGACTGCTTCCCTGGGCAGCCTGTTCCAATGCTTCACAACCCTTTCAGTGAAGAAATTTTTCCTACTATCCAACCTAAACCTCCCCTGGTGCAGCCTGAGGCCATTTCTTCTTGTCTTATCGCTTGTTGCTTGGGAGAAGAGACCAACCCCCACCTCGCTACAGCCTCCCTTGAGTTAGCTGTAGAGAGCGATAAGGTCTCCCCTGAGCCTCCTTTTCTCCAGACTAAACAACCTCAGCTCCCTCAGCCACTCCTCATAAGATTTGTTCTCCAGACCCTTCACCAGCTTCATTGCCTTTCTTTGGACACACTCCAGCACCTCCATGTCCTTCTTGCAGTGAGGGGCCCAAAACTGAACACAGTATTTGTGGTGTGGCCTCACCAGAGCCGAGTACAGGGGGACAATCCCTTCCCTAGTCCTGCTGGCCACACTATTGCTGACACAAGCCAGGGTGCTGTTGGCCTTCTTGGCCAACTGAGCACACTGCTGGCTCATATTCAGCTGGCTATTGAACAGTATCCCCAGGTCCCTTTCCACTGGGCAGCGTTCCAGCCACTCTTCCCCCAGGAAAGGGGGGATTTCCCTCACAAAGAGGGAGGATTTCCCTCACTAGGAAAATGAGTGCTTGCAGTGCTGCAGGATTTCACAACTGCCTTGTGCTTGGGACATAATCTGATGGTGAGACCTGGGGAGGGAGTGGGGCGGACAATGACTCAGTTGTTCTGTGATTGGTGAGATAAGCATTTGGTTATAATGATGTTGGTGTGTACTGTGGTGTTGCAGAGGCTAGTCTGGAACCAGACCCACTGGTGGTTGTGTTGGGTCTCTGAGCAGTGCTAAGGAATTTCACTGGGCAGAGTCTTTACACAGGCATGTCTAGTGTTGATTACACCCAGGCTTCATAGGACCATCCCATCACCCTGCGTAGTTCTGTCTCCATTTATTGTCTGAATGAAGGCAGGACTTAACCCTCTCTCATATACTCCAAAGACATTCACATTCCCTGTCTCTAGACAGCCCTCCTTCTAAAAAAAATCACCTGACAATGCTGCTCCTCCTTTCTTTGTTCCTCGTTTTGCTTCAGCCAGATCAGGATTTTAAGGTAAAGTTGTGGAAGCAAGAACAAAATAGAAATGGACATGATTTGTGATATTTACAGATGCTAGATCTAGATGTGCCAATTGTAATTAATCTAGCCTACGGTCCTGTTTGAGCCAGAGAATTTCGCTCAGTAATTCCTGAAGAATTCTTTTGATTGCTTTGATGTTATTTGACTTCCCCTTTGGCAAGTCATGGTCTCCTGTAAGATTCAATCTCACAATTACCTGAACTCCCACTGTTAAGTACGAAGTAGTCCTAGCTCCCACGGAGTCTGTTGAAATCAGCTCTGGGCAAGATCAAGCCACAAGTCTGTTCTCCCTCCTCCCCTCCTCCTCCCCTTCACATCCAGTTTTGTCGCTTGCTGCATTGTGAAGTCCTGCTCTTAACAGTCGCTGGGTATCGAATTCATACGGTTGTCTGCCCCCCTCCAAAACCATTCAGATGAGTCTGTGTTCAAACGGCCCATCCTGTGTTGTAAAATGTCCTATGCCAAGGACTCTGAATGTGATGATCAGATGAAATGAAGCTGGCGTTGGTAGTACATGCAAATTCAGCCAGAGACCCGCATCCCAAACTGCCATGTAAATCTACACTCTGACATCTGCAGGCACATGCCTTTGGTTCAGGATCTTAAGTACATCACAGAAGGTGGCTGCCAGGCATTGACTTTTGGATCTGATTTACAAGGAAAATTTGTACCTCAGTGGCATAACCTTTTCATTGCCTTTGCTCTGAGCAAAGAAGTGGATTGTTTTAGACAACCCAAGACATGTTCCCAGGACTGCAGGTGATAAACTGAGACACAATCGGCCATCAGCAGAACCACAGTGCTCTTAAACCCTCCCCAACAGCAAAAGAAAATGGTGTTATTTCAGCTCTCAAGTTTGTGTAGTCAGCAGAAAGAACCAGGTTGGGTTGGAAGAGTGATATGGGACTTAGGAAATCCTGGCTTCCCATCAAGGTTGCTCAGGTGATTCAGTGTATGGCTATGGGCTCTGGCAGCTCAATGATCAAAGTGCTACAAAACACGTGTGCTTTGGGTCTGGCAGGGCATGGCGGTGAGACCCATTTGTTGTGCACTTCCCATCTGGTGCAGAGAAACATGGTCAGGGTCCAGCCACATCCATCCCTGTGTCAGTGTGTCCATATGAAGGATTCTAAAGGTTCCTGCCTCCCTGTCCGTGTCAGGGTGGAGTAGCTCCTATCATAATAAAGATTAGGAAGGCAAACACAGCCTCATGCTGTAGCAGGCAGCATCAGTGGCAGGGGGGCTCAGACCTTCTTCCTGCCCCTGGGGAGATCTGTGCTATTTATCTCATCCTGAATCTCTGTCTGTAATATCTGCAACTTCTTGTTTCAAATGATTAGTGATCTGATGACTGGCATTAACAGTGATTAACAGGAACTCTGCAGAGGAAGAAGCACTGACTGTATACACTGTCTGAACTGGGCCAGTCAGTAAGTAGACTCAGGAGAGATTTATTTTCTATCACTCCCGGCCCTAGAAGAATGATGCTAAACTCTATCCCTGCTTTATGAAGCCTCTTATGGCACCCCACTGCTAGATTCAACAAACCATTTTGCATATATTTACTGTCTTCCTAGCCCATAAAAGCTGGCTTTTCCTTTATTAACTACAGTTTACTGCCACTCTCAGCAGAAGCAAATAATAAGGAAATGAAACTGTACTCATTTTGAAGACCCTAATATACTTCCAGATGTTGGTCACGTCGGCAGTGTTGTGTCAAACAGTAATTGCAAGTATTGTGATTACAAAATGGTTAAAAAATAGGTGTTGTCCGGATGGTATCATTTCCACCACCCTGTATTACCACTGCAATGCACGAATCCTTTGGAGGCTCCTGTTGTTTCCATATGCCTGACTCCCATAAAGCCTCACTGACAAGAGGTGCTGAGCACCCAGTACTGGTCCTCCCCTTCCTGTAGGAGCTAAGAGTACCTGGAGGAGGAGATGGGAGCAGTTCCTAGGAAGAGGAGTAGAGGAGAAGGAGTGAGCATCAGAGCAGGCTTGTCATGCTGATGCCATGACCATCTCTTGGCTCCTGACCTTACTCTGTTCAGCTTGGACTGAACCAGGCTGGGCTGTAACGCACTTTCCTCAAGTTAAGGTGCTCACAGTAAAGGATTTTCAAGCTTTTCCTCTTCACAGATCCCAGTAATTGTTCATGAGAATGTGCCCAGCATCACGGGTAACTGACTGTAGAAAGAATGTCAGTAATATGGTTTGCTAAATGTTCTGGTGACCACCTGTTCTAAATTGCACACCCAATCCAGGGGTCCCCCACCCCACCATTCTTCATCACCACAAGTGCCTGGGCAAGCTAAGAACACACTTGTGTGAACATTTTCACACATGCAACTCTGTGATTGGGAAAATCATGACCCAGACAGCCTGGCATAGCTGTCAGAAGCTTCTAGCTGGGACCTGAATCTGTGTATCTCACCTCTCACCAGCCTGTCTTTGCACCTTTCCTTCCCATTCTGAGAGAAGGCTCCAAAAAAGATGGTCCTGGTGTGGTGCTGCAGGACTTGACTTGGTGCCAATAGCTCTAATTCATGTTTGAAAGAAGTTTGGCACCTCAGAGGACAAAATCAAAGCAGATCTTTGCACTGCATCTACCGTGCCATGTGTGTGGTCACTCTGATGATGAGTTCTGACAGCATAAACTTATTAAAGTTCATTCCTGACAAACAATATAGATATGGTATGGGGGAAATATCACGTACTGTTAGCAGTGACAAGGTAACCTTTATCAGGGCACAGTCCTATTAATTGCTGCAAAATTCCTGCTTTAGAGAGGTTCGCTGGGCTCACAGTTGAGACTGACTCAACTTGCTTTTGTTGCGGTGTAACTCTGACATTGTAGTTAATTTGCTCTGCTTTACCTCCCTTGAGGCCATTTTCTGTCAGTCCACAAAACATCTAGCAGCAATATTTCAGGAGCAGCTTGTAGGCTACACAAACCTATCTAGGTCGAGATTCCAAAATTTGGGCCTGTTTCCTCTCCTTCTGTGCTCTTGGCCTCAGGAAGCAAAAAGGTTTTTATGATTTAGAGTCTGATTTCTGTGCTGAGGGTAGAATGAAGCAATCACTACCATTTGTTTTTGTGGTAGCTTCATTTGTACAAATGCATCCTGGGTGATTCATAGGCAATTGCACTTGGTAGGTACCAGGATGTATGCACTGAACGGTTTTTGAGTAATGTATTCACTAGAAATTAAGCTGAAACTTAGCAGCTCATTTTCCAGATGCCATCAATGCAACTGTCAGACAGGAACAACTTCCAGTGCCTGCTTGCCTGAGCCAGAATTGAACTGGAGATTTGCAAGTAAAAAAGCTTTGGCTTAGATTTTCAACCACCACTACTGATTTTCTGGCCTTCAGCTTTACCAAAAGCACTGAGAATCTACTCTCTCTAAATAGCGTTACTTTAACTTGTCTCAGGTTAGACACCCATAAGTAGAGACACTGAAAAATACCAGCACCAGCAGGTTGAGAAAAAATTAGTTTATGTTTCCAACTATCAAACCCTGAAGCTTTCATGATTCCCACTTTTATTTATACAGTGGAACTTCTTGGCTCTAATGGAAAGCCTGTCATCCTAAGCCCCATACAGGCATACAAGTGAGAAAAGCAGTCTATGTCATGAACAGCACACAGCCCGGAGCAAACTTATACGGTCTCAAAGTTAGAGGTGAAAGCACAGACAGATGAAAGGTGAAACCTTCTAAACCAGCCACCTGCATTTAGGAGCCCAGCTCCTGTTGCCCACATTGCAGAGTAAGTCCCACTGAAAGTCAACGGCATTCAAGATGTCTTGAAAGTTTGATGAATTTGCTCAAGGTCACCCAGGACACATGGAGCAGAGGTAGGAGCTGTGCCCAGCACTCGGAAGTCCTTGGCCAAGACCTAAAATACATGGTCATCTCGCTCTGCAGGTCTCCCCCTCTGCACAAACCCGTAATGAAGAGGACTTGGGGAATGTGCCCTGGCAATGTATCTTTTTTTTTTTTTCTTGCGGAGGAGAAGATAATATTAATTATTCTGTATTCTGGAAAGCAATAAATAAATAAATAGGTGGAGATCTGGAGGAAAAAAGAGACCCGTAAATTAGAAACTGATGATTTACAAGACGCCACCTGAGGAAAATTCTCTCTCTCTTTTGTGCTTGGCTATTTCAGTCCTAGCTTCTCAGGCTGACAGAATGAATCCTAATATGCAGATGAGGCTCTGATAATGATTTTGTGCTGCCTGCATTACAGAAGCGTATTTTTGATGCGGATGTATTTAAAACATCTTAGCAGGGCTGTGAGTTCCCTGCATAATTTGATGAGCAATAAGTAAGACACAGGTATGCCATGCAAGCAGCAAAATGTTAAAAGGTTATAGAACTGTATTACATTCAGTCATGTGAGAGAACAAATTAACAGTGCTGTTCTTCCAAAGAGACACAGGCTGCGGAGGGAAGATCAAGTTGATCTCACTGGGAGAGTTAAAAAAAAAAAAGACTTGCTTCTTTTATGGACTTGTGAATTCTTGCCAGTGGGCTGCAGGGACTCAGCTGTTCTTTTAGCTGAATTTGAGTTTACTTTTGAATTTTTTATATATTTATTTAAATACATGGTTAAATATATCTATGCATGCAGTGGCATTTCCTTTGCTTATTTGAGACATCAGTAAAAGAGTCTTAGCACCAAAATCAGTCACTTTGGAATATTTTCCCATTAGTTTGCTCTGTCAGTAAAGTGGGAAGCATGCCTCCCCAGCATACAATTCCTTCTGACATTCAATCAAAACATCTGACCTAACATTTCATTACTGGCACTCAAATTACAGGGCATCTTCTGACTAGCTCACCATTCCTTTTTTCTTTTTCTCCCCTTCTCTCCTCTACCTCTTTTCCTTTCTCCTCCCTGTCCCCTTTCTTCCTTTAATGCAATGTGTGATTGTTCCTTGTCAGGCTGGAGCACGTTCCCATCCTGCTAAGTGTCAGCATGCTGCTATCAGCTTTCACAAATTGTGCTTTCCCTGAGCAGTGGCTGATGGAATGAATGGCAGCCCGGAGATAGTCCTGTCCTTCACAATGCAGAAAGGCCAAGAGTTCCCACAGCTGCTTTTCCCTGCAAGCGCATTATGGTAGCAGGTCAAGGGAGCAGGGGAGTTGGAGGGGAGAGAGAAGAGAATTAAAAGTAATAGTCTAGAATACTTCGTAGCATCCTGATTATAACCAGATGGAAGCAAGAAGTAAGGGCATATAGCAGCCCTTGCTCAGAAAAAAATTCTCTCTCTTTGGAGTATTTGTGACAGCTGAACCTAACGCGGTTTTGCAGGACTGAGGTTCAAGCCTTCAAGCTGTGGATGAAGCTACAGCTCCATCTTCTCCTATCATCATGAGCAGAAAGGTGATGTTCAGTGACAGCTCTCGCACCCTTATGAGCTTGTCATTGAATTTCTCCCCACTCCTATCCTACAGGCGTTCTGTGCAGAGAGCTTCTCCTCAGAGATTTGTCTTAGCTCCTGATGGTTTAGGAGTTCAAAGGCAGTGAGCTCTGCACCAGCTCCTTCTCCGTTAGGAACCTGGGGATAAACATGGTTAAACGTCTTGATTTTGTTGCTGTTGTGGTTTTAATGTCACATTTCCCAGCTAATGTGTCCTAAACTGTCCTTCATCCTCATCTGCCACTGAGATCCACGCCATGGCGGCAGTGACCACCTGCATTTTCACCATGTTGCTCAGGCCTAGGGCTTTGCCCAGCTTTTTCCCAATCAAAACCATTAGCTCCCATCACATTTCTGTCACGTCAGTCAATAGTGGTGTGGGCTGACACCCAAGCAGCCCTGGTTCTCTGCAGCAGGATGCTCTTGTGTCTATCCCCCTCATTACACCATTGGCAATTGAAGGTAAAAAGGATCCCCAAACTAAGTAAAAACAGGACTTAGACCTGGATTTCTTGCAACCCACATCCCTCGCATTAAAGCATCCACATCCCTCGCGTTAAAGCATATTAAATGTGGGCAGTAGATTGCATTACACACTGCGTTACGCAGAGCTGCTGGTGAAATCTGAACGTAGACCCTGGTTTTCCTTCCAGATGTTCCTCTTGGCTGATGAGCTGAGCGAAAGAGGGAAGGGGCATTTTGGATGGGGCTCCTATCACCTGCCACACCGAAAGCGAAAAGCTTGTGAGACTTCTTTGTGAGAACTGCTGGAGCAATGCCTGCTTCATCCTTACTGTGCCCAGGTCAGGACGTGGTAGAGCTGCACGTTGTTGCGCTGTTATGCGCAATGAATATGTCAGGGTTTGTCTGTGTCCAGTGGCCACTGGCGGTACCGCAGCCTGGCCCTGGCCTCTGCCCTCTGGCCTCGGCGTTGTGCGAAGGTGGCAGGGGCACAGCTACAGCACTGAAGGGCATCACCCGAGGGTGTCTCTGGGGCATTGCTCCGGGGAGTGCCTGGCTGCTATTAAGCCCTGCCAAAGATTCTATAAGGCTTTCCTGAAGCACTTTAAAGCAATAAGCACTTTTTTGCCCTCCTGCCACCTTGAACAGTAACAGCAGCTGTTACCAAGCCAACAGTAAAGCAAACGAAGCCCTTGCGCTGGGACTGCGAGATGCTGCTAATGATATTCACTCGCTGCAGTTCGGATGTGCTGGCAGAGCTATCACGGAGCAGTTAGGCATCCTGGACGTGGAAACGCTGGAGGCTTATGCGGGGGTGAGTGTCCCCTGGCTATTCACAAATTCACAGCCTTTTTGAACTGGAGGCTTTATGAGGAGAACCTAGAGATAATAATAAAATAAGAAACAGGAGACACTTTCCAGGGGCCCCATCTAGCTCCATCTCCGTTGCCATGCGTGGGAGTTGCACTGGGCTCTGAGCAAACAGACCGTTTCTCCTTACTGCCTGGGTTGGAGGCATATGGCTTTCTAAACGTGTTTAGTTTAGAGGTTTGGGTTTGTATCCAGCTCCTAACTTTCAGCAGGTCCCCATAGCTGTGCTTCATCTGCCTGCCAGCATGATGGGCCAAACGCAGTTCTTGTCTACTTTGACTGCATGTTCCTGTAGTACGAGCCGTATCGCTAAGCCGGGCCCAGAGTTATCCATGTCTCCATGGATAACTTCTGTGCTGGCATGGAAATATGGTGGAAATTCGGCCCTGCTGGGGTCCAGGTTTGCTGCAATGAATCAGCCCTTGTTCTGCTGCTCCCACTGGGACCCAAGTGCTGCCAATGCATGGGCTGTAACTGGCCAGAAGAGGAGGTTGTTGTAGACCTCCAGACCTCTCAATGCAAATAAATGGCAATAAAACAGAGCTAAGAAGATGCTTGTTCAGTGTCAGTCATGTCCCTGGCCTTACTCTTCCCTCACTTGACTCTTTTTATCTCTCTAGGCTATCAGATCTTGGAGCACAGAAGAAACCTCTGTACCAGAGCTACTGCATTGGGATCCCTGTAGAATAATGTTAATTCTTTTAGTTTCATTCTTATCCCAGGCGGTGATCTTCCACCCCCAAGCATGAAGTAGCCTTTGTAATGCTACCTTAGTGAAAATTTCTCTGTCTACTAAAGAGCTCTTTCATCCAGGGTGGAAAGGTGTAGCAGGATCCTATGGCTAGGAGATGAAGCCAGATAAATTCAAATGAGGAACAAGGAAAAAAGTTTCACATTTTAAACACTGACGTCGATTAAGCATTAGTTCAAAGAAGGTGTTAGATTCCTCATACCCACCTGGCCTTAAAAGAAGCCTGGAGGCACTTTCTGGAAGATCTATTTTAGCAAATGCAGGTTGTTGCACTCAGCACAGGCCAAGCTGTGCTAATGGCCCTTTCTGGCCCTACGCTCTACGAATAGCACGCATATGAAAATATACGCTCTAAAGCAAGCTACTTAAATACCTGCCTAACTCCAAGTATGGAAGTGTTCCGGCTCTCTTCACTGGGACTTGCCTGCTGAATCAAGACACGTGTCCTGCAGGCTTGATCTGATACACCTTGAAGTCAGCGGGGATCTTCTCCCTGACTCCTTCAGGCTGCAGATCGGGCTCTCAGACAAGAATACGTTAGTTCAGCTCCCAGAAACACATTTCATGCTAAAAGCGCTCTGCTCTTGTATGAGCACTGTCTGCTGAAGGATCTCAAAGCATTTTGCAAACATTAATTTGCTACTTAATTAAACTTAAAACACAATGATCTTGAGCAGATGAGCTTTGTGTCTTTCTTCAAGCACCATTTATCAAAGGAACAGGTTGCACTTGTCATGCTGACAACATTGCCTAACTTTCCTGCTTGCATTGTGTTTCTAAATCCAGTTTAAGTTGTTTTCCTTCAATATGAATATTTTTTGGAACAGTTCTTGAAAGAAAAATGCAATTTAAGCACACTTCCTTATTTCGTTGGTGGTGCTGGAAATTACAGTACAAATGCTTTATCTGCATTACAAATACTATTACAAAGTGCTAGGGTGCTTTAATCTATCTTCCAGATTTTTTTTTTTTATTATTATTCATGCTTGAAGTGCTTCATCTTAATGCTCACAGTAGTTACCATAGGCACACACAGCAGCACCAACCCCACTAGAGGGTTTTCTGTTTTGTTTTCTTTTTCCTGATGCTCTTATTACTTGGATGACATTAAAGTATAAACAAGCCAACAGATGTGCCCACAACCTGGTAGCTCTCTTGGTGGAAGGAAATGCTTAATTGCAGGAAGAGGGGTTTTGTGTGTGTTATTACTGGGACAGTGTCCTAAGTGCTACTAGATGATGATATCATCAGAAAGTAGATTGGAAAATGTTGCCTAAAATCACATGGGAGACAGTATATAGCTGCAGGGAAAGACCTGAAGGTGCAGGATTTATATTTGGGTTGGCTTGATTAATCTTCCAGCCCCTATTCTGAAGCACAGATATGCCTGCCTCCTCTGGCTGTTAATAGCTAAAGGACAAAGCATCTGAAGCTGCAGCACAGAGAAATTACTGGAACTTCAGCTCCCTCAAAATGAACCATCTGCTCAGGGCAAGTCTAACACAGGACAAGTCTAATACAAGAGACCCATGACTTCCAATATTCAGTCCTTCCGGCAGATAGAGGGAAACCTGACAGATGTGGGATGGTTGAATTTAAGGACGGTGGTTTTCTGTGAAGAATAAGGTCCTTGGGGGCGATATCCCATCTCCTTTGCTCGTTATTCCCTGAAACTTAGCAAAGGATCAGCCTGAGACCTGGAGCACCCAGGGATAGAGTTGCTGGAGGAGTGATCGCCCCAATCAGACCACACACATTACGGAGCAGAGGTCATCCTGTATGGCATTTCAGGGCCAAAATGTCACCTGCTGTAAAGCAGCAGTTTCACTCAAGTTGCTGCAAATAAGGCACTTTACAACAGGTGAAGGTCTGGCCCACAGCAACTGGCTTTATTCCTTGATTGCTCAGAAGGGGCTCAATCGTTTTCTGGATCATTTGGAAGCTGAGTGAATGGGGACTCACAAATACTCCTATCAAAACTCCCTAAGCCGGCTTCTTTTATCTGATTTCCCTTTCCTCCCCCCTTTTTAAGAAAAATCTCATCAATCAAACTATTACGCTGAAAAGTTAGCATTTTAAGTGCATTTGCTATGTATGGACAGAGTCAGCACACACATCCAGCACATGAAAATTTGATAATTCCACATTTCAAAAAGAGATATCAAAAGGCATAATTTAATATGTTCTCATTGAAAAAATCATGAACTGCGCATTCCCTAGTACCATATATTCAACATTCTTAATTACTGAAGCTATTTACATTCAGAAGATAATTTTCGCAACTTGAAGGGTTAGGAAGAGGTGGTGGGTTGTTCTGTTTTCTGTTGTGTTTTGATTTTCAGTGAAGTCCAAGTCTTCTGATTCCCTGGAAAATAAGAACCTGATTCACCATCCTCCAGGACCACCACTGAACCTCAGATTGGACCCTAAAAGTGGTATTTGTCTTGATCATCTCTCTCAAACTGGAGAATGATTGTATTAGGATATTGCACTGCAAAATGTCTGGCAGAACCAAGTTTCTTGGGTGGTTGGTTTTATATGTGGTTGCTGGATCTTAGAAGCTGGTGGTTTGCCTGCTCATGTTTTCACACTCGTGTAATGAGGAGAGGAGTTGTGGTAGTTTGGGGAATTACCCATACAGCTCGGGTGGATCTGCAGATATCAATCCAGTAGAAGCAGAATGATGAGTGCTCGTTTGGGACAGCAGGCCTTTGCTTTTGGTATATATGTTAGGACAGATCAGAGCAGAAGGATATGACATTATTTCATAACCTATTTTAAGCTGCTCCATTACGGAGATGTTCTGTGGAAATGGACTGTCTCATTCATGGATGAATACAGGAAAGTGGTAGCATTTTCCTATTAGAGTTTGGTGGACAATCGCTTCCTAATGGAAGGGGATGTAGGTCTAAGGGAATGTGCTGACATATATGCAAATGCATCGATATTTATGCAAATATGCAATCTACATTTTTCCCCACCTTCTTTTGCAGAGGATATTAGTAGGTATGCAAAGATCTAAAATTATCCAGTTGAAAGCAATGTTATGTGAGTGACAGGAGGTGCAGGTATCCCAAAGTTTGGGGATCAGTTGAATGGATGTACATCAAAATCTCTCCGCCCACCCATACCTAATAAAGAGATTAATCACTTTCTCCCTCCTACTGCAGGAAAACCTAAAATCACAAACACCTGATTGGGCTGGGGGCAGTGAAACTCATGGTCTGCTGCTGAAATGGAAGTTGGCAAACTTAACGGCAAAGCTCCTTTCACTTGCTTTTTTTCCCTTGTAATTTGGAAATTCAGTGACAGAAGGATGATTTTCAAGATAACTCATCTCTGGATTGCTGAAACAGACACCCAGCATTTGACATTTTGAACAAAACAATACTTCACCCAGACAAGTAATACAGCAACTATGTGATCACAGTGTGGGGTTTCCCTTCCTCCTATATGAAATATATTTTCTCTGCTCTCAACAGCAAACCAAAATGTTCTGTACCCTCAAAATTAAGCAGTGGTGGATTGGATGATGCCTTCTGTGTAGGGAATAAAACCGCATGACATCATGAAAAGCAAACAACAAACAAACAAAAAATGAACAAAACCAAATATGCAGTTATTCATGATGAGAAACACTTGCAGAGGTGGGGTTTGGGTCTAAGATGAGGTAGACCTCCATCCAAACCTAGAATACAGGCAGGTCTGACTGTTGGTGAGCCTTGAAACACTTTGGATTAATGATCTTGGACCTACATCACACTGGTTTCGCTGTGTGTAACAGGCTAAAATAAGAGAGAGTGCCTGAATAGCTCTTAAGTCTGGATTTGGATTAAAAGATAACTGGATCTCCACTGCACTTCACGTTGGCTCAGTAAAGTTCAAGGTCAGTCCTCAGCCTTTGCCCAAACCATTCAACCCTCTACAGTTGTCTAAGCACAGCTGGCAATCTCACAAGCAAAGATTCCTTGACTAGAAATATTTTCTTTCCTGCATTAGTCCGGCTGGAGCTATTGAAAGCTCCTGAAATCACACCCAATTAGTGATGAGCTGTGCAGTGCCAGGTAAAAACATTGATACAATGATGGGAGAGCAGCAGGTCAAAAGGAATTAGCGACATGGGTCAGAGAGACTCTGGTTCCACCTCCAAAGCCTGAGAGACGCCTGAAGCTCAAGGAAGGCTCAGAGAACCATTTGAGCCCAAGGGTGGCTCCTTTTCCTCCTCCCCTCCAGAAGCACCACCGCTTTGCAGAGCCCGGGAGGAGAGGAATCCTCTGGAGGGGCTGCAACCATCGCTCTCCCTAGCCTTGCTGTTTGCGAGCGCTGACCGTCCGGGAAGAACCCAGGGAGAGGTGGCCACAGGGTGTCACTCGCACCCCACCAGTAAGTCACCCTGCAGCTCCCCGAGCACCTCCAGCGCAGCCGCTCCGCCCGGGGCAGGGTGAAGGCAAGGGTGGGCATTGCTCTCGTATTTACACTCCGGAACAAGAAAATACAAGCCTCGGTGCTGCTGGTCGGGAATCGACACACTTTTTCACAGCATTTTTGATAGTCAGGATGCTGCCAAATTTTTTGACCTGTTTGTTCCTTCTCCATCCACTGCAGGCAAAGAAAGTCTCCTGGGAAATGAATTACCATGGTCCAGAGAAGACACAAGCAGGTCTGGAGGGGATGTGTGTGGGAGTAGAAGTGAGAGGAGGATCAAATAAATGGAGATTTGCAATAACCTGCACTATTAACATTTGCACATCTCAAACCATCTTTCAGACTTTGTTTCCAAATGTCTTTTAACAGGAGGGGGTTAGTACCAACAGGAATATTTTTTTTCTTTTCTTCTTAGATCCACACGATTTTTCTCTTTTGGACTAGCATTGCAGAACGTTTAGTTTTAAGGACAATTCTTATCAAGGTCTATCTAGCAGTCTATCTGTCACAGGTATTTTCTGTATATACAAGCACACTGTCAAGTGTCTAAGATTTTCTTAGCTTGAAAACCTTACATTTGGAGCTGGCACCTTCTGGTACGTGAGCCAGGTGGCCTCAGGAAAGCGAATTCAGCATGTGGCTTCTGCCACTGCCTGCAGGACTTGGCTGGCTGCAGGATTTGTGCCCTGCTGAGGCACCTATGATTTCAAAAGGGTTTTGCTTCTTGACCTGGGAAAGAGGGATTGGGCAAGAAACGGAGGCACTGAGCTTTCCCCTTCTCACTGCTTTTTTCTGTGTGAGTGACATCTTGCCTGCCTCAGGCATAATCCTTCCTGCTGGGTCTATAATTTGCCCATTTGTGTCAATTTACAGGTTAAAAAGAAGGGTCCAAGTCCTGCTGCTGATGGGTCTCCAGACAGCTTGGGTGGAACTTTCCACTTGGATGTCTACAGTGTTTGGGGATGTGGGTAAAGGACATGCTTCCTTCTCAGCTTGCAGTCCACCAAGGTTCATTGTAAGAGTGCTTGGTCTGGTTCTCTCTTCCTTTCCCTTTGCTCCTGGGAGCTCTTTAAGTGTGAAGAGATGATAGCTTGTCTTCTTTTCATCTGGAAAGCCTCAGCATGATCCACTGAAAAGAAAAATAAGGAGAGGAGCCCTCCTCCTCCCTTCTAATATCTTAGCTGACTCATCAGCAAATCTGTAGGTTGTTTTTTTTTTTTCCTCCCCTCTTCTCTGATGGTATATAAACCTCTGTTGGTGAAAAAAAGTACGCATTTGAAAATAAAAAAATATCTGCAGTTTAATAGTAACTGCTTTCCAGCAAAATGCATTGATGTAATCTTTGAACTAATCTTCTAGGTTCCTCTCCACAACCTTTCATGAAAAGCTACTAGAAACTTAGTCCCAGCAAAACACTGAGGAAATGGCACAAGTGCGTCCTTACTACGCTGCCCTCCTAGCTGATGTAACTGTGATTTGTTGGCTACATTGGCATCTAGAAAATCGAAGGAGAAATGCCATCAAATGTATATACCTTTTGCATAAAGCCATTTCCCACCATGTTTCCTTAAGCTTCTCTATAATTTGTATGCTATCATCAGGGCCAGAAGTGCCATTTAGTTTTGTTTGCATGGAGGGAATCCCACACGTGTATCTGACAAAGGAAGAAGCACTGGAAACCCTTCATTCTTAAGAGCAAAGGGCCTTGTGCTGGGTGAGTCCCTTTGTGCACCTTTCCATTGCTTCTCTAAGTCCTGCTGACCCATCGGAGTGGGAGATCAGATCTGTTAGGAGCATATGGAGTCATTCCACATCACTAAGTTAGCCTGGAAATGGGAGCTGGCAGTGACTGTTATGTATTACCACTCAACAGAGGGTTGGCTGCCTGTCAGATTTGTCTGTAGAGTCTCCCTGCACAGGCATGTGTGTCCCCATTGCAAAATTCAGCTTCCCAGATGACATCAACTGTGCCTTCTCTGCAGGAGTGGAATTAGCCCTAGAGACTCCCTCATCCATCAAAAGCTGAAGACAAGTCATGCCAGGAAACCAGCAGCATGAGGGAATTGTGCTTTCTGAGTCCCACTTGTTTTATGGATAGGTCAAGACCTCCAATCACCGTGGTCATCAATCCAATTAGAGAGCATACTTAATGAAACCCTGTGAATGTTCATTATCAGACAGAGCACTGCAATGTGTGCAATAAGAGTACAACAACACAGACACAGAGGCGACCAGATAATGCTGACCTGTTCAAATATCCTTACCATGTTCATGGTTTCTGCGGTTGCCCCTGCAGTTTTCCAGCCATCGTCAGTATCTCGGAGGCAACCACTATTTGGGAATCTAATTGTGCCTGCAATTAGTGCTGAGAAAATAGAAGGTGTGGGCTGCTGGAAGGCGACTTCTTTTCAGTAAGTTTGCCAAATCAGTGGAGGGGAAGGGCATTGAAACTCCAGATACTTTCTAAAATGTTTGGCTTGCTCACTTTTCAGCTGTCTTCAGCTCCAATCCTTCCCAAGAAGCCAGATTCTTCTTCAGCACAGATGTCTTTCAGGACATCCTGCTCTTCCCTTTCATCCAAAGCTGAGTGACTCCAACTTCCAGTTGGGTTAGACCATCAGTACTGCAGTTCTGGAAGTGTCCACCAAGCCTGTCAGACCTCCAGCGCAACCTTCCTGGTTTGCCTTGAAGAGCCCTACAATGCTACAGCTTCCCAAGAGGGCACCTGCTTTCCAAAGGCTGCATTTCCCCTTCGCATTTCTGAACATGATGCTGTCCCTTGCTGAGCAAATGGCAAGAAAGCAAAATAGAAACAAGGGAAAATATGACACCCTCTGCTAATAAATGCAAAACGATGGAAAACAATTTTGCCAACTAGGCAACTCAAATTAGACTTCTATCTCAGAGGAATATGGTCGATTTGTAGCTCTTATTACAGTGTAATGCTATTTCCCTAAAAGTTTGTGTGTGCATTTTAATGAATTCATAAAACCCGGACTGTAAAAGCCCCATGGGGGAAACCTGGCAGCTCTTTAATTCAGCATTAAAGCTCAACTGATGTCAATTGAATTGATTTCTGCGCATAGAAATTGCATTCGTTGAATGAAAACTTTAGCCCTTGCCATTCCCCCTTTTAAAGCTCACTGTAATACAATTGGCTCCTTGAGTCAGGTTCAATTACATGTTGAAAGTTTATAATCTGGAGTGCTGAATGGAGGCTGTGAAATCAAGAGAGAAAACCTAGCTAACCTGATTAAACCTTATACCACAGCTGTCCTGGGGCCAGTGAATCCTTATTGTAGCACAGGGGAACAGCTCTTCTCCAAGTACGCAATGCGTCCTGATTGCAGCCCAGGATTTTATTCTGGTAACAACCGCAGTGACCTCAGTGTCTCTAAAAGGAGTTCAGAGATCTGACCTAATTTTAAAATTTTCCTCTTTTAGCCTGGGGAGAGCTTTGAATCAAAATAGGAATTGCGAAGGGAAGGGAAAGATCCAGGGGCTTTGCCAGGTTTGGATTCTCTTCTAGTGTTAGGCACATCTGTGTTAGAGTATGATCCCGCAAAGGGAAATTTGCGGTCATGTTTCATGCGGGTTTACAGTCCTTGACTTTTGCTACTAGCATGGGGAAATTCCAGTAATCCCCCCATTTTTGACCAAAATGGAGTCAAAGCCATGAAAGTTTCACTTGTTGGAAAGTTTTAGTTGTTTCCATAAACTCCACCTCAGTCTGCAGGAGTTGCTGCTAACTTCTGCAGATATTTTAGCACATGCAATCTGCAACAGATCCCGTATTTCGGATTTTATTTCCAGAATTGCTCCCAGTTCTCCCATGAACATAGTAGAAATCTGATGAAAGTAGCCTTCGTTCACATTGTTCTGTCAAGGGTCATATTAATGTTAGGCATTCTCTTTGCTTTTCCAGTGTTTCTAGTACTTCTAGTGCTTTTTCACTACTCCCAGAACCAAAGCATATGAAGAAAAACATTGTATCATCTTCCCACTATTAAGCAGCAATCAAGCAGGCTTTTTCTGTTTCAACTTTCAGTAGAGGATTGATTTATGCAAACTGTTTGCTTATCCTGAGGCAACGTCACTGTCACACAGCATGGAGCTACCCTCCAAAATCTCCTTCAGTTTGTTTTGGTCACATTCAAAGAATTATTCCCTAGTAACAACAGAGTGTCAGTCTGGTGTGTTACAGCCAGCAGCCGCAAGGTTTATTACAGCCACGGATCCTCACACACCCATCTGAGACAAGTATTATAATGCTTCTTTATAGAAGGAGAGAGCGAGCAATAGAGATGTTCAGCAACTTGGGAGTAGTTGGCCAATTTTCTGACCACCAGCCCTGTGCTGTGGCCTCAGCTCAGTTCCTCCCTGGGGCAGGTGAGACATGCCTGAGCCCCGGAGTCTGAAGTTTTAGATGAAATATCTTTACTTAATTTGATGCCTCAACCTGCAGTTTAAACTTATGTCCCCACTGGCAGCCCCTTAGCCAGTTTGGAGCTGCCTGTGGTCACTGTAATAATGCCAACCCGAAGAAACCTTAATCCTTTAGTGAAGGATAACTGCAGGTCTCTGCTTTTATTTCATCTGCTGATCTAAGGGAAAAGACTCTTCCCCTTCACGGTTGTTGAAGGTAGGTCAAGGACAAGATGTTTCACTGTGTCTGGGTTAGAAGGAGCTTCTGGAGCGGTTTGCCCTCTGTGGTGCACAAGCGAGGCCCTTGGGGTGTGTGCCAAGTGATCAGGCAGTCACAGGCCAGGCTCAAAACACCCACCACTGGGACCCTCCATCCGTACTGGGCTGGGATCAAATCTTTCCCGCCATCCACAAGATCATTTTCTACTCCCAGTCCAATAAATCTTTTTCAAATCCCGCCTTGGAAAAAGTACCTCAAACCTGTCTTCTTCAGAGGTGCCATAAGAACTGACTTAATTGCAGAGTCACAGGCACTTTTCTTTGAGCACTTTCATAGTGGGACAAAGGCTGCCAAACACATGGAAGGAGTTTAAGAAATGGTCACAGATGACAATTAATACAAGTGATACAGAAGCGAAAAAACAGACTAGGGGCTTTGCAAAGCAACCAATAATTTTGGGCACAACATCACAGAAAGACTAACATCCCACAGTCCCAAGCAGCCTCTCTGGAAACCCAATAGACCAATACAGCAGAAAACTTTTCTTGAAGGTCAGTTTCTGTTTTCCTTTACTTATTTTTAGCTTCTTCAGTCTAGTGCCATGTCCCACAGACTCACCAAGCAGCCCTTAGCAGGATCACACTTCCCCATTACTGTCTTTATTGTGCATGCTCTCTTACTGCCATGAACTACAGAGCCGGGTAGATCTCTGCAGGCCTGAATAAGTAAAGGGAGTAGAGAGGATGATGACTATCAAGCACGCAGAGGGTTAATTGCTCAGTAGCCACATGCCTGAGTGAGAACACACATTGATAATTAAAGTCCCCCAGTCCCTCTGACCTTTTCCCAAAAGACAGCTGCCCTGATAAGCTTTGGGTAGACAGAAGCAGCAAAGGAAAAAAGAGAGGCTAATGTTCCACTTCAAAGTGAATTCCCATTTCCCCACCCAAATAGCAGGGAGAAAACATCCTCAGAGTAGCTCATGTGCTTATCATTTTACAGCCGCAACATACTTCACTTTGTTGGGCTTGCCAAGCAACATGGCTGAGATATAAATTGTTAAGAAGAAAGGAACAGCAGAAGGACTCCCCCCCCTGCCCCAGTCTTCATTCAAATGTTTTTTTTTGCTATATCATCAACTTTAGGCACCCAGCAAAAATAGCCGTGAAATATGGAAATGTCTCGTTCATAGCACAGTGATTTTTAAAGGCTTCTGCTGTGCGAATGCAGCTGAGATAGGCTTCTATAGTCTCGTCATCTTCCACTGTAACAGCGCTTCCTCGCTATTTCACTGAATAAGCAGATACAACAGGAAACTATTCACCAAACTAAAACAACATCAAAAGCCCATTAAAGTTTTGATTTAAACTCTCCAAAAAGGATGGAAATTCACAGCAAAAAAACAGGCACCCAGGATCTGTTCGCAGCTAGCCATCACCCTTAACATCATCTAACTGTGCTGACATATTGGATGCCTGGTGCTCAGCTGTGAGTGTCTAGATGTTAGCAGGCTTAAACCGAACTCTTAATGGCCTTTTCAGTGCTGCTCCTTCTTAAACAACCTGAAGCTTTCCTCTGCTCCCTCTTTTCTTTTCACATCTGTTTAGCAGTGCACAGGCAGAGCAGGACGCTAAGAGCATCCCATTGCAAGAGCAAAGGGATGCTCAGTTTGTGGGTTGGAAGGGGCTGTCTGCAGGCAGCACCAGTAATGCACTCAGTCTTGCTCTTCCCTGCATGGGCCAGAGGTGAGACCCTACCCTGCAACCCATTTACTGCCTGTTCTGCTGAGTTAGTGCTGGCTCTGGTGGGCGCGGTTGCCAAGCTCTCACTTTCCCCCTTGCCCTGACCCTACCTTGCTGAGACTCTCCTGTAGTAGTCAGAAGTATCTTCTGCCCCCTTCTAAGGGAATGACAGACTGAAGGCACCGTATACATCTACAGGCAAATTAATACCAGGAAAGTAAGGTGTGGCTATAAGTTAATTAAACCTCATTAAGCCCTGAGTTGATGTGGCCATTCACAACTCAAGTGGAAGTCTCCTGCGATGGTAAACCAGACGAAGACCCTCTTAATGTTTAATGAGAAGATCCATGTAAATGGCTTGTGCAGGTTCATCAGACCACTTTATATCCCCGTTGTGATTATCTTCAAGGAACTTCCTTGCTGGTGCAGTTCTGCAGCTGTTTCTCTAAATCCTTATAGCTTTGCTGTTGCTGTGCCCCCAGAACCAGCACACCTGATGCACTGAGCCTGTTTGGTGAGCTAAACCAGCACAAAATGATTTTTTTTTTTCTTTTCTTTTTTGGTGATTTGCCTACCTCAATCAGTTCAAGGATGAGTACGAGCATGAACATGGGAAAGGCAGACCTAGGGCAGGGTCAGCTGCCATGGAGCAGCACCCTGTTGTCCCCAGGTGGTCAGTTAGCCAGGGAGCAGGTTAGGGTTTTAGATTGGCTTCTTGAAGAGCTGCTCCTGGGGTCCTCACTGTGCTTCATGGGCCTCTGAAAGCTTTACAGATTCTGTCAGTGCATTTAACCAACTCCAGCTAAAAATCAAGAAACTATATTACCAAAGCTAACCTGTTATTGATCATTGCAAACTACCAAATGCAGCTGTCAAATCAAAATCAAATCAACGAGGAAATTTCAGTATGCGACTGGAGCTGCATCGCTACATTAGGCAAATCATCAACTACACAGCAGAAATAACCTGTCCTTAGAAGCTCCCCCCCAAAATCTGAGAAACAGGTTGTATATACAGCATAGAAATGGGAAACTTGACCTTATGCCTAGCTGTGTCTGCTGCTGTTCCCCTGCCCTTTGCTAGGACTGAAAAAGGGCAGACTTTGAATCCAAGCAACTTTGAATCTGAAACAAGGGCAGATAATGAAGACCAAATAATCTTTATTTCCATCTGGTATCCAGAAGCAGAAAGAAGCTGTATTTTCCATTCCTGCAGGGGCACAGGGAAAAACTTGCCTGACTTCAAGATCTCCCAGTTGGAATAAGAAACCGAAAGTCTCAGAGGTAGTTAGCTGTGTCTCCATTCCTCTTGTGCATCCTCTGCACTACAGTTTGACGTCTCTAAATATCCTTGCTGTCTGCACAGACAGCAGGCTATTTTGTGCTTCATTCACCGTATGCTGTCAAAAAAGGAGAAATCCCTGCCCTGTAGGCTCTGTCCTAGAGGATTTTGTTTTACTACTCTCAGTCGAAAGCAAAGCTCATATCTGTCTCCTCCCTGCGGATCTTCTGCAGGGTCCAGTGCCTTTTCCTCTTCTACTTGTCACTGCTCACCCTGCTGGCAGGGGCTCCTGGCTGCCTGCGTCCCCATCTCTCTGAGCACAGCCACGAAGACAGAAGAGCCTCATACACACTACATCCATCATTGCTCATCCCAGAGGAAAATTTTTGGAAGAGACATTAGTGTCACCACAGTCCTTGTCCTGCTGACCTGCCTCTGTAAAGCATAGGAAAGGTGGGATGGGAAGAAGAAGGGAAAGCTGTGCTCTGAGGATGGCTCACCCCTTTTTCTGTGGGTTTCCTGTGTGAAATCCAGTGCTGCAAGCAGAGTGCATTAGTATTGTAAATCCTTATAAATGTCTGATAAAAGAATCAGCCTGTCAAATAAATGAAAGTCTCCATATGCTAGATACGGAAATGCAGTCTGAAATCCTTTTAAAGAGAATCTGATAAATAGTGGGAATTCAGAGCATCAGCAGAGATAGAGCTCAGATCCCTGTGCTCCCTTTAATGTGGTCTCCAGGAGAATCCCAATAAGAAAGGTCACAGGACTCGTATGCCACTGAGATGTCCCCTCTCTGAGGTGAGAGGGCAGTAGTAACGCAGGCTTGCTGGTCTGCTGGTTGCCTCTGTGTCGGCATTAGAAAATTCCACTGTGCAACTGCGGAATGGATTCTGCTAGCTATAACCAGTTTACAAGCACCCAGAGACCTTTATACTGCAGAGACACCTTTGTAACTTGTCTCTGGCCACAGCACTTGTGTGTGGCGTTTGATATGACATTAGTCAGGTGTGTAAACAAATGGAGAGAGCCTGGGACAGGAGGACTGGAGCTGCACCTTTTCCAACTCGTGCCACATCTCTCATGCAAAGTTTTGCATAACCTGCAATAGAAGATAAAATGGGCTGCTTGCTATTAAGATGTTTGGCAGCTGGCATCACAAAAGATGAGGCGTAATTCGCAGCGTGGTCCTTGTCCAACTACACTGAACTCTGCTGGATCGGCCACTCGCTGTGATGAACATCCCCATGTTCTTCCCAGGATATCTCTCATCTGAGGGATGCAGTCACAGCCCTGGTTTGATCCTGCCTGGTGAACAGTAGGGGCAGTTGTGCTGCTGGAACAGGAGAGAAACCAAAGGAAAGCAGAAGGGGGGCCCAAATTAAAAATATACTTGGGATGTAAATAAGGAAATGAAGCAAGAACTGGGATGTTGTGGCTTGGGTGAGACAAAAAGGAAGTGAGAAGAAACTTTCAAGATGAGAAGCAAAGCTGGTAGTAGTTGATTTCTTCTTAAAATTGTATTTTGTCCAAATGTTTCAGCTGAATTTACTTTTGATTTTAGGACTTGTTGTGTTTGGACCCCGCTGTAGTTATTATCTTGCTTCCTCCACATCTTGGCTGATGTGCCTTGTGATTCTGACCATCTCTCCTTCTGCCTCTCTCTTTCATTCTCTTTTGCTCATATGTGTCCTTTTAAGCTCAGTTTTCCCTCTCTTTTCCTGCCTTTCTCCTGGCCGTATTCCCTCTGTCTTCCCAGGGAACCTCCTGGTACCAGCACCGCGCTGCCCCAGCAAATCACGGTATTGGCCTTCAGGGCTGAAGGAGACCTCAGGTGTTCATCTGTGCTTCAGCCTGCACAATGAAGTGTCAGCTTTTCTTGTGCCTTTTCTACAAACGTCTTACATCTTTTTAAAGATTCCCATGACAGAGACTCTGTGGCCCTTGAAGGTAGCCTGCACTGATGCTTAAATATCTGCAATTTTATGTAAATCAATGTTTAGTGGACACAACTACATCTAACCGAGCATCTTCACATCACACCTTTCGCCTTCTTCCCAAGGTCTTGTGTCTCTGTGATGCAATATTTTTGCTTTAGCAAAAGAGTTTCTCAGGATAGACAGCTCAATGTGACATTTGGGGCCACGTTGCAGAACCTTCATGCCCTCACAGGCTCTGAGAAGGACAAAAATGCCATTTCCTGGTGGATTTTGAAACTGGGCCAGGTGCTCAGTCAGAGCAAATCCCAGAGATGTCAGAATTCTTTGCAGAAGGAAAAAAAAAAAAAAGTAATGTCCTTTCAGGTAATTCAAAACAGTTCACTTTTAACAAACAGAGATGTCATGCCTCAATTTGACTTGATTTTGTGTTGTATTTATAGCACATAAAATAATGAAAAAAAATAAATGGAAAGTCATTTCAAAATGAAAACCAAAAATGTTTTGCTTCCAAAATGTTGAAACAGGGCATTTCAACCATTTCAAAACGACGCTTTCAATCTCTCTCTCTCTCTCTCTTTTTTTTTCCAAGCCAAGAAATGCATTGAAAACACGGCAGAACTTTTCATTTTCTACAAATTGACATTTTTTTCACTGAAATTCACTTATCTGTAAAGGGTTGTTTTTTTTTTTTAAATCCAAGGATCTTAAACATTAATTTGTTGTTAGGCCTCAGAGCACTTCTGAGTGGTA
The DNA here is from genome assembly GCA_013399475.1 of Chauna torquata. NCBI lineage: Eukaryota > Metazoa > Chordata > Aves > Anseriformes > Anhimidae > Chauna > Chauna torquata. Next base: position 449,690 of record VXAL01016223.1, on the reverse strand, counting down.
GTTAAGTGTTATGATCCTCATTTTGCAGAAAGGGAATCTGACTCATAAAGAAACATAAAATGCAATTGAGTTCCCACTTACTTTAGTGGAAGAATTGATGTGCCCAAGGTCAGAGAGAAAGTCAATAGCAGATCTGGGGAAAGGAGCCAGGAGTTTTGAAACCAGTGCCTTTCTTGCAACCACAAGACAGCCCTCCCTTTGTAGAGCAATCAAAACCCAAAGTTAGCAATGACCACCCTAAATGCCATCCTCAAGCTGGAAGACAAAATGCAAATGGCTCCAAACCTGGGAAGAGACTGAGATCTTCCTTCTCAAAGACATTTGGAGCCATGACTCAGCCTCATTCTGTCCCTCACAGCCATCCAGCTGCTTTGGGTTGGATCCCATTTGTTTTCTGTGTAGTAGAAAACTCCTATCGACTTCCACAGGAGGTGGACCAAGCCCTTTGAACTCTTGTGGTTTCACTTGTGGTTATTAGTTTCTGCAGCACACCAGCCTTTCTTCTCTGCTCATGCCTCAGAAATAAAGAACAGAAAAAAGCTGTCAGAAGGTAGACACATTTTATTGCAATGCTGAATAACTCGTTTCTGGATTAACTTTGAAATTTATGGAGCTAAAATATAGAATGTACCTGGTGTTGGAAAACAATATATTAGTGTGCGCAGCTGCTGCACACAAGGTTTTAAGATATCGTCTTGTCAGTCCCTACATGCTACTGTGCCTTGCAGACATGGCTATTAAATCTCTTCCGACACTAGATTCGTGCACCTTGTGCGTGGTGACACAAATCCACCCAACCTTCCTGTGCCCCCACCTCTCCCTCCACGCTGGCACCCATCCCACAAACCACCTAGCACTCGTTTCTCTGCCGGATGTCAACTGTGCTAGCTGCTTTCCCTATCCAAAGGAGGGAAATGGGCTTCTGGATACTAATGCCATGTCCTGCAGATGCAGCACAGCGAGGAGAACATCAATAGAGCAAAAGAGAGGAGAAGAATTTTTCCCCCACTTCCTCTATGCGATCATGTGCATTTCTCTGACTTTCACAGTCCTGCACCATCTCCTCTCCACCCACTCTTGTGCAGACAGCACTCAGGTGGCAGCTCAGCCCTTCTGCATTTACCTTTGCTCCAGCACTTAAATTGGTCACGGGTTACTGCAGCAAAGACACGTTTTATGCTCTCCCTCCTCTCACCCTCATCATTTGGATTCATATAATCAAGTGACTTGCAGCTGAAATTGCTCATAGAAAAATAATTTTAAATTGGTTCATTAATGCTCATTTACACAGAATTCTTAAATATGATAAGAACATGAGAGCAAAAGAGAATGGATCTGAATAAGAGTAGGAGGATGTTGAAAGCAACTTTCCTGTAATTGTGAAATCTTGTGTCTAAATATGTTTAGACAATGTGAAAAGTCAATTTAAGAAGCTAGGATACATACAACCACAGCAAGGGAGGAGATATCTTAGAGAATGCAGAATCCTGCAGCTTAAGCTTTTTTGTTTCCCAGGGTGGTAGAGGATTCTGATTTTGTGCAAAACTGAAGTAACACCGTGACAGTCACTAGCAGCAGTCTGCAAATGGAGAAATGGGCTGAGAATGGAGCCTTTCTCAAATAGGCTCATGATACGCACTCCCAGCACTGTCTGGCAACAGGAGAGGACAAAATAACACAGGGTGAGCACCGCAGCCAATGGAGCTGTGCTGAATTCCACCGGCTGAGGATCTTTGTATCACATCAAGTCTGTGCTGATGTAGGTCACCGAAGGATCTGGCTCTGGATGTACATCAGCACTGAGGTGTTGGCTATTGCAGCAGCTGAGAGATGAGCTGCCACAGCCAGAGCCCATCCAGTCAAGTTGCTCTCTTTCTACATCAGAATTAACCAGTGATACAACAAGTGCAGAATACTGTCCCTGGTAGTGGCCGTGTACTCCCTGGGAGGAATTAAACTCCTAAAACGCATCTAATTGTACAGCATCTTAACAAAGAGGTCCTCTGGCAATTACTTCCTGAGTTAGCCACTGATCAGCTTACACTGTGAAGCATGAGGATTGATGGCTCTTGTGATTTTATTTAATAAAGATCAATTTAAATAGTCTGCCTTAAAAATAAAAGGAAGGTTAATGAAGGTAGAGTCTTAAATTATACAGATCACAGGTCTGATTTTCATGCTAACAGAAAACAGATCAATGGCAACTGTGCAGTATAATTGGAAATGTAAGAAAACTGAAAACAGCCATACTGTGGAAAAGGTAATAAATACTGCTGGCAGACTGGAACGGGGGCTATCAGAGGAGGATAATACTGAATAGAGAAAGATGAACAAAAGTCTTGCCAGAAAAGAGGCAGAGAGGTCAGGCTGCAATTCAATCAATAGGAAGCACAGGCTCTTCTGTATTACTTTGCCAAGTCATATCAGGAGTTGCAGTGCACCAGAGTCTACATCAGACCTGATTCACCATCTAGAGTAGTGAGCCTGTGAAAATAAGCACACATATATCTTCTCTGAGGACCACAGTTATGCTGGGGGACTGCTATCAGTCCCAGCATAATTGTGTTCCCAGGACCAAAAGCCAGACAGCTACAGGAAGGATATGGGAGGAGAGACAGAGCAGCACACACGGGAACGAAGAGCTACAAAAAGCTGCTTCTTCACATGGTACAGGGTGGTCAAGGCTGGTGGTGGAGGAGGAAACGATTTGTGATGACATGCTGCTGTGCTAACACACCAGCATTAAGGGGGCAAATTTACAACTGGTAGAAGTCAGAAGGGTTCAGAGCTTGCCAAGCAGCTGCTGTGCTTCGGCATGCGGTTACCACCATGCCGCCTGACTCCCAGGTAAATATTCCTGCATGCAGCTAATGAGGGTGCTCATTAGCAGTCTGCACAGCCATTGATCAGACTTACACATTTAGGCACGGGAACTGCGTGTGCGTTTGGACTTGTGCAAGGCTTCTGTCTCTTGAAGGATGTGACTATAACAGCTTAAGCCACCCTGTCCTCAAAAATAGAGGAACATTGCTGACTAATAGCTAGTGAAAGGATCCTTCCTTCTGTCTGTGAAACTGGGCACTGTTTATTTTTCTCTCTTGCAGAGAAAGCTGTTTCTGAATTGGACTGTAACATTTGTTACAGTTGGTCTTCAGAGAGCTTGGAGAAGTCCTTTAAAGTCTTGTCAAAGCAATCTATGATACAGAGATGGTTGTTCCATCTTTGTGTTAGCAGACGCCTAAATAAATGCATTCATAAAATGAAAAATGATTATCTTTACGAAGGGGATCACTGGAAAGCCACGTACTATGGTGTTTCTTACTTTTTCGGGACGAAGCAATAAATCAGCATGGGCAAACTTCAAAAGGTTGAGGGCTTAGAAGAGCTTAGCATGTGGTATGGCTATCTCCCAGACCTCAAGGCAAGGAATAGCATGGGATCAAACCCTCTTATTAGTATTTCAGTATACGCAGACAAAACCCGATGGCATGAAAATAAAGCAGACTCTAATGCTCAATCACGTATTTTCTGATCACAGTAATCATTCACAGTTCAATTTTGAAAACAATATTTGACTTAGTTCTCATTTTATCTAGAGCAAATATTCAAGAACTCCTCTTTTTCACACATACAACAGCTTTGCTCCTTAACCTTTATTAGGGAATCCTAGAGTTAGGGTATCACTGCAAATGGATACCTATGCAGGGGATTTGCTTTTTCTCAGCCTCTTTCTTGACTGTTTATGAACTTGTACAGCATATAAAACATGTGGTTCTCATCATTCTGCAATCCCCAAGTATCTGTTGCATGTTAACCATCTGTAACATCCCCTATTACCCTGCATGAGAGGTAGCCAAAACTTGAAATACAATTAAATGTATGCTAGTTACATCAATCTACCACAGCTGCAGAAATACTGCTTCATCTTTTTACTGGTTATGGATGTTGATAAAGAATGCAGATGTTTCTGAATTACTGAGGCAAGCTCAAAATGCAGCTGCCTTTGCATCCTGACTCTGCCATTTCTTGCTCTTCAAGGTCTGTCCAGACTTTAGTTTTGGGATGTAAACTTCATAAGAACATCCTACTCTTTAAAAAAATAATAAAAAAAAAGTCCACATCTGAGGTGAGGGAGATTTGGAGATTTTGGATTTCTTCTCCCTGCTTGTTCTAATCAAATCCTTTAAAGTGCTTTTCTTCCCCCAGTTTTAATTTTAAAAACCACAATCCCCTAAATTGTATACAAGCAGCCTAGAAATGGCTCCCCATCCTTTATAGTCAGGAGAAAGAAGCGAGCACGTGCCGAATATAGTCAACACCTAGAATTGCACTGGGCACTGGTGAAAACTACAGAAAATGAGGGGGAAATGTCTTCTGCTTGCTTCAGTCATTAACAAAGGGCTCTTCATTTGTATCACTTTCCCTTGCCAGAATAGTCCTGTTATTAGCTGCTGCCTATTTTCACAACCACCAGGCAGTTGGGTAAATTTTGCAGGAAACAAAACTTAAGTGTGTAACTGCAAGAGAGCTTTGCCTTGCTGAACTTGATTCATCTGAAAGTTAGACATCTGTACCAAGTCTTGACACCAACACACTCTTTTAGTCAGTAGAGAACACCTCAAAGTGCTATTCCTCTCTAAGAGGGTACCCAAGAAGGATGGTATTCATGTCCTTAAATGAAAAAATTAAATTCATGTCAACAGGCACACATAGATATTCCTGTAGATATGAGAGATTCTACCAGTTTTCTTGGCAGAATAGTATGGTCTAAAAGATCTATTTGGGCTTTGCAGGCTAGACTCCTCTCATATCTGAATAAATCAATGGGAATAAGTGCATTAAAGTGAAAGGAGTTATTCCAGTGCTAAGCAGTGCAAAAGTGGTACAAGTCAGCTCTCTGTAATGCCTCTTTGTCTCCTGTCCAAAAGTTATATATTCTTATATGGGTAAATCCTAATGGCTTTAATCCTTTTGGACTTCCAGAGCTGCACACTTCAGCAGTCCTGCCTGGGGAAGTGGCGACCAGGGGATTCAGGATTTGAGCTGCCAGGTAGAAGTCCCACTCCTCAGCCTCTCTGAGCCTCTTCATTTCTGTGTGCTGCTGCCACTTGTACCCTCTCACAGCATCCAAGAAAGTTCCTATTATTTTTCCTTGGCATCTATTCTTTTCCAATACTGGCAGATGGTCATACGCCACTCTCTACCCCTCTGTTTTCTCCTTCTATATTTCTCTGCTTGTTGGCACAACTTCTCCATCATGTCTTGGAAACTTTCAGTGTTTAACTTTCCCAGTGTGTCACCTGGTTTTGTCCCTATAGAGCCATAAAAGGAAATGATTTTTTGGAGGGGCAGAGTTACGTATATCTTTCCAGAGTGTATCACGGTTTGGTGGATATAGTGAAAAGACTCTTTTTGTGTGGAGGAGGGCTGTCTTTCAACACATCCATTTGCCAGGAAAAGAAATACGGCAGTTGGGCTTCTGGGAAAAAAAAAAAAAAAAAAAAGGAGGAGGAGGAAAAAGAAACTAATTAGCTGTGCAGGTCAGCTCTGAAAGAATAAATAAAGAAATGAAGGAGTTAACACTCACATGCACTTTAAATCCTGAGGCTGCTTCCCTGCTCTTTCATGTATACATCTAATGCACAAATCCAGTGATCATCAGGTTTCTGACTTGTACTGGCATAGAGATGACCCCAGCTTGGTGTCTGCCAGCTCTCAGAGGGCATTTTTTCCCCTCCTGCCTTCCCCTAGTCCTCTGCTCAGGCTTGGGGCTGTTCCTCACTTGCTGTGTTCTCCTGCTACCCCAAGTCCAATGGTGATTAGCCAGCTGGCCTGGTGGAGGGAGCAACGGAACGGCATCTCTCCTCTAACCATGCACTGGCCCAGGACAACCCACAGAAACAACCCTGGAGCATGTTATAGCTCAGTGGAACAGAGAAACACAGAGCTTTCAAATTAAGACATTTGGGTCCCTCTAATCCGCATCCCCCCACACTCACAAATATTTGATTGCCTAACAAATTGGCAGGGGTACTCCCTCCTGAAATATGCTTCTCCCTTGCGTTTCCCTCTGTTAATAATCAGCTGGCCTGGGACTTCACTCAGCGTTTGCAATGCAGTGATAAGTGCATATTCTGGACAAACAGAGCTTGTTAAGAAAGACTTTTAGGTCTTCTTGCTGGCCTCGTTGCTAGGAAACTGGAAAAGCTACAGTAAAGCTGCTTGAGTGTGGTGGAGTCTATTGCTGGCAATCAGTGTCACTTGCCCTAGGTGACAGTCCGCAGCCTTTAAAAATACTGAAACATACCCTGATGCCATCACGTTAGTCCCGGAGACGTCGTGAGGGCAAGCAGTTAATGAAGTGGTCTGTGTTTGTATGTTTGGAGCTCAGGAGGCCAACGCAAACACCACCATTCAAAAGGCGCTGGGGAATTACTTAGGATGACATAGGTTATATGAATTGCTGGCCTGGCTCATTAGAAGTCAAAGCTGATCAAGGTGCAAGTTTGCAGCAGGGTGGTAGGAATCCCTTAGGAGTTTTTGCAACACACAGCCCCTTAGTCTCTCACTGGGTTTGAATGTGGTCCCAGTTGGAGCCTGGGAAGCAATTTCGTACAGGGTGGCAGATCTCCTCATTCGGGGTGACCATGTTCGCCCTTCAGGGATGACCATGCTCGCCCTTTAAGCATCTCTGGGTCCTTCTCTATAGAATACATAGATACTTTAATCTTATTAGAACAACCCTTCTTAGGCCAAATAAATGTTCGTCTCCAACGGGACGAGCAGCCGGGAGCCCTCAGGAGCAGGCTGAAGGACACGTACACAACAGACCGTGTGCTCCTGAGCTTGACGCAGCCCGCGAGGAGGGAGATGTTATGGCGGTGGAGGTGGGGCCTTTGACACCATCTGAAACACCAGGTATCAGCTGCTTTGTACCAGAGCTCTTTCTGTCCTCTGCGCAGATCTGCTTTCCTGCAAACTGAACAAAGGTATTTTTCATTGTAACTTTTCCGTCTCCATGGAAACCTTCCCTAGGAAAATGCTGTGTGAGGGTTTTCGGGGAGGAAAGTTTTGTAGAAATACTAATTTTCTGGCTAAAAATTGTTTTTATAGGTTAGCAGATTTACAGCTAGAGGAGACCATGAAGACAACCAGGCTGTACGCCAGTATTCCAAAACTGCTATCCAGTTACACCCAGATACCCTGTCTTCATGGCAAACACTTGTGCTAGGCCGAGGATGCCTCTGATCTTGGTATGGGAACAGTGATGGCTTCACAGTCGACCTTTCCCTTGACTGAAAAGGCACATCACAGCTATTACTGACCTACTCCCATTTATTTGCCTGAAATTTAGGTTATGGCTATATTTTCCTTGCTGGCCTCTCTTTAGTAGCTCAAACTCCCCAGGACATTCTCTTCAAAGGAGCTGTCAAATCACTCTGAAGTCTTCTTTTGTTTGCTAAGCAAGACAGAAATACAACAGAAAATAGAAGTCCACAGTTTCCACATGGAAAATCAGCATTATTTTCTAACTAGTTACTGTGCCTGAAATTGTTAATGAATTACCCTTTTTTAGAAATCTGAACACTTTATTATGGGTATTCATATGACCAAAGAATATTTTTCCTGCATCAAGCTCATAATGTGTGATTTGACTAGTCAGTGATTTTCAGCCATTTTTACTTTCTGGATCCTGGCTACTTTCCAGCAGGGGTCTCTGGACCCCCCATCCTCACCCCAGGGTATGCAAACCACAGCTCAGCACCCCAGAACTAGAGGATCACTTCATAAAAGCCATCCAAAAATGATGACAACCCTTCTGATGGTGGAGAACACACCATAGCCAGCAGCAGTAAACCACTGGCATGGGGTGAAGCACCCACCCACCTGCCTGCGTTCCCTCCATGGCTGCTGCCAGCAACCTCAGAGCTCAGCGGCATGATCTCTCTCCTCCCTGTTTCTTGAATGAAATTAAGGCTTTATTGCTTGTTCCGAGGAAATGAAAACAAAACACAGGTGCCACACAGTGAAAGAAGATATGAGGAGGGAAATTGTGGGATTCAAGGGTGTAATAAATGTGTTTACGGTTGTGCTGTCTGCTCCTAGGACTGGGTATCGACAAAGACATAGCGCAAGGGGAGGAGGGAAAGAGATTAAGATGATACCAAATACATGACGGAATACCAGCTTCACCACTAAAAGGTACTCGACTGTGGTTAAGCAGAGCAAGGGATGTAAATTGAAGTGCTTTGTAGACTCAGATTCAAGCTCATGCAAGTGTAATAGACCTTTCCATCATCTTCCAAGCAACACTACTGATTGTCTAGAGAAAAGTTTCTTCCATCAAGGTCAGACACATCCTGAAAGAAGTTGTGCGTGAAGACTTGCATGACAGAGACACTGCTGGAGCACTGCAGATGCCCTGAAGGACTTTGTTCACTTTTTTGGTGGTCCTTTAGAAGAGTCACATAAAAATTCAGTGCTTCAGGGCATCAGGGCATCAGGAGCCCCATGTGCATAGCCTCTGTTCCCAGTGCTTTGTCAGCAAAGAGACCAGTGTCTCTTTTAGCCCTGTGCTAATACAGTGGAAAGACAACACCAGATGTGTCGTATTATCAGAGGTTTCATCTCACCCATGTGAACATCCTGCTTGAAAAGTATTCATGACTGTGTTGCCCATGTACTTCCAGCCCATTCTCCTGGTGTTTAACATGATACATCTGAACTAAAACAAAACTGTCAGCATTCACTGAGCTCCCTTAACTCCGCATTTTAGTGACCAGGCTTTCTCTTACCTTGATATCTGGGAACTCAATAGTCATTAGTAGACCCTATCACTACAATGCCCTTGGAAAGAGATGAGGCAACACCATGCCGTTACATGGACTGCGCACTGGGCATGGAGTAGATTTATCCCCTTCCCTAGGGTCAGGCAGCAAGTTGACTGCTACCTGAAGGCTGGTGTCTGGAGTCCAAAATACTCAAGTCCTATCTTCTTTTGGGTTATTTTTCAAATGCCTTGATCCTACAGGGATCTCGCACAGCCAGGAGGGCAAGGGTGGAAGTTAGAGACTGTGAAGGCACCAAAAAGGTGATGCGCACCATGTACTTTCGTGTTGGAAGCAGTAGCCTCAAAATCTGCCCGCTTTCCACCATCCAAAGCCTCAAGCTAAGAAAGAGCAACGCCTGGCCAGGTGACGGGTACCTTGTGGGGACTTGCCTGCCCTTGTCCTCATGCAAACCAGCAGAGCCATTCCCCTCTCCCAGTAGCCACTGAACAGGAGTAAGCAGATGGCAGTGCAGCAGAGCTCTCAGTGTCACAGCTCACGTTTCCCCTACATGCCCTGTCCTGCTCAGCAGTTTTCCCATGAACTTATCTGAGCAGCACTCCATGCTTTGTGCTATGAAGATCAAAGATGAGGTGTCCTGAATAAAAAGCTCACAGTTACCATGAGGCCTGTCTCTCAACATGCTGGGAATAGAAATGTGGCAATCAGACTTCGGGATGAAATCATATTGGACATGCTGGCTTAATCTCTAAAATATGAAATTGTAAGGAAAGAATTAGAGTTAAAAAGCATTTTACATTTTAGAAAGCTGCTCTGGCCCATAATGGATCAGGAAAAAGAAGGAAAAAAAGGAAAAAAATCCCAAACCTGTGGGATGCAAACAATTATAGCCAGCTGGGTTAGAAAAAAATTCATCATCAAATAAACAGGCTCCTGCTCCTGCACTGTGATGCACGATTGTGTTTGAAAAGAGAAAGGCTGCATTTGGCTTATTTCAATTCTCAGGATCAGATTATTTGGTATTTGCAAATATCTGGATGTTATTTGCAAATCTCCCCAAAGCTTCATGTATTTTAGCCCAGTTCATACATTCATCTTACAATCATATTTAGGTGGGATACGGTGCAGTATTGAGCTAGCTGCTCTCCCAGTACACCTTTATTCAGCCAGGCCATCAGAGAGAAGAAATGATAGTCCGTAGATAGCCAGCTGCAAAAGATGAATTATACGCAGAAAAATAACCAAGAAACAGCAATTTGTGGGTTCCTTGCTGGAAAACATTTGCAATTCAATGAATATTTTCTAATGTACATCCCAGAACAGATATTCTCACTCTCCTATTCCACGGGCTGCAAAAAAAACCTAAAAGTTTTGAAAAATTGCATTATTCCCAAGCCATAATAAAGAGAAAGAGGAGGACTGGGACAATAATGAAAATGATGATGAATACTGCCACACTTGGTGGCACGCTTAGAATTTCTTCATTAACACAAAAGCATGGCAGATTGCTGTAGCAATGTTTGAACTGCATCTCAACTATGTGGCAAAACTATCAAAATCAGAAATTAAAGAGACCCCTTGCCTGCTTCACTTATCAGTGAATGTTCGCTCCTTTCATTGTTCAGTGTTGTGTTGAGCAATAAAAACCTGTAAATGTTAGAGTTTCTCAGCTTTCAACTATTCAACATGCTCGTTATTCTAGCAGGGTTGTGGGTGTGTACAGATGTCACATACAGAAAGATTTTTTCCTGAGATACTTATAAATCAAGTAAACACTGTCACATTGCAGGTGAAGGAACAAGGTCTCTTTACCACTAGCCTAACCCTGGCCAAGAGGGTGATGGACTGATTCTTCAGGAAGAAGGCACCTAAGAACACCGACAAGAGGAAGGAATGGAGTCTTTACATTCGGTTTCTCTCCCTTTCTCACTTTTTCATGGACTCTGATTTCTGATGGCAGAATAATTTACCCAGCGTGTCCTGTTGGACCACTGTGCCTTTTTGCTGAAGCTAACACACACACTGGCCAGCGGGACCCACTTCCCAGTCTCGGCCATCCCTGCCAGCCTCTTAACACAGCTCCTTCCCCTGTCCTGCTTCCAAACCCACTCGGCTGGCTGGGAAACCACCTGCCTTAGGAGTCCATGGCCTCAGCCCAACTGATTACCTGTGAAAACTGCACCATCAGGTTCCTCACTGAGAGCAGGCTGTATTAGAGGCACTCAGTGAGGCTCAGCAGGAAACTAAGTTTATTAACAAGAAGCAGGAAGCATCATATGTAAGACTATCTCTACACTTGCAGTACCTGGAGGGAACATTATCACTTATCAGGCTAATATTTCACTGCAGTCTTCCTTTTGCAGGCTCTTGCTTCCTTCTCCTCGCACAATAGCCTGTAAAAGCTAACAGATGATTGGCAAAATATGCCAAAAGTGTTTACAATTTGGATGGATTTTCAAGATTTTCTGACCAGTCTGGAGAGAAGAGAGAAAAGAAAACAAAGGTAAACAGTAAGTGAAACACGGCCGGGCGAAAACCTCTGTATTAGGTCAAAAAAAGGAACAAATCTCTGCAGGATTCCAGAGGGAGATTCTATTTTATTGGTGTTTTTATGTACAAAGGGAAAGGTTAATAGAAGGTCTGAACAGAAAGGTTCATAGAAAATTGTCATCTGTATGTGTTTTCTTTTTGAAGTAATAGTTTACAGGAGCCAAGGGAAGGGGGTAAAACAGTAAAGGCCAGAGGTAAATTGAAGGTGGAACGGTTTGGAAGAACTTTGACAAAACCACTTAAAATCAGGGAACGCAGTTTTGTCAAGACTGAAAGGCATTACTGAATTATGCCAAGCTGTGCTTAAATTTTGTTTTGGAGGAAAACAAAGGAGAGGGGATGAATGCTAACATTGAAAATACCATTTGGAATGGCAGAGTTTTATTTTTCTTCTCCAAATTAATTTTCATTTAGATCAATTTTTCTAATTGAAATAACTTAATAGGTTGTCCATAAAATAACAATGAATATCAAAACAAACACTGCTGATCTAGAAAGTTTAAATCAATCCTAAATATATCCCTGGGGTATGTTTTCTCCCGCAGAGAACGAAGTGGCTTTCCATGCTTGGTTCTAAGCCAGACTGGAAATCAAGTTTAAAAAAAAAAAAAAAAGGCCATTTCTGTGCAAAACGTAATTTCCTTCATCTATCCAGTGTTGGTCTCTGTGTAGAGCAAGACAGAAGGCAGCTGCTAAGTGTGAGCTCCTCTCCAGTTTGCTCTCAAGAGCCAACTACTCATGTTAAAGGGCTTGGTTTTGTTCTGATTCATGTTTTGTTTAATGTAATGTCTGTTATGCTGGTCAGACCAGAGGTCTAACCCGGAATGTTGTCCCTACAGTGGCCAACAGAAGTAAATTTTCCAGGGAAAGAAGATAATAAACAGTTCCTGGTTAGAATGATTTTTCCCATCACATAAACTCAAAGGCAATGAGCCCCTTTGGGATCATTTCTTGTTTCAATGTTTTGCATATTATTTAAAAATTGGTATTTAATGGAAAGCCAGCAGCTAATGGAAAAGTTCTGCTGGGCTCTGAGGACTTCAGTGCTGAGGAGCAGTTTGGTCAGTCTGGGCATGGTGCTGGTGTATCTGAAAAGCTTTTGGAGCATGAGCAGCAGAAAACAGTTTCTCTTCACCAGCCCCGTGGTCTGATTTCAGCCCCAGCCTCAGTAACTGAGTTTGCCCAGGGGCAGAGGAAGGCAGCGAGGCTGAGTCAGAGCCGAGCCAGCTGTTGTGTCTCCAAGCCTGGCTGGTCACGCTTCCCTCCCAAGCCTCAACTGCATGGAAAATGATGAATACAGAAACTATTTCTGAAGGAAAGGAATTCAGGTGATCCTTAGTGCTGAACTACACCCCTCCCTCCCACAGAGCTGACATGCTGGGGTGGTTTATGAAGCAGAGTTCACTGTGGGATGGAGAAACTAGAGCTCCCATTTTCCCCTTTGGGATGTGATTGGTACTTAACCTGCCTTAAATCTATAGTCAAACTCTAAATTCTTGCTGTGAAAAATTTCCTCCTAATAGAGGTGTATTAAGCCTAGAATTTCAGTGAGATGGTCAGGAAAATGTTGTTTTCCTCAGCCAGGAAAGCATTGCCCTGGGGTCTGCGAGCAGCACTGCAGGCTTGTTTGTGGCTCATGTTTGACAAAGGCATGCAAGTGTGACAAGATGACAAGAGCTGCCTTTAATTAAACAGAAATCAGAAAGAAGCCTCAAAGTATTTGCAATGATCTGCTTTTTGTGAACTTCAGGATGTGACTTGCCAATTCAACATAATGGTGTTCCCTGTGAATGGGTACTCATTTGGAAGCTGTGTGCTCTTTTTCTAAGACGTTTTACACCCTTGGATATGATTTACCAGATACTGTGTCATATCAGCAGAAATTCAACGCTATACAGCTCTTAAGCACCAGAATTTGACATTTCTGCTCAGCTGTAAAGAAAGTAGCGTTGGTTCTTGTGATCCTGATGCTTGCCAATAATTCAGAAAAAGCAGGCTTAGCCAAACTATAGATACAGCAGTTTGCTGCTGGCTGGGTTAGTAGCTGAGCTCTTCAATACATATTCACATGGAAACAGGGTGCTTTTCAATTAGTTGGCAAACTGCAGCAAGAAGAATGGGGAAACATTGAGCATAGATATTTATCTGATCATTACCAGGAGCGCAGGTAGCTGGAAAAGCCTGTGAGAAATAAGAAGCTTGTAATTGGGTTTGAACAGAGAACATATTTGAACATGAGAATACAACCACTTTTGTCTTGGAAACATGCAGAGAATTACCCTGGAGAGATTAGACAGCTTAGATACGTAGATAGGTGGGTAGGTAGGTAGGTAGGTAGAGAGAAAAGAATAGAAAGAAATCTGAACAGAAGCAAGAGAGAAATTAGGCTAGTAAAATATAAGGTGGGTGTAAATGCCATTTCAGGGCTTTCCTTTGGTAAAACTCAAAGCACTTAAGAAAAAAAAGAAAAAAAAGAAAAAAAAAAGAGAAGAAAAAAGAAGAAAAAAGACATAAGGGCTTTCTCTACAAGAAGAGCTGCTAAGGTAGGAGGAGAAAAATGGTTACCCAAAAGGCCAGTGCTCAAATTAGGAGCAGGATGAAGAGGCCCTGGCTGCACTGCTCAGCCCCACAGTGCTCTATGCGACGGCGTCGAGCACGTTTAGAAGACGAGAGGGCTCCACAGCAAAGTAGGCAAAATATGTCTTTGTGAAACCACTCTCTGAAAGCCTAGCATGGTAACTGATCTGGAGGGAGAGCGGTGGGGAGCTGCTGCTGCCGGCTCGCTGCGGGAAGATAAGTTGCTGTGCTGGAAGACAGATCATCCCCCAGCCGTCCATTGCACTTTCTGCCTGAACTGCTGCTGTCTACGGAGAATGTCAGGTCCTTGGGGCCTCATCTCCCTGCGCCTCCCACATGGTGTCGAGGGCCTGGCAAACACCTTCCCGATAAATTATTGTTATTGCAAGGAAGGGAACAGGCAGGGGAAGTACTTTGCAGTGATCCTATCAACATTCTGCCTCCAGAAAGCACATGTTGTGGGAGAATTTCAAAATGCTTCCAGGAGCCGAGGAGGCAGATGCAAGTTAGAAACATTTGAAGGAGATGAATAGCAGGAAGCATCTCTAAAAGACCCACAACAGCATTACTGCAGAAAAACCAGCTGCAAAATGAAGTAATGACTCTTCAATACTCTCTAATATGCTGGCACAAGTCTTCTGTGTTTCATCTCACTATCTATCAACATAGCATTAGAAGATCTTAAAGCGTTTACAAGCAGATGCAAGGTTAGTCCAGTGGCTTCTTTCTGCAGGTGGCACAACAAGGCAAAAGTCATCCTTCTCCACACACTCAGTAACACAAGGACCAGGCCGCACTGTGTTTTTTTCATCTTTGAGTCCCCTCCTGGTTACTTGCTATGAATTGCCTACTGCCACATATTTCTTTCTCCTCAGATAACAATTAAAGATAAAAAATAAGTCCAAAGAAAGGCTGGGAAGGGGGACAGAAGAGGGGAAAGCCCTCTCTCTGTGTGTCCCTCAAGAGCTGAAAAACATGTACAAAATCATTGCTGCTCAATGCACAAATGGCATCCGGATTTGTGAAGGACCTGAGCTGGCTCTCCCAGTGCAGCACTTGCCTCCAGCATCATCGTATTGCACTCTCTTCCTGCCGCGCTGGGGGAGGATGTGAGCTGCTGGCATCCAGGGCAGGATAGAGCCCCCTGGAAACGTAACTTCATTGGAAAAAAGCAGGGGATTGACTCCAGCAAGTGCCTCTTCTTTGTATAGGAGAGAGCTTTCTGCGTGCAGGCAGCAGAATAGATGGAGACCTGTCAAAAAGTGATGCATAGGCAGCTAAGTGAAGCTCAAGTATTCATAAAGAAACAATGTTATCAAAGATGAATAGCTTGAAAACTGCTTTTAGGAACATTTACACAGGGTTTCACCTCCTGGCAACACAGAAACGTCAATGCTGCTCCAGCAAGCTGACTCATAGCAGAGCAGGAGAGCTTTACAGAAAGCTCAAGCTATTTTTTTTCTTCCGCACCAAGGTCTGCGCAGAGGTGCGCGTGCGGAGGGGTGGGGGTACAGCGCTGAGGAATCACCCTAAATTGGTTCAGAGAGGAGTTGTTTTCAGACTCCTTGCCATGCTTTATTAGCGTGGAAATTCAATAATCTCATTAATTACAGAAAATAATGTAAGGTGGATCTGCTGGGCTCCTGAACAATCTGAGCTCTCCTTTTGTGGGTAATTGCCAATGACATGTCTGAGAGAAATATCACAAAGATACATAACAAAGGGCAGCGCAGCTTTACAGCATAGATCTTGTTGCTATGGGAACTTGTCTTTGCTCCTATCCTGGAGCTAGATGATTTATGTATGTTTAAGAGTTCCTTTATTTTAGGGCTTTTGCAAAAGAGGAAAAAAAACTATCAGAGCTCTATCCACGTCTATCCATCCGGCTATCTATCCAGTTATCTAATAATTCTTTCTTTATGATAATTACCTGTCTGTTATAATCTCTATCCATTTCCCCTTTCTTCTAAATAATCCACTCACGATCTACTTTTGGGGGCCAAGATATAAGACAATCTGAGGGAAGGCAAAGTGTGGACATCAGCTACTCTTTGTGCGTGCATACACGGCTGCACGGATGTGAGTGCTGTTCAAGAGCCGAGGCGAGAGAGCCGAGCCATGTGTCACGAGCCTCTGCTGCCCTTGTGATGATCTGTGTGTGTCCACACGCAGCAATGTGACAAAAGCATCTCCCTGTTTCAGAAGCATAGACAGAATAGCAGAGCAGGAAAAGCACTCTCAGTTCTCACTCCTTGTCAACAGTCAGAGAGCATGAGCATCTTCCCCACTTGTGCTAGGCATTTGACAATGGAGGAGGAAATGCTGGAAATCCTGGAATGACTCTCCAAAACATTGAAGTTGGGATGTAATTCCCGTTAAGACCTATCCTTGGTCTGTCCATCTTGCACAGCAAGTGTTTGGGTGGCTACCTTAGCTGGCCAGGTGTTGTTTGGATAATGGGTGGAAATACAATGTCTTAATACAGAAATAGGCAGGTTTGGCTGCAGCTGTTTGCTGTCTTTGCATTTCATGAGTTGTTAGGCATTTCTCTGTCAGTTCTTGGTCCAAGATTTATATGAATTTAATAGGAAGTCTTTTTTGGTGGTAGGTTTGGGTCACTGGCTGCTTCCTTGGGACTGTATAATCTAACTGTGCATCAATACTGAACCATGCATCATTACCTCTGAAAGTTTCATACTCAAAAATGAATATATTGCGATCAATGGGGACTCACCAAAGATGATGATCAAATTCTGGCATGTACAAGGATTTAGAGTGACTTTGAGAAACAAAGCTGGTCCTGGGAGTTTCTACCTCTAAATGTGTTTCATTCCCCATCCCCTCCAGTTATACAAAACACCTTGAAACATGTACCTGTGTTTGTGTAGAGCAATGAGTGTAACAACTTGCAGATTCAAGATCTGCAAACCTGGCCAGCGACCACAGTCAGGTCCAGGTTCATCTCTAAATCAATCAAAATAAGACCCTGAGAAACCACCTGACACTTCTGTTAAGTCACAGCAGTATCTAAAATGCAAGTTCACCCTTATTTAGCCAGACAATACAGCATTACTCAAGGCTATTATTTTACCGGAAGACTGAACACAATGCCAATGACTTTGTTCAACTGATGGCTGGAAGCAATTGTCTTCTTTCAAAATGTATCAGAAAGCCAGCGCTTTAATTTTCAAGGAAAAGAAAATCACATGAACTCCATGATTTTGAAAAGAAAGAAAGTGAAATTACATATTTATGAGAGTTTTAGTCTGGAAATTCACTGATCAGTGAAACCTCACTTTGTGACTACACTCCTGATCTAATCAGCTCTTTGCTGAGTGGAAACCTCCTCCACATAGACCTCCTGCTTGACTTTCTCCCCCTCAGACCAGCTGTGGTTGAACCATTGCTCTGCTTATTTTGAAATGCTGAATCACGAAATGGAAACTGCCCGTGAGGTTACAAATGGTAAGACAAGCCTCGTGACGTTTGAAGCACTCTTGCTGTGCAATTCCACGGGTCCTCATCATGTGGATGGCACACTTGCAGAAACCACTTCCCTAATTCATGCTGAAGATAAAAGTTAATCCCTCGGCACAGCTGATCAACTCTTCATAACAAGGCTCCCGCTCCCACCACGAGTCTGTAGCCAAGAGCAACAGCTCACTCCTCCCCTGCTTCCTCCCTCACCCTGAGTTTCAATTCCTTGAAGCTAATCAATATCCTTATTAATGTTCCAAAATCAATTATCCTAATAAAGCCTGGAGGGAGCTGAAGGGTTGCTATTCAGCACTCACCTTTTATTATCCTGGCTGTTTATTTCCCCATTGATAGAACTGTCTAACTTTATGACAGATTACGGGTGAAACTGCAGTACTCAACATACTTGTCAGCCCTAGAGATATGTTGTGTTATTATTACTGTTTTGAGAGCCTTTTGCTTACATCCCCCAGTTGTATGGATGCTTTAGAAAGAGTCCCTGACTTCAGTCTTCTGGAATATGGCAGGGAGTGCTGCAGCTCAGTGCTGCACATCAAACAGATAATAATCTGTTATATCTATTCAATTATAATATTGCCTGAGGCCATGGCACTTTGTTTATGCAGGAGGCAGTGCTCTGTGATCTGCAGCAAGATTGCAAAACACATGCGGGATAGATCACCTCGTGGTAATTCACCGCAGACAAGGTGAAAGTGCATTCAGAGGCATGGTTCCTAAAGCATCAGAGGAGAATGGCATCTCTCAGTTAAATCCCTTTTTTTCCATACAGAAGTTGTGCCAGGAGGCTGGGAGAAAAAGAGAAAGAGCAAAATTCCTCACAGAAGTGTGATGTCGTGGACGGATTCCTGCAGGGCAGCTCAGGAGTGGGGGGCACTGGCAAGTGTCGCTGAGGGGAGTAGATGAAATTGCTCCTCAGTCTTCTGAGTGCTGAATTTAATCCCTAGCTGCTTTACATGGGCACATGTATATTTTAAGGAAATTCAAGCGTGTGATTGTTTCCTCCTT
The DNA here is from genome assembly GCA_013399475.1 of Chauna torquata. Classification (NCBI taxonomy): domain Eukaryota; kingdom Metazoa; phylum Chordata; class Aves; order Anseriformes; family Anhimidae; genus Chauna; species Chauna torquata. Next base: position 431,271 of record VXAL01016223.1, on the reverse strand, counting down.
CCTGGGCTTATTGATCAACCATTTAAGAGTAGAGGGCAGGAGAAGAGACTCCAGGTCAGGTTGTCCTCTAAGATCATTCCAGCAAGGAGTTGAAATAGGATGGCAAATGAAAGTCTTTAAAAGACTAGCCCTTCTTAAGTGCTGTCCTTGACCCTGCATGCACTTCCCATCCTGGCCAGCAGCCTGCTCTGCTGGCTTGCAGGGTGCTCCTGGCAAGCAGGGTTGGGAGTGCAAGTGCCAGGGAGGAGGTCTCTGGTTGTGCAGCCTCTTCCCAGGCTGGAAGATATCTCCTCCCTGCCTCTGTCTCTAGCTAGACTAGTGCCTCTGACACTCCAGAGAAAACTCATTTGGCTGCATTTGGATGAAGGCATCCGAAATGCTTCTCACTGACAATCCTGGAACTCTTTCTGTACCCGGTATGGTAAATCTTTGACCCAAAAGATGGCAAGTGAATGGGGAGATAGGCCCTGGAAGGACTGACAGCCATGCAGACAGGTGCCTTTCCTACTTCCTAGGGCCAGAAAGCAACATGTGCCACTTAATTCTCTTCAGTTAACCAGTATTAGATAAGATCGTTCACACCAGTCTTCAAACTGATAATGAGACAGGCCCCATTTCTGGGAGATTATTACTTTATTATGGAGCGAGCATCCGACAGATGTCTTAATTTTGCAGAATTCATTTCACATTATCAAGATTTCTGTCTATCTTATTTGATTTAATGTTTGTTAAGAGTGATTTGTCTCTCTCTAATGCTTAAGACCAGTGCAGTCCAATCAAGCAAATTGTCTGTAATTTAAAGAGTTCCTGGGGGATTCATAATAGCTGTAGGACCTTTTGGGTTTTCTTCCGAAAAAGAAAAAAAAAGAAGCACAACAGAAGATACATTCCTGTGCTAATGATTTCTCTCATCCTAGTCTTCTTTTATCCTAGCCCTTCCTGCCAATATGCCCATATAGCGCAATTCCAGATAAATCAGAAATGCAGTGGAAAGTGGCATGAAAGCAGAGTCATAGAAAGAGAAAAACTTGATTGAAGTTGTGAGCTAGCGAGAGAAATGTGAGCCCATCTGAATCTGAATTAATTAAAGATTTTATTAGCATCTGATGGCGCCCCAGGGAAAAGTACGTTTTTTTTTTAATCCTCTCTCTGTTTTAAAGGCAAAATAGTAAGCAAAAGCATTTAAGGGTCACGCAAAAAAAAAATTGATTTTGAGGGCGAAACAGCTATCCTCTGGCTGTACCAAATTGCTGGTGATGGTTTTAAACATGGCCAAGCCACCTGGGTATTTTTCTATAGCTGGGACTCGGCAGGCCTGTGCTGATCGGGAGCTCAGCTGAATAAGAAAATCAGTGCATTTTAAAATTTTATCATTCTTTTTTTTTTAGTTTTTGCAGTGGAAGGGAGCTCTGAAAGCTCTGCCCAGCTAAGCAGCCTCATGCCTAGGTCACATTAGCAGCTTGAACATTTCATCACATTCAAGCCACCAAGGCAGCCAAAAGGATGAGCTCTCTGCTCTGTGTCATGTCATTGTGCACCCCCCACCCTCATCCCGAAGAACATTACCTCTGTTCATAGGGGCAGGGGTCCTGCAGAAACAACCCCATTTCTGGAAAAGAGATCCTGGGGGAGTGCTTGAGAGAGAGGAATTTAGAAAGCCGCAGCCCCAAACAGCAGCATGTGTTGCGAGCTCCACCTGAGTGCACCAGAAGCAGAGATGCTGCCAGATTTACTCAGCGTTTGCCGTTGAGCTGTGAAATCCTAGCCCCACTCCCTGGATGCGCTCTGCTGAACTAAGCCAGGAGGATGGGAGCAGATAATTCCCCCTTTTCCCTTCTGTCCCCACCCTGCTCTGAGCTTGGTCTTTACATCAAGGCATCTTCCTCCCAGGCAGAGAAGAGATTGCCCCAGACCCCAAAGACTGTGTGCAAGACACAGACGGCATGCCCACGTGTCAGCAAGTGCTGGTGTTTTCTAGAGCAGAGATGCATTAAGGATCACAGCTAGTGTAGATCAGATGTTGTAAGAAAACCAACCTACTCATAATTTGTTTTTTTTCAAGTAAAGCCATTGGCTCTGTGCTGTCACACTCTGCTGAGTCATTATATGCCACTTTCAAAGGTGGCTATCAGGAGATATGTCACCAGAGATCCTTCTTAAAATTGTAGCATAGTCATCAGCAATCAGGGGAAGGATGAGACCTGAAGCAGTAGAAAGCATTGCATAAGGTGTGGACTGGTACAAGTCACCGGTCGACTAAGTCATTTCTTGGGAGACTGACTGAGCTTGCAAAGCCTTGGGGAGAGATTTGGCAGTGGGGAGAACCAAAAAATGTGTGGATTCTATGTGGGGAGTGAAACAGCAGAAGATGCTCTTTGGAGCAATGGACTTTCTGGAAAAGGCAGGCTTGGAGCTGTAAGCAAGGAAACTGCTCAATGCTGACCACGTTCTGGGAACTGGGATTTCAAACACGTTTTGTGAAGAAATAAAATCACTTGTCAAAGAAACACCTGGCTCCATTGTCAAAATCTCCAAAAGAACCAGTTTCCAAGAGACAGATTATTGCCTAACTTCTCAGGCCAAAGCATAGCAATAATCCAACCCAGCCATGCCAGCAGTTGCCATTGCCCTAGATGCACAGATTTTAAGCCCTAACAATAATTCATCCAAAAATTTAGACTTTGACTTTCCTGCTTTAGACACACAGTACAGCAGCAGAGAAGTGGGGGACTATGCCACTTCAGAAAGCGCTTTTTCAAAGCATTTCCCTCAAGATCCCCCTGTGTTTGGGAGCATCGAACCTTCTGGGGTGACACACCCTGGCTTGGTGCAAGAGCCCCAGCACCTCACAAGAGGGACACTTGAAGGCAGCTGTGGTAAACAACTGCTGTCCCCATAAGGACATGTGGCAGACACAAAGGGGATGTTAAAAAAGGCTGCTTTGTTTGAAATGAGTAATTCTTGTAAAAAATCACTTCATCTGGTCAGGAGTGAAGATAGTCCAAAGCCATCCTATCCACTAATATGAGAGAACAAGAGGTACAGAACTGGGAATTACACTGGTGTCTTGCATTAGCTGAAGGGTCATATTTCAAAATACAGATTTTTCTAACATTTTTGGTAAAGAGAATGGAAGGCAAGGAAGATTCCTGTAGATGCTAGTCCTCAGCCAAACTACCCATCCATTCAGGGACACTGCAGCCCAGGCCTTAAAACTGCTATATTAAACTGTATGACAAAATTTGCTTTTGTTCCAAAGGATTCTGTGAGTTTCTGTAGGTGGGAGCAAGGGGTGGAAGAATAAGGAGGGGTCATGAAGTTAATTATTTTTATTACCATCTGCAAATCACACTTTTGGCTTAAAAATTGTGATCTGTTCAGCACCAGTACTGTTGAAATATCATTTTCATTCTTGTTTTTATTATTACTGTTTTTTCCTCTTTCTATCTTACATGACTCCTGATTGCTCCTGACTTTACTAGCTTGGCTTGTTATTTTGTTATCTTCCCCAAGAGGCTTTTATGTAGGCTCTGTAGGAGGAGATGGAGACTTTGAGGGGGAACACCCCCCCACCAAACCCTTTCCCATTACTTCTTTTCTGCATTTCATGTGGTTATTTATTTTGATAATAAACACACACAATATCAGGGGAAGAAAAAAAAGAAAGAAAGAAAGACCAGAAAAGTTAGTTTTGGTTTAGGAAGCCTTAAAACAAGCACCAAGATGGGAGTCTTGGTGTTTTAACATGCAAGCAGCCAGGGCACTAATTGAGTTGTTTGGGTTTTCTGGACATCATTGCTTTATGTTCTGGGGGTCTACGGACCATGTATAGAAGCAGTTTTGCAAATGACAGAGCCATATGGGGTACGTCCTAGCACTTGTCTGAACAGACAGCGGGGTAGGTGTTCTCCACTCTGGGCATCTCTTTTCATTCCAGGATGACTGGGCATATCTAGCAGCATTTTTCCTCAAGGTCCCAGATGGCCACAGTAACCAGCCCACATGATGTCTAGGGACAGGTTATCCCTGGAGGACTGAGAAGCAATAGCCCCATTTTACAGCTTAAAAGCTGAGACACAAACAGTTTGTCTAATTTGAGACAAAGTGAGAAACCTGCGGCAGGACTGGGAAGCGCCCTCAGATCCCAGCCCTAGACAGATGGCCAAGCCAGCAGCACCACTGTTCATTCACTCTGAGTTTTCAACAACGGAGAAGCATAAAATGAATTTACTTCTGCATATGAGCAGATGCTGGAGGGGAGATTTGTTTTCCTGTTCTTTTTGCAGTATCTGCCTAGCTCTGCTGGAGGCTGAGTAAATGAGATAAAATGCTGAAGCAAAGCTGCAACACCCACTGATGCAAATTTTTCTTGGCCAGTGCTCATGGCCACCTTCATTTTCTGCAGAGAAGGGAGTACCTGGTGTTCAGATACTAGAAAACCATGTGTTTGCTTCATAGCCTGATAATTTCCCACAGCCCAGCCTACACAAGGGAGCAGCCAACCAACAAGTGATTTTCTAAACTTTCAACAGACATGGCCTCTCAGAAGAGGATAGGATACAGTTCTGTCTCCACACCAACCTTGGTGCTTGGTGACCTTCAGTTGTCCAGAAGAGCAAGTCTTCCTTGCAGAAACTGCAACACAGTCGTCCCTATGGAATTATGTGAGTCATTCATTTTAATGTTCTCAGCTTTGTATTAAATTGCAAGAGAGACCTCATTGACAGACAAATTAGCCAAGTCAACATTTGAAGGATTCTTGCTGCTAATGATCTCTGGACCACGAAGGCAAACCTAAAGACATCAGGCTATACAAAGCAATTGCACATGAGGAACCCAGATATTGATACAGCTGGCGTCAATAAAGCATTTGCAACATGGAGTCCAAAAGAGATCTGTGTATAAAGCTCACTGCAGTTGAGAAATCATGTAAGTCAAGGGCTGTGCTGTTTATGTAAGCTTGGTAGTGAAATCTCCCTCAGCTCGACTTGCTGTACGGACAGCCCAGCCTACCAGGGCTGAAGAGGTTGCAAATGCACACTTGATAATGCACAAGATTCCATCCAGCAGGGATAATGCTGTGCGATTACAGCCACATGGACAGTAACAGCCACGGGGAGGAAGAGCAGGTGACGGTAAAAGCAGAATCCTAAAACAAAGGCAGACCTACCTTGGGCAGAGAGGCAGGAGCAGGTCCAGGGTGCTAACATAGGGGATGAGAGTCCTCAGTATGTACCAAAGAGAGAAGGATGTGAGTTTACTCAGAAAAATAGGACTCAAATGTTTTCAGCGCAATGAAGGCAGTACATGAGGGAGAGGACTGGAAGTGCATTCTTCCCCAGCTGAGCTCCAGCACTGCTCAGTCACCTCCAGGGGACATTTAGGTCGCAGGACCCTGCCCAAAGACTTCAGTGTCGCTGTATAGCTGAAATGCCAAGAGCCCCTCCAGGAAATGCTTTGCATAAATGAGCTTGACCAGGCTGGAGTAAGTTGTAGACCCAAGGACTGGAGTAAGGGAAGCTAAGACAGGAACCAAATCCCCTGGGTAGGAACCAAGGAAAGCCAAGGATGTGCCAATCCAAAGGGCAAGGTAAGGGCACAATCTAAAAGCAGAGAAAGTGAGAGAGAGAGTGGAGTCCAGTAAAACAGTCTGAAAGGTGGTGGCTGTGGCGATGTTAAGAGAGGAAAGGATCAGGTCTTCAGCAGGGCTGGAGTCAGGGATTGGATGCTGGATTACAGGGAAATTAGAGTGCCTGGAGCAAAAAAGTCTCAGCCACATGAATCTAAAGCAACACTGGGGCCATCAGGTATTTTAGGCAGTGGAAGTGCTGAGATGGATGCTGGAAAGCCTCTTTCCTCTGAGCTGGTGCAGTTGTGTGCTTGCTCCCGTTTGACCTGCTCCCACTTGAGACTGGTAAGGCTGTGTTGCCCTGTAAGGCTGAATCAGGCCCCGCAACATTTACTTGCTGAGTACAGAGAAGGGATTTTTGAGGATTGATTAGCTAATATTTGCACAGAGCTTTAAACATGTTGAGGGCTTGGTTTTACTAGGCGTTTCACTGCTGTACAGTGATCTGCAGGTAAAATTAAAAAAAAAAAAATAGAAGCAAAATATGTTGGCAAACAGTATCTTAGCTTGCTGGGTCACAGAGCTGGACCTGTTCTCTTATCCAGCATTGTAAGAAGAGTCTCTGGCCCTGAAATACCTCTTCAGAATCTCACTCTTCAGGTCACAACAGCCAAAGCATTCTGGGGGCCATGGGACCCAGGACAAAAAGATTCTGGTTGAGAAGTGAAGTTGGAGGGGCTGTACCAGGACTTCCTGGTCTCTGTAATCTGGATGTAAGCCCAACACAAACTGCAGTGACCTGGTACACTGGCAGCGCCCTGTGCACACGTGGATGGGAGGGAGCCGTTGCTGATGTATTTAGGAAGAGATGCAGAAAGAGCCATAAGAAAGCCTCAGGAGCCCCTTACTGCATGCTGGTAATGGGAAAGTGGGTCAGGTTTGACGACAAACAGTAATGTCTCTGAAAATTATCCCAATAAAAGAGGCTGCGTGTGGTCTTCCAAGAGCACGTATGCATTCCGCTTGCCCATGGGGTGATGCACGGCCCTGTCAGGCCTCAGCCTGACTTTTAAAAGCTGCTTGACCGGTCTTCTTCTGCAGCTAAGGCAGGTATCTGACCCAGGGGCTCTGCCGTCTGTCTCCACGCTGACAAACCCTCCTGGACGAACCTGAACTTCAGAGTTTGGTGGGAGCCAAATTACTTCCCTGGCACTTCCAAGGAGGACTAGAGTAGTTAAGAGGAGAGATGTCAGCACTGTCATCGGAGGGCATGGAGTATATCTCACAGGGGACCCCTTAGCAGGGGAAGAGAGAGGGAAATCTCGGCCCTTCTGTCTGCAGGAAGATGAGCCCACTTCACCCGCTTGTCATCAGAGGGAAGAAGGGGTAAGGGAGAGAGAAACAAAGCTGGTAATTAGCTTCCTCGGGTATCCCAAGATGATTGCAGTTCAAAGTGTTTGGTCAAGACCTTGCTACATGCTTTCTCGCCACACTAGACAGTGTGAGAGAGGACAAATGAGTGAGAAAGCAAGCAAACTAGAGAGTTCGTCTCATTGTTAATTAAGTGTCTGGTGCTTAGAGGAGCAATTTCTCCAGCTGCCTCTGGAAGGAAGAGGCACTTGTGAGCATTAAAAGAGAATCCTGTAGGTAGCATCTTAATAAAGCCAACACACTGCATCAAGGAAAAAAAAAAAAAGGAAAAGGAAAGAAATAGAAAATGTAGGAAAGAAAAAAAAAATGAAAAGAAGAAATTAAGCATAATATCTCACTTGTAAGGCTAAAAACTGGCCCAGAAACACCAGTAAAACTGGTTGGGCTGGGGCTCAGTTTCCATGGGAGATAGCTGACGGGAGATGTCTGGCCAGGTGATGAAGCCAGTTTCTAGAAATCAGAAAGAAGCCGTTCCACCTTTCTCCCCCCCCAGCCCAGGTATGACTGTGCTCCTGGCTTTGTCTTTGAGGGTAGCTTCTTTGCAGAGCAGTATGAGGGGTTAATCCATCATTGCGCTATGGTGGCAACACTGCGCTGTACCCTCTGCTGTGAGAACGGTGTGGCAGGAGAGGACCTCCCAACAGCCCTGCTCTTGCTGGACACTCCGGTGCCTGGGAGCTGAGGGCTGGGAACCAGTGCTGTCCCTGAAGCAAAGCCGCGTGCCATCACGGGCTGAGTTTTAGCTGCTCAGCACTGAATGGCATCAGTCCTCCGAGACTGTGCTGGTGACAGCCTGTGGAAGGCACAGTGACCTGCCCAGAGAAAGTCCCAGCCAGCACAACTCCTTCACTGGCATAAGGAAGCATTACCTTAGGTTTTTGGAAGTAGATCCTCAATGGCACTGACCTGGTGCACTCCCATGCAGATGCTGAGCACCTATGCAAATCAGCAGAAATTAAGGACCTCACTACCCTTCAAGGTAAGGGTATTTGTGACTGCTTGTAGTGGAAGGGGGTACAGTTCCCTACACCTGTCCAGTCTGAGTAATTACGTGCGCTGTTGGGCAGGATTAAAAATACTGATGTACATGTGGAGATCTTGTTACTCTGCTCCTCCCAGATCTGACCTGGGTAGGAAATCAGAGCACTGAACCAGCTGTGAATTTTCTCCTACATGATCAGCCAGGGAGCAGGAGCTGATGTCAAGTAAACAGAGAGAGGATGTCTGTAAATTTAGGGAACACTGAGAAATGTTTTAATACAGAATAACAGAAATTGCATTCTCCTTCATAAACCATCCTAAGATGTGTAACTCACAATGTGTGATAGAGACAGGTACAAATGCCTCTGTGCACTCTGGTTTATAAGTGGCTTTGTAACAGGTGTTATCATTTTGTCTGCTCAGTATTTTAACATCATTCATTTGTGCCATTGCAACGTGGCACAACAACGCATCTTAGAATAATTTACTGGGAAGAAGCAATTGCTATGAATCACATCGTATTGTCATTATGAATAAAGTACATCTACACGCTGTGCCTTCAAGGAAAGCGTGGAAGAGACGTGCTCACCATTCAGCTACTTCTGGACCCGCATTTACTTTTCTCCTTTCTTTTCTGGTGTTCTCAATCTGCCCCTGCACAACTAATCGCATCCCGAGGCTTGCAGGGTTTTTTTTGCCTCCCTTTTATTCTTTCTTTTCTTTGCTTATCATTTATGAAGGCTGGTTGACCATGACTTGTGGACTTTCTGGAACAAAGAGTATAGGTAGCTAGTGCTCGTAGATGGATGTTTCCGTAATTGACTTTAACAGAATCACAGAAATATTCGGGTTGGATGGGACCTCGGGAAGTCACCTAGTCCCACCCCCGCTCAAAGCAGGGCTATTCTGCCTGCTGCTGGCTTTCTAGCACTTCTGCCTAGGAAACTGAAACCTGCAGGGACTTAGAACAGATGAGTAGAAGAGGAAAAATCAGAAGCATCCTTCACACTCAGCAGCATGAAGGTCAAGGCAATGTCCCTATATTTGGATATGTTGATCCTGTCTCTGCCTTACTTAGAGTGATCTAGAATATGTATTTAGTGATTAATTAATGAATTAATTAATTGATATAAATCCCAAACCAAGAAATGCTGCTCTCACCCGGAGTAGGATAATGACCTTGAGACTGCCACAGCCTCAACTTTAAAGCCCTGGCCACCTCTTCAGCATGCACACTGGTTTCTCAACACTTAGATTTTAGGCAGAAAACAAATGTTTTGTCCAAGTTCCATTTCTGAAACACATGTCCCCCATACTTTTACTCTTCTCTGTCACAACTGGGGGAAAAAAAAAAGAAAGCAAAAGACAATTTTCAGACCTTGGAAGTTGACACAAAGAGAAATTGCTATTTTCTCCTCCACTTTCATTTTCTTAAGTCATTGTTCTGAGAGACCCTCTTGATATTTTTTATTTCTCTCCCCCTTTCCTATTTCATTTTCAGCCTGGTCTCTCTCTCTCTGACAATTCTGCCTGGCTGCTATCCAACAGGCCTGTCCAGTTTCTCCTTGTACAAGCATATAACACAAAAGAATACAAAGAAGACTGGAAATGCAATTACAGAACTGTCTCTTCCGCCCAGGAGCAGTTTTTTAGACAGCAACCTCCCTTTCTGCACAGTTGGAAGGAAAAAAAAAAAGTAACTAGAGCCCTTCTAAGCAATGTCATTATTTATTCTGGATGAAATGTCCTGCAGGAAACTTTAATTAGACCACATGTATGATAAACTAACAGAACAGGCTGAAGGAAAAAAAATTAAACAAATAGGAAGGGTAATGGTGCAATTACTTATATTCCTTAAAGCTGTAACTCTTGGAGGTGAGCCCAGTTTATTCAGAGTTCAGGAGCTGAAACTGGGACTTGCACACCGAGGTTGAAAATAATGCACATACACATGCACACACACAAAGTTTTCACCGAAACATCTTTCCATTGGATATTTGGGCTTTTCAACTTAAAGAAAATGTTGGAAAATACCTCCTCACAAACCAAAATTCTGTGAAAGCAAAATTCTGGAGTCTTGAGTTAGTACAAGGAAAGCTTTACATTCATGTGGAAGAAAATCTCCCTTTTCAGAACTCCTGTAAGATATACATACATGCATGCCTTTGTGCATGTGTGTATATGCATACATATACAGGGACATGTATATCTGTACAATGGAGTATTTATTTTATATTAAAAAAACACTCTTTAAAATGTCAACTAAATCGCTTAATTGCAGAAAAGGAAGCAAAAAATTGTCATAAGATCAGCACTGTCTGAAAATACAGTATCAGCAATTAAAAGGAATAGCAAACCCACCAACTGCTGAGCTGCAATCTATAATCCATGTTGCAACATTCTGCTGATGCTTTGTGCATCCTTTTCCAATACTCATAATACAAAAAATATCATTTCAGACCTCAGGTGAATATCCCTCAAGCATTCCCATTTTAAATGGTAACATTTCTAAGCAGATATACAGCAAAAATATAGGAAGTATAGGAAAAAAAAAAAGAAGCAAAATGAGAAGGAGGGGACTATGAGATGGGCTGGGACAAGCTGGACTTATTTATTTATAGAGAGAGGTCTACGGAGCATGATTTCTATTATGTACAGCACTTCCTACATTCCCCTGGAGAAAAACAGGTCTTTTCATTTTGCTCTTGTACTGCAAACACAGGCAGGTGGAGGACCAAAATGCATTTTCAAGTATTCAGCTGCCTTCAGTGGGAGCCGAGACTGGTGAGCGCTGCAAAGTGAAGTGTTCTGGCTGCTTGCTGCTCTTAGGAGTATCATGCATATGCCTCTGCCCTGCCACGGCCAAGAAATCCAGCAGGAAAAGGAAAGCTCAATCTCATGGTCCAGTGAAGTCTTTGGGGGCATCTGTCGCGGTGAGATGGTCAACAAAGGCAATTTCACTGCCCAACCAGGAGCGGTCGCTACTGTTCACCAGTACCCTCTTGATTTGTGACCTTGGCGGGACTCGAAAGGTCCAAACTATGAGATGTCAAGTATGAGATCCTTACGGATTAGCTACTTCTCAAAGAGAAAGAGAACTTTTTTCCCTCTCTTACGGATGGTTGCAGACATTTTTTAATGCTAGATCATATCCCGTTACTGTGCAGCTTTCTCAGCATGAATCCTTTGTTACAGTGGGAGCCAATCCTGGAAATGTGACTGGCTGCACTTTCCTTGCCATCAGTCAGTAGGAATTGCAGGTGCTGGGGCATCTCAGGCACGAGCTCCGACTCAGGCAATTGCCACAGACTATCCAGGCATCTTTCTGGCTAGTTATCTTTGGGATGGCAAGAGGCAGAATTGTCACTGGATTTTAAGCCACAGGTTGGAAACAGAGTAAATTTTCAGGTCCCAGTTGAAGCTACTAGTGAGCTAATACAGACTGATGCCAAAGATTATTGTTAAAGCACTTAGATTTACGGAGACAGAAGAGTGAGTTATTACTAGAGACAGACAGACAAACTCTCTCACCCTCCATGGCTGGTGTGACAACTTTCTGTTAGCCATAAATCACCTCTATTTTTGATTACAGGGAAAAGCAGGTAAAAAACACAGCTACTGTTTGTTTTCTGTGTGGCTCCGGAACAATAAATGGTCCATGGGACCAGTGGTGTCCAAAGCATGTTGAGGGGCTCAAATTTCAAGTGCTCCCAAAGAACAGAGGTATCTGCACCTTGGATTCTGACTTTCGACCATCTGCCATATTTAACATGCTAATACAAAGATGACAACCCCGTAGTACTCCCTATTCGACCCTTCCTTGTGAGTATCTTGTTGGAAATGTACCCTTTTGGAGATCCCATTTTAGCCTATACAGCTCTGGGTTTGCTCTCTCTTTCCTTACAAGCTATTTCTCTTCCATCGAAGATGAAGTCTTCATCATTTCCAGATGCTTCAGAATAGCTTTAGACACCTACAGGATTTTCTTGGAGACATCAGGGTGTTTACATCTCTGCAGCCTGACATGCCACTGTGTGCTGCACAGGCAAACTTGGACTTCATTTGACCAAGAGACAGCAGTGGAGTGGGAAGACTACAGGGAGGGAGGGCTTTGGGTTGCTTCAGACATACTGCAGTCCTTACTCAGCACAGCACCTAAGCCTGTGCTTAAGGATAAACACGTGCTCCAAGCTTCATTGCCTTACCCAAGATTTAATCCTATCAGTTCAAGCATATGCACTCTGCTGAATTCAGTCCTTGAACTCACAAGGCTGTTCCCATGGAGGAAAGGCAAAGATCACCAGTGCTTTATCAGGAGAAAAAACGGGCTTCCAATCTTCATTCAAATATCCTTTTTCAAAGACAAAAAGGGAATTCAAAGAGAAGTTCAGAAAGGATCTACTTTGTCAGCAACATTGGCTCCAGCTACTGTATTTTTCAAAGTTTAGCATGAATGTGGTGTATTAACATACAGTTAACATATAGGCATGTTCGTTGGTTATATATGCAATGTCCCTTCCTATTACACATTGATTTCTATCTAGTAAACATATCATGCACTGATGAAAGGTGGCAGAACCTGAAGGGAGCCTGGTTTATGAACCACAAACATCTGAAGGAATTAGAACCTGAAATCAAAGAATTATAATATTTACATTTTTAAATGGATCTGCCACGTGCATTAAATCACAGGCTGCATAATTCCTGCTGCCATTGCCCCATAGTTCATCACATCTGGCATTCTCAGACATCTTCAGCTGGGACGAAAAAAAAAAACCAAGCTAGAAGGTTAGTGCAATGAATTGATGTGTGCATGCAGGGGGTGCGGCAGTAGCTGGAGCTCAGTGCATGTCGCTCCCTTTGCAGACGTTCTATATTAATGGATGTGGAGACACTCTGCAAGATGGACCATCTGAATCCCAGCTATCCTCAGCCTCCTAGCATGGCTTTACATCGCCATTGTGTCAATACAAGCAGTCAGACTGGCCTGTGTGCAGCATCCCTTCAACACACAGCGATCACAGGCACACCAGAGTGGGCACCGCTGTGCAATGATACAACATTCCCTGTTAATCCACCTTGCAAGCACCTGAAAGGACTTAACTACGTGTACCATACAAGCACCCCACTGAGACAGTGCGAATAGGAACAGACCTGTAATTACCAAGTAAAGACAATGAAATCACACGTACTCCCACCACCTGCAGTTCTAAATGAGGAAAAGTGTTAGTTACACTGTTGTATTTCTATGGAGTCTCAGAAGAAAAAACAGAGGGCGTAATGAGCTACTAGACTTGTGATAAGCTTATAAGAGGCAGAATTAAAGTGCATTCACAATTTACCCCAATCCACCACTCTGCGAGGAGGGACGCAGAGGGAAGCACAATTAAACTTTCGCACTTTCCCTTTATTTTGGGGAAAAGAAGAACATGCCTGATAGAACAATTCTGTGTTGTTTCGCAGACCCCAGCCCGTTACCACCCCCAAATGGAAAGGCATTTCATGAAGAGAGCAAAGCCTCACACTGCTGTGGCCGGAAACTTTTACCATGACGTTGCAGAAGACCAAGTCTGGGTGGCTTGGGCTGAATTTTAATCACCAGGTGCCTGTTTTACCCTACATGTAGAGGGTGAGTTCATAGGACTGATAGGACAGCTGCTGTTTGAAAGAGATCTACAGAGGATGTCACTTTCTTCTTATGTGGACTTAGGAAATCTTAAGAATATGAGTATGAAAACAGAGTGACGAAAAACTGCGTTCTCAGAAGTAAGTTCCTCCATGAAGAAAAAGAAGAAAAAGCTCTTCTTTTCCTTCCTCTTCNCCCCCCCCCCCCCTCCGTTTTTTAATACTCTATTTTCAGTACTTTTAAAAGAGTATTCATTCTGAAAGCTTTTTTCTTTGTTCGTCTCTGTGATTACTCTTGCTTGGGTGTTATGTGGTTGGAAGTGAAAGGGTTTGGCTGACTCTTTTGGGGGAAGGGTCTTTCTGAAGAGGTTGTGGCCATGATATTTCCTTTGGATGCTCAGAGTCTGCATACTGCACATCTGGTAGCATCTCACAGACTTTATGCTGGGGACTTGGGGTGAGGCACAGCTAATTCAAAAGCTACCAAATATGAATTTTTTTCTGCGGCAAGAGCATGGGGCAAAATCACAGCCCACGTTATCTTATTCATTTCATCAGTAGGGCTGTTCATCTGAAGCACCTTCTAAGGTCAATAGACAAATACTTTAATTCTTTCTTCAGATGGAGCAGGTTGGAAAAGCCTCTTTAGAAGTGTATTCTTAGATAGATTTCTAAACCAAAACTTCTGTGGATTCAAAACTAAGTTTCTGACACTAAAAATTGTGCTTTGGCCTCACCCTAAGGTGAGATAGTTAATCTGGTCTGGACAGACAGGCCCTTTTGAAAACACTCACTTAAAAGAAGAAGGAAAAAACACCCTGAAAGACATTTTCTTTATTCACAGAAAACAGAATGTCGTGGAGAAAATGATGAGGGAGTGTGTGTGTAATCATGTATTTATTTATCTGAATCCCACACTGCAAATTTTGGAGGTACAGAAGATGATGAGAAAGATAAGGCACTAAAGTGATTGTTTAAACTGAAATTGAGTCTCACCCACTGCAGAGTTTGAATTAAACAAAAATAACCCAAAGCAGCAATGTAATAACCTTAAGTGAGCCACTTTTTTAAAGCAGCTTATACATAATGGAATTCTCTCAGCTTTTTACAAATGTTCCACATACGTTCAGATAATCATCAAACTGGCGGGCTTTCCTTGCAGATGGCTGAAAATAACCACTGATCTCCAAATGTGAGGACGTCTACTTTCTTTTCACCATACATCCAGCTTCTATAAGTTGTTCTTCATCAAAGGATCTAAGTGCTTTCACTAGACCAAAGCATCCTGTTTTTATGGATAGATAAATATGTTTTATAGCCGCTACAGGAATTTCTATGCTACAATAGACTAATGGTTCACCCAAGCAAGTGCTCTGGCTATAATAGTGATCAGCACTGGATGTTTCAGTGTGAAGAAGGGCTCTAGTGTCTCTCTGAACTAGGTAACCTATAAATTCTTTAACATTACCAGCGCTGACTTACTATTTTCTTCTGGTGAGTGCCACAGTAGAGAGAGCACGCCAATAAAATAATTATTCTTAATTGTTAGCTACCGTTTTCAGTTTGAAAGACATAGGATAAAAACAAAT
>VXAL01016223.1:109976-416006 GCA_013399475.1 Chauna torquata | reverse complement strand
GGGAAGGAAGATAAGGTGAAAGGCTGTAATAGGGAAATAGATAAGAGGCAGAAGTAAAAACCCCATCACAGATGAGTTTGAAACAGGGCTCCAGGCAAATCCAGTCGGTGCAGACATCAAGGAACTATGAATTTGAATTTAGTAAATTGACCCTACCTGTTATTCTGTTAGTTTATGTATTCAATTATAGCAAAACAACCTTGATCAGTCTAGCCCTGAAAAACCATCTGGAACCACCCATTTTCTTTAGGTGCTCTGTCTATCTGAGAGGCAAAGGAAACACCAGGATGTGGATGGCAGCACTCGCGATGTTGCTGGGAAGAGATTCAGACCCTTTGGTTTTGCTGAACCGGAGGGGAAGCGGCAACAGCAGAGCTCAGAGATGTGCTCATCCATGCTCCACTGCTGAGCATTTTCCAAGCCCTGCTGACACCTGCTCCTTCAGCCGAGCTTGCTGCATCCCCAGCTTTGAATCCCATGCATCCTGCAATGCAGCGAGGTGCGGCATGGTGCCCGATGGCAGAGGGTAAATGGTGCTGGTGCTGATGCCATCTCTTTCTATCACAGGGAAAAGTGCACAGACTTGAAAGCAACTCCCCATGACTGAATAACACAGAGTCGGTTCCTCTAATAAATGCCGATCCTGAGTGCATGATGGGTAATTAGTGACTTTGATACCTGTGGGGAGCAGGTCATGATTTTGTTGTCAGGAGCTTCCATGCAGGAGACACATCATTACTCCAGTCAGGGATGATTATTACCATACCTGTTCAGAGCAATTTCATATCTCTTTCAGGGCAAAAAAAAAAAAAAAAAAAAAACAACCATANTTTTTTTTTTTTTCTTTATTTCTGTTTTGGTGAGGAAAAGAAGAGCACCTCTGTGTTTTCACACAAAACTGTCTCTCTTGTAAGGAGACGAAAATGAAGGAGAGAAGGAACCTGACAAGTATCCACTGAAAACAACTCTTTAAACCAACAAAGCACATCTGCAATGTGCCTAGATCAGTAGAGATCAATAGAAGATGATGTTACTGTGATGTCTGTGTATGCATTTGCCCATTTTACTTGTCCAAAACAGGAACAACACATTCCTGTTAGATATGTCCCAGGAGGCGAAGGAACTCATCAGACCTCCCCAGGTCTCTTAATAAAATGCTGAAGGAGTCAGAAAGATAGATGGAATGAGAAAGAAGAAATGTTAGAAGAGGGCTAGGTTACATCCTTGGGAGTGATGAGGTAGTTCCACTGGCCCCAGTTCAGAAAAACACTTAAACGTGCAGGCTGCAGTGCTCTGCCGAGCCACGATGGACCACAGAGCATCTTCTTGTCTCCTGATGTCTGTGAAACACTGGCAAAGATCCACCAGAGACATGCAGCGCACATATAGCTGGGGATGCAGGATACATCCCAGGCTGTGCTATGATCTGCAGCACTCATCAAGGTTAATGAGGGGAGGCTAGTTATGTCGCTGCGGACGAGGGCTGAGCTAGTTGTGCACGTATCTCAGTACACTGCCTGATTCAGCAACTGACAGGCAATCTCTTGCTTCACTTTAAATACAGTAGATATGGTATAAGCCCAATCTTTTACAAAAATAGGATGAGAGGAAAAAGGAAGAGATTAACTCAGAGCTATTTGTGCATTTGCCATGGCTCACGCATGCTTGCTTAGTTAAATAGCTTTTCCTGGTGTGGAAATGCAGTGGGTGATTTATTTCCTTTTCATAAATAAAAGATTTGGGATGGAAGAATGGCTATTTTCTTTTATACAAGCTATTACACCCTAATGGTTGAAGCAAAGATCTCAGTTCAGTTTCCTGTGGACAGCTTTGACTTGCTCTAATGCCTACTCTGTGGGGAGCTGCTGTTGGTACCAGCATTTGTGCAGCTCCTGCCCTGGAAGATTTGAATACCTCTGTACCACTGATGTTTTTCAGCCTCGGAGGTCCCAGAAAATGGGGGGATAGGGCGGGTTAAGTCACCTGTCCTAGTTTTAGGATAAGTAAGAGGTGGAGCTGGGAGTGACTCCCAAGTTCTTGCAGAGTGCCCATCCCTCCAGACTCCGCTGCCCTTTCCCATGCAGGAGCACACTGTGCACTTCCCTGCCTCTCACCTTTCCCAGCTACTCCAAAAGGCAGCAGGAGCTGTTTCCCCAGGAGCGATACAGAGCAAGGTGGGTGAGTATCATCCCAGCCTGTCGGCTCCTGGGTTGTCCTGGGGTGTCCTACCCTGGAGTGTCCTCCCTCAGCCTTCCTCATGGCCCTTCCTCTCCTGGCAGTAATGTGAGCAGCAAGGCTAAACAGTGACCGGGACACAGAGACCTCTGTTAGTTCTGGACGTGGTATCTTCCCAGTTAGAGCACACAGGTCGTGAAATTTGGAGAGGGAAATTTGACCTCCTACTCTTTGATCAAACTGCAGTTTCCAGGTTAGGAAGTCGGACTCCCATCAGTGGAACATTTATTGCCTGGAAGAAGGAGACGCTCCACCCCACATTATTCCCTGTGTGCACAGAGTGTAGTTACACTTTCAGTTGGTGATTACTCCAGCGCATTCTTCAGTTGTTCCTTATTTATAACATCTGAGACATGAAACTTCTCCAATAATGATCCTGATAATTATAGCCATCTCATTCAGTGTTAACAGTCCAGTGATAGTATCCTAATTCAGGATCAATGGGAAGTTAAAAGAATATACTTATTAAACTCAATAGGGATAAGTTACTAGTTAATGATGTGAAAATTATGTCACCAATAACTGTGTAATTACATTCTTATTAATGCATTCAAACATCTTGCCATTTAATTGGCATTTAACAAGCTCATTATAGCAAGATAATTAGATAGCCATTAATTGGTAAAACACTGATTGACATGTAGTATGTTAATAGATAGCTAGTGTGGTATAGTTGTCTTGCTATGTGGTAATTTAATGCTTTCATGCTCCTATCAATTAGATTGTTTAAAATATACAAATGTAATGTATTATAAAGCGATTGTATATTTATTGGCAAAGTCATCATGATTGTATCGGAGTCAATGTATTATTTGCATATGTGTTTATCTAACATTTCAGTACAACCTCTGCTGGTATTTGTAGGAACTACAATCAGTAACTAAATTCCTGTGGCCTCCTTTAGTCACCACATTACAATAACAAGCAGAAGTGACCACGGTGTGGTTTGTATCCAACAAGTGGCTCTTGAACCATGTAGGAGCTGAGTCCCCTGACCAAAAGAAGGGCCCTGCTGGGTAATCCTGAACATTGATAGAAATAAACCTGTACAAAGCACTGAGAATGACATCATTAATGTGCCCAAGGGTGCAGCTTTGTGCCCAGTCCAACCCATCCTACAGCCAGGCGCTGTTACCCCATGAGGAATCGTTGTCACCCCCCACCTGTAAGCCATGGCCAGAGCATGGCTCTCTCTGTTGTGTTGGCCACACAAAGATTTGGGATGCAGTTTGTAGGATTAGGAAAGCTGCTACTTCTCTTCCAAGAGTTATGGTGACTAAAAACCTTGTGATATGTACGAAGGTAAAACGTAGACTTTCTCATTATGAAGTCCTGACTACATTTTGTTAGCAAGGAGGCTTGAAGAATGATCTGGGATCTGCACAGAGCAGTAATCCTGTCAATGGCTGCTAAGTGATGTACAAACATACTGGCCAACCCATTATCTTAATTATCCTTCCCTATGTTAGGACTGTGACAGTTCATTTTTTTGTGACATTCAGAGGATGATCTGGAATTATGTGCTGTCCACTTGATGTTAGAGTTTGTTCGCATATGCATAATACATACCTCTTTTTTTTCTAAGAAGGTTGTCAGAAGCATTGAAACAGTACAGATAGTTTAAGGATGTAATATGATTATTATGTGCATTACAGTAACAGCTAAAGGTCCAGCAAAAAAATCAGTTTCCCTTTGAGTTAGGCACAGTTTAAACACAGTGACAGAGATGCTCTTCTGAAGACCCTGCTATCAAAATGGACTGGACAGCCAAAGGCTAGTGGTGGAAAGTCAGTGTCAGGAGGGAGGAGAGGGCAGAAATTAATATTGCAATCTGTGTTAACACACAGAGACAAAAAGGTTTTGAAATGGTGCTCTGAGATGTCCAAAAGGCAGAAAAGGAAGGTCTCACTGCTGTGAGGTGCTCCAATTCACTGCATCATGCTAAGAAAACACTGCCAGGAGTAGCCGGTTTCCATGGCACGTCCCACTTCTTCAAGTCAGCCAGCACTTTCAGCCCGTGTGTCTCTATTAACACCCCTGCACTGCCTGTGTTGCTAACAGTTCTGCAGCTCCGAGGTGCAGAGATACTCAGGTCTGCAGTGAGGAACTTCCTGGGACTGACTTCTCTGTTCTCAGGGTAACAACTGAGTTCATTGTACAGAACAAGAGATCTCGATTAAGCATAGAATTGTACCAGAAATAATGAATTAACATATAGTACATTTCCCCAGCTACTACAGGATTGGTCCCAATGGTGTATTAAGTGGAAATGATAATGTGAGCCTGATTGCAATGATGACGTGAATATTGTTAATGTTGATATCCCCAAATTAGCTCAGAGGGGGAAGTTTCAGTTCAAATTTTGCAAACAGTATGTGACTACTGTAACCTTTAGAAGAATCCTTTTAATTCTTTTTCCATTATTTTTAATTTCAAAGACTAGGAAAATGACAAGAATGACTGGTTCACTAAAAATAGCCGTTATGTGACCATGGAAATACGAACTTTCCTTGAGGAGATAGTCAGCACTGCAGGGTATACAACATTGTGCTATATTTTGCTTAGCTGTGGCATCATTCATCTGAATGTAGGTAATTCAAAAAGGCTCAGAAAACTCGGAGAGTTTTTATTATGGGAAAGTTTTAGCAGGGCACTAAATAGAATGCTTTGTTTCCTCCAGCTATTACAGTAAGAAAAGAGATTTAAAGCATCAAGAAATGAGGAGGAGATTGCTCTGAAAACCTTTGGCATGGCAGAGTTGTGAGTCAGCTGAGGGGCATGGCATGAAGCAGCAAGGGTAGAAGAGCAGCTGCAGTGCACAGGGATGGGACATTGCTGGGTAGTTGAAAAATTACAGTTACTGGGAGAACTTTGCTTGGGTTCGTGAGTGGGATGGATTGGGACTGTGGGTCAGAACAGAGGAACATGAACAGGTTTTGGATGGTAGCATGGAAGTAGAGGGTTGGTCTGAGTGGGGTTGTAGAAAGATGGGGGAGTGCTGCCAGAGCTTGGCCCACACCATGTGAGTGGCCCAGGCTGGGTTTTGGCTGGTGCAGGAGCAGCCGTGGCAGCCACAGCATGACAGAGGAAGCCCTCTCACTGTTGTCCTCTTGGGCCCATGTCCAGAAACTGTAAATCTCTGTGCCATCATCAATGGCAAGTCAGAGAAAGAGCATTTATTGAAAAACACGTTTATCGAAAGCAAAAAATGGCATCTCTGTAAGTACAAGTCAAATAAGCTCATGGGACAGACTTTCCTACGGCTCAGGTAACTTGGAGAAGTGCCCTCAAATGCAGTGGGAACACCCAGTGACGAGTAGAGCAGGTTGCTCACCCCTGGGCATAGCAATTCATGTGTTTTCTCCCCCGCTCCTTTTTATTTTGAATTAGCATCCAAGAGCAGGTAGGCAGCTCTTGAATTCATTTGCTTACAAGCCCTGATACCCATCTGGGATCAGGACAGAAATCAGATTAAGCTTGTTTGTGTGTTAAATGTTTGGGAAAAAAATGACTTGTTCTAATAAGGGGCAAGGTCTGCAATGTGCTCCCCAAAGCAGACAGCCCTTGTGCTCATCTGCAGTGGGACCTGAGTCTGCTCTGAACACACCAGACCCTTCCCCCATCACCATGCGACCGTCCCACCCTTCCAACCTCCCACCATACAAAAAAGATGGGATTAAAGAAAAAAAAGTACTCCTAGCAAAATGCCAGGGTTTTAAATTAAATTTAAAACAGTTAAATTGCCTAATTGCTCAGCTATTTTGTGCAGTTTATTAACAGAAGCAATTCTTCGGCAGTCATGCCAACATAGCAGAAAATTGGCATTTGAGCCAGCGGGAATTAAAGAGGCAGAGTGCGGAACTAAAACAAAAAGAATGCCTCGAACCTAGTGGAACAGACATTTGAGGCTTTCATCTCATTTTTATCTCACTCCCTAATCTGCTGTAGAAAGATCAAGGCTTGGTTTTGCTTTTTAATGTGGGAATGACAGTTGCTCATCACTAGTGTCTTTACATTTGGAAAAGTACTGGGTTTCCAAAGAAATGAATGTCTAAGGAAGCAGCACATTTACAAAGAAAATAAAATGCAATTCTTGCCAATAATATTGGCATCTTTTAAAAGAGTTAATTTGATGGCATTTTTCATAATAAACCTCACTGTGAAATGTGTGTGTGTGTATTCAAACAAAACTAGCAAATCATCCATATAAATGAATGCATGCGCTGACTGAATAGAAGAGATTAATATTCAGTTATAATATACCACACTCATCATATGATCTTTCTTTACCATACAGAGAGAAAAAAAAAAAAAAGAAAGGAGAGGAAAGGAGAAGGCAGTCATGATGCAAAATAAATAATCCAATATTTATTGCCTGTAAAAGAGAAATTCTCATCAACTATGAGGGATGCTATTACTCTAATGCTTAGAGCTGCATCCAAGCACGTATCTGTGAAGCTGTCGGTGTGTTCTTGCTGATGTCTCCTCTTTTGCGGGGGGTAGTCACTTGGGAAGCTCTTGTCAACTGTTAAACAGCAGAGATAGTAAGAGGGGAACTCTGGACAAACAGCTGGGATTTCAGTGTAAGTTTATTTCTTCTGTGCACGAATGATGGAAATAATTCAGTTGCTTAGGGGAGGATTTCTACAGCTCTGATGAACCTACTGTGTCATACTTCACCTGTCTCAGACCGAGAATCTTGTGCACAGTGACGTGTGAAATGATATCCAGGGCACTTTTGTTGCTGGTATCGGTAAGGGTCAGATCATGACCCATGTATGTAAAGCAGTCCCGTTGGCCATGGTGTGGCTAGGGGGCATATGCAGCTGCAGGAGCTGTGTGCACAGAATAAAGTTCCTGCTGGTGTCTGGCCCACTGGGGCCAGTTAAGAGATGATCCACTGCAGGTGAAAATGAGCCAGAGCAGATCCCTTCATTTCTGAATTTGAAATGCATTTCAGGATGCCCCTTTACATTTGCAGGAAGGCCTGCTTGAAATAGCAGCTCCATCCTTCCGGCTGTACAAGTGCATCACAGCAAACAGACTTTTCCAGACTGCATTCTTCCTGTACAATTTGGCACGTTTCCTGGAGAAACCCAGAGCATCCTTCCGGTTGGTACCCATCCCTGAGGTTGCCTCTGAGTGGGCCAAGGCTTCTCAGAGTCTGAATGATAAAGACTTTATCTAGGATGCTCACGACCCTGTTCCTACCCTGATTTCAGCACTCAGGTCACTCACCTTTTTGCCTGTAAGATGGTGAGGATGCAGTTACAAACACACTGTGGGTGAAGCCTGCTGCAGGAAAGCTAGGTATATTATTCATTAACGGAGTCACAGAAGTCTAACTTCTCCCTGCCTGAATTTTTGCAAACAATCCCACCTCAGTTTTAGTTCAGCCAAAATAACTTTGATGTATTTTGACATATGACATTTTTATGTATTTTTTCTATCTGGAAAACTGGCATTTTCTATGAGAAGCAGATATTTCCTGTGAATAGTATTATTTAGGTGCTAACAATTTGTTTCAGAAAGACAGTTTCAAGGAAAAATGTTCACACTGGCCCCATTCTTCCATCATGTGGAGAACAGGCAAATTTGCCTCCTCTTCTGGTTAGCTTTCATGACTCCATCTCTCATTCACAGTCTGCTTGTTTCAGCCCTCAGCTGTAAATGTACAGGGAAGCAATGTAGGTAGTGATCGAATTTCCATATTTTCATGTCAGAAAATTGGGAACCGTCACGAGTGGTGACCCTGGTGACATTCAAAGCAAGTGGGTGGGGTTTCAGGCTAGAGATGGAGGGGAAGCTCCTGGTTTTATCATCCATTTGTTGCAGGTAGGAAGGGATGAGATGAAGAACTCTTTTCTTCAAGCAATGGACAATTGTAATATCTTCTGGCTTTTTTGCCTCTTGTCTAGAAAAATGGCAAAGTGAGCTTTCAACTTCCTATCTGTTTGAAGCTTCTGACACTAGGTGATGACCACACATTTATTTTCTCTCAACCTCCCTGTTAATCTCGCTGTACTGAGACAGTTTATCTCAGGCCTTGCCTTTGTTGCTAAGAAAAAGTGCATTTTCCCACAGGAAAATGCATGTGCTTGAGTCAGGAAGTAACAGATGAGGGCAGAGAGATAAAAGTGCAGCCAGGACATGGAAAATAAAGCAGCACACAGCTTCTCTGTGAGCTGCAGGTCACTGTAGCAGCATTGGACAGTGCTAGTAAGCATAGAAAACTATCCTTAGACCTGAAAGCAAAGATATCTGAAGTCGCTGACTGTCATCCAAGGTCTGTACACCATGGCGTGTGGTGCCTGATGGTGTCCTCCCCTGCGCCACTGCTGCTGGATCCTGTGGCATGTGGTGGAGGCAGCAGCCTCCAGCTCTCTGGAGTCCCCAGAGATGGTAGCATGGGAGATGGACCACGGAGCCTCAGCATGCTCAGGAATTGCTGCTCTTGCCTCAGTAGCGTATGAAAGAGTGCCTTGATGCACTCTGAGAAGAAAGAGTTTACACTGCAGTGAGCTGAGACCTTCTTTTAACTCTCTGTGTTGTGGTGTGATACAGGTATTGAGCGTGTTGTTCACACCCAGCTGCTGACCTGCGCTTTTGAACTTATACCCATGGGAAAGCACATCTCAAACATAGCAACAGCCTGGTCAGTGCTCTGGGATGGTCCTACCTATTAAATTTAGATCTTGTGTAGCCTGCAGGAAGCCTCAGAAGTGTCTCTTTCACACTGAATTCATGCTGATTTTGACCCCTAATTCAATCTGATTCTTTTGAAGACCACATCTTCCAGCCCCAGAGGTGGTGGCTGCTGGCGGAGTCACACAGCGGGCTGGGACTCCTCACAGCCCCAGAGACTTCCAGCTGGACCAGAGACATTTGTTTTCTATGCTGCAGTCCTTTTGCCACACGTGTGCCCTAATTTTCTGTCCTTTAGGTCTGGCATCATTAATCTGCCTGTAAATGCCCCACAGCACAATGTTCACTTCCTTTCGGTGCTCTTTCTGTTATCTCTCTTGCTGGACGCAAATGCACTTTTAACAAAAGTCAGACTCCTCAGTGCCTCATTCCCCGGAGGGGTGACCTAGAAAAGGGATCACAGGTAACTCCTCAGACCCATCTTTTTATGCCCCACTCCAAAGCTCAGAATATGGATTGCTCAGGTGTTCTGTAAAGGTCAGTGGGAAAATATGATTTTTCAACTCACCAACAATTCTGAAGAACATTTATAAAACAGGTCTGGGTGATACATCCCAATCCCCTCCTTCTCATAGCAGCTTTGGTGAATGGAAATGTTGACAGGCAAAGTAATATTTCACTTCTTTTTTTTTTTTTTCCAGCTTTATTTAATGCTTTAAAACCAGCAAAAAGTATATACAAAAAAAGAGACCTTTTTTGTCTTTTTTTTTTTTTTTTAAAGTGCTTTGAGGAAGAACTGGATGGAAGGAGAGGGAATTACTTTTGTTTATTTTTTTTTCACCACTTTGCCAACATCTGCAAAATGTTTCACTTGACCTGATTTGGCCTTTTGGGCTGACAGCCACTGTGCTGGCCTGAAAAACATTGCTGGGCTTCCTTAGCTGGGTGCCAGGATAACCATGTCAAACAGGTACATACCCGGGAGAAGCTGCAGCAAGACGTGTGGTGCCTGGCAAAGCCCGGGGAGAAGCCAGCCCACCGCTGTCAGTGGAAGAGGAGCAGCAGGAGGGGAACAGCTCTGGAGTAGAAGGCCATTGCATCATGTTAGGTGCAGAGATAGGAGCATGCTTTGCTTATTGTACTGGAGGGGCATTTGTAAGGGTGTGTGGCATCGTGCTGGGACATGCCAACGAGCAACATCATTGGAGCCCTCCAGAGCCTGGGAAATGCTGGATGGAGAGTGAAACTGGACGTCTTTTTTCTCCTGGGTTTAGATTCATTGCTGTCTCTGAGTCTGCTCAGAGGGCACCATCTTGCATGGCTGGAAGGGACACACTTCCAGGATGGTCCTCACTGCCCAGGAAGAAGAAATGGGTGGGAGATGGCAGGTTTTGATGCTCATGCAAGTAGAGGTACGAAGAATTGAGGTGTAATCTCTACTGCAAATCTGGCTGAACCTCTTTTAAGGATAAAAGAGTAGAGACCATGAAGAGGGAAAGATCAAAGTGGTAGTATTTAGAAGTCGATTGGAACTGTGAAAAACGTTTGGCCCTGAGGCAAATCCAGAACTAAGCTCTCATTTTGGGTTTGATGGTAACAAATTCCCACCAGCAGATCTGTTGAGGCATCCACCAGCCTGGAAAACACATGATCTTGTTCTGAAAAGCCAGGTCTTTTATATGCAAGTTCCAAGTAAAGGATTAACACCTTAGAGGAAAAAAGTGGATCCAAGTATGCAAATCCCTACCACCCACAGTCATGTTAATATAGCTTATAGATCAGAGGGAGGTTGTGCTGTCCATGTCTGTTTTCCAATGTATCCTTTGGGTGCAGAACTGGGAAATTAACTTACTGTCTGTAAACTTCTCTGATCACTGAAATTAACTGGAAAAATCGGACATAAATACATGACAGAACTTCCACCATCCAAAGCCACTGAAACTTTAAGTCCTCCTTGTATTCCAAGAGAAAATTTCAATATTGAGCCAGTTTCCTAGATTTTAACATTTATTTCCCTCGTGTTTTTTAAATAAAAATCAAAGATAGTTAATATGACAGCCTAGTGATTAAACATATTTAGTTCCTATTGAAAAGGAAATGGGTTATGACTCCGCATGCAGGCAATGTATCATTTCTTCTAAAAAAAAAAAAACAAATGATAATTTCTTTTAACAGAAATGTTTTCTTTGGCTAATCCACTTCTTCAGTCTGCTCTGCTCAAATTGTTTTTCTGAGAGGACTAGCATATGATACAGATCTGATAGGATGCTTTATTTTGCACCAAGTAATTGCATTAATTGGTACAGCCAATGATCAATGTTAATTAAGAAAAAACTACAAAGGCTTTGCATTCCAAAGCTTTCCAAGAAAATATTTGAGTAGTGAAGCCATTTTAGGCATATAGTTAACTCTTCCATCTGCAGCTGTCAAAAAAATCCTTTCCTACACTCGCACACATTCAATAGCCCCATTAATTTTCACTGGTACTATCATGGGACCAAAGAAAAAAAAGAAGAAGTGCAGTTCACTAACATCCCTTCCTTCCTCAGCTGAAATGACAGAGAATGGATCATGACATAAACACTCTTTATAACCTAATGTACATTTTAAGGTGATATTACAGAGGGAGGCCCTTCTAGAAGGGCATGTGGGATGAGTCCTTCCTCTTGTTAGACCTGCTGGCCAGCCTCTCCTTGTGCCCTGCAGTTATCACATTATTAGGGCTTTCTGTGGTGTTCTGTGACACAAAAGTTGACTTATGGGAACAGGAATCCCAAATGTGAATTACTCAGGACCAGGCTGGAATAGATTTCCTCCATAACTTTGAAGTTAGCAGCTTGGCAGATTAGCAATTATCCGTGCTACAGTTTCTATGGCCTCAAGAAAGATGTGGTGCTTGTCCTGAAAAACTGAGAAACTGGAAACATTACGGTTTGAACAGCTGTTTAACATGGACACTTTTGAATCACTCATTTCCTCCTGCTACAATAACCTTTCTTGCTAGCAAAGTCTATTTACTATAACATTGTCAGAAGTGAGTGCATTCAGTGGGAAGCCAGGGATGCATCCATCTTCTGACAGTAGGAGCTGCTGTAGTATTGTGCATGTCCCTGCAGACATCCAGATTAACGGTTTGACCTGGTTCCAAACACAAAAAAGTGTTTGTGGCAGAGGCTTCGTCACAAAAGGCTGCCAAAATATTCTGCCAGACAGCAATAAACTCAATTTACATTATAACTTAACACTTCTTTACCCCTCATCCTCCTGCCAAGTATGACTACATAACAGGCAGGAGCCTGCAGCATGGTGAAGGAAAAAAAAAATAATGTTTTCAAGCAGAAAATTCCTGTGAAAGACCAACTCATTCACTTGGAGAGCTGATGGAAACTTCGGGAAAGCACTGTTAATAATGCCCTTTCACCAGAAACTACCTTCTGCAAGGCTCAGGGTATATACAGAAGATGCTGGGCAAAATTAGCAGGCTGTGTTCTTGCAACATTTCCCTTGTATCAAGAGACACAGAAGTCTTGGCTGGTAACTTGTTGGGTGTGGCTACGGAACAGCTACTCTGTGGCCACCGTTGGACCCAGCATATTCATGCCTTCACCTGCTGTTGCTGGGGTCTCATGAAGGAAGAAGTTTTTTGCCCTCGTGTTGCCATGTTTCTTTGCTCAGAAGATGATCTGCCTTTTGCAGACAAGCTAGTGCCACTTTTTGCCCTTGCTGCAGACAACTGCTCCACCATGCTACAGAAACCTCCTGCCCACCACAGCCTTCCAGCTCCATCCCTCACCTTCCCTTTGCCAACAATTTTTCCTCCTCATAGTTACCTGGGGTTGACAGGATTTGAGGTTATGTGAACCTCGATCTGTTTAAAAAGTGCAAAGGGAATTTCAGGCTAGAATCAGCAGAGTTTCCTCTTCGCTGGTGTAGGTATACACTAATGTTAAGAGCTGCAAAGCGTTAGAATTCTGTTGCTTGTATTTTTATCTGTTTTAGGTCTGACTTAACTGCCACTTCAGAGTATTTCTGAACTCTTGAGAATACGTTGCTCAGTTCCTGAAGAGCAAAGCCAACAGTCCCCATTAAGGAAGCACAACAGATGTCCAGAGGACACAATGAAGAGCGGTTCGTGGAAGCAGTTCAATTACTGCTGGAATTCTGCTGTCTTCACCAGTTGCTCTGCTGCAGTGACCTCCAGATTCTGCTAAGGGCATTAAAAACACCAGAGCCAATGCTACTCAAAAGATATTTAACATGAAGGGAAACAGGTTCAAATGGAATGAAAAGCAGAGCATCAGCAAATTGCAGCAAAGGACAAAATCTGCCTGTGTTTCCAGAATAATGAATGTATTCTGACTACATCAGCTGTGTGTATCCCTGCAGTAGCCAGCCATATTCAATATATTTAATGTATACAGCCATATTTTGTCTCCAGCAACAGATTAATGCTCTGCATTTAACCCCTAGCATTTTCTAACAAAATAGATTCATCTCTAAACAGTTCTGATGCATCTCCTCTTTTTTATTTTTTTATTTTTTTCTGGTACAGGTAAATTCACCTACATGTACATGGATTCTTAAATGTCCTCTTAGTCCAAATACTCAGCCTCCTTCTGTCCCTATTCTGACATCCAATGGCAAAGACCCACCTATTTCCCTGCCATTGCAGAAGTGGTTGTACCGCTGAGAAAGGCCTGGTGGCTGCAGTACTCGGTACCTTTGAAGCAAGAATTCCTTGTTAATCTGGTTTTCTGGAAAGTAGCCTGCTTGCTTTTGGAAAGCTCAGAGGACAGGCTGAAAAGACACAAAGCTGTCTGGTCCTGAATGTAGACATACCACAGCATTTTGCAGGTGATGGTGCAGTTGCTACTCTAAGTTCACATGCAGTTTGGAATGAAAGGTATGCTGTGCAATCAAGCTCTTATTTTATGATGAGCAGGTACAGAAAACAGTGTGATTTCCCAATGAGAAAATGGTGGGCACAAGCTTTCTGAGCTGGAATTGAAAATAAAGAGCATTCCCATATGTGTAATCTGGAACAACACCCATCAGTTTAACTCCAACAGGAAAATATGATGGTCTCCGGAGTGTCTGGAACTGTCTTGAAGTGGTGGTGATTTGCTTTCCTTTTTGACCTGCAGCTGCAGTTTTATCAAGCACCGAGGCTCAGTAACAGAATGGAGATAATCATTCTGCAACTCCTGCCCCCCAGTCAGCCACCATGGTCATCACCATAAGCTGACTCCATCAAAACCATCTTTAGTGGTCCAGGGGAGACAGGTTAGTGGTCCAGCTCAGCTCCTGCCAGGGAATGATCTACAACAGTACAGCAATTGTCTACATGCCTGAGGCTGGTCCTGCATTGGCCTTACTGTTGGCAACCCCGTCGAGCAGAATAAGGACTGGCACAAAGGACTGCTTTCCCTCCCTGCCCTTAGAGGGTTATGGTCCAGAGGAGTCACCCTGGGTCTGTGCTCCACACTGAACCTACGTGGTTTTGTGGGATTCGTTTTCACCAGCTAGTCAGGCAGGCTGCTGTCAGTAGCATAAGAACCGCTTTCTAAAGGAATCTACAAGGCAAATATCTTTTGTCTCCCTTGTTCTGGTAACAAAGGCAACACAAATTACTGGGAAGGCAGAAATGAAAACCAAGAATGAAAATAATTAAACCTCTCTCCCACCAGCCATGCTGGGCCTGGCTTTCAGCTCTAGCATTATACAGTTAGAGTCAGCAGGAGCAGAGCTGTCTGCAAGAAGGACTCTCGGGGTTATCTTAAATAGTCCTAATATAGCTAATGGTTTTCGTTGTTTCTTCCATGTGCCAGCAAATGGCTCCACGTATCTGTCCTGTCAGCTCAGCGTAGTCTGTGCAGTAAGCTGCACTCTGGAGCCCCATGCATCTTGTCAACCCCAAATTAGCAATCGAAATAAACCTTACGAAGCACAGGGTATGTGCTGGTCCCAGAAAGAGAAACATACACTTTTGGTGAGCCCAGACACTCATTTCTTGGTGCTGGAGAGCTGTTTGGTTGTGCAGACCTGAAGGTTAACGGTGCTAGAAAGAACATAGCAGGGAAAAATTCCTGCATATATTTTCTTTGCATCTTCTTTTTAATGAGTGGATGTAGCAACCCTCAAAGAGGCAAATACTAGCACAGATGGAAGACAGGAATCCTGAGGGCAGATGCCTTGCAGGATACCCCACACGGCTCTGCCAAGACTCTTCATTCCTGACCTCAAACGGCCTTGTTCTGGCACAGAGGCATAATTCTTCCTGTACTCCTCTGCCCACTTTCAACAACCTTTGGCATCCCTTACATCAGCTCTGGAACACCCTATCAAAACACCTCTCTCCTCACTGGCAGGGTGTTGTAGCCCGCTGTGCCATAGAGCTGTGATGAAATCCCTGCTCCTCATCTCCTAATAGATACGGGATGAGGGATCATCTTGACACCTCCTTTGCATCACACGTCTGCATGAGCATGGACAGCTTCTCCTGGTCCAGGATGGCTGAAGACATTATGTTTATGAAAGAGGAAAGTGGGTTAAATCACTCAGCTGGACTGACTGAAGCCAATATGAATTCTGGTCTCCCAAGATGAAAGTTGCTCACATGTGACCAGCCTGGAGAACACTTTTGTGGGAGGATTTTGCAAACACTTGGCACTGACTCCACTCTGCTCCTCTCAAGTCTGTGGGATCACAGCCCCTGTAGGAACGGAGTTTTACCCTTATGAAGTGTTTCAATATTTTTGACTGATGAATTTGCACATTATATATGTGAAGCCATATGTGACTCTGTCGGAACCGCTCCAGTTTCCTATCCCTTGCAATGTGTTGTGCTGCTTTTAGCACACAGAAACATACGCCTCCTATCACTCATATTGACATGCCATCAGCTTGATTGGACCATTTCTCGGCCGCTGGAGTCTGGAGTAGCACTGCTGAAGACAAGGATTACTTTGATTTTTATTGGAGTTGACTTTTCCTTAAAATGAGTCATAAGTCCAAAACAGTGCAACAGTGGGGCAAAAACAGGGCTGTATTTTTGGTCAGGAAATCAGGGGTCCTTTTTTTATTCGGTACAGATGACTTTCAAACCTGACTGCTGTCAGCTTTCAGCTCGGGTATTGCAATGGCTTCTTTCTATGGAGAGAAAGCCTAGAGTTGGGGAGTACGGGTCTCTCTAAAATGCAAGTCTGTCTGGTGCCGTACTAGGGGCTCTTAACACAGCCACAGGAGTCCGAGGCGAGGAGTCCTGCACGAAGCCCTGCGCAGATATGGAGCACAAAGAAAATCCCACAGTCTTTATGCTCAGCATCATATTTACAAAGGTAAGTTTGGCTCTGTACTCAGCTGACAAAACAGGCCAGAAGTTCAGATACCACAGTAAGGTGCAGTATAACCTCACAGAAGACAGAGCAGAACAGAAACTTGGAAAGCTGCTTATGTCCATTAAAAGTCTCTACTCCCCCCCTCCTCCCCGGCCGAGTGAACAAAGGTATAGGGAAAAACAACGCACTCTGTGCTTGTTAGCAGCAAACACTACCATCAAGTTTGCTCCAAAACTCCTACCCTCTGTCATGCAGTACCCACAAGAAAAAGGCAAAACATTTCAAAGTCAGGAGGGAGTGTAAGTTCAACTTGTTGCGCAGAGTTTGATACTTTTGATTCTCATTAGTATTTATGTAGGTTCTGAGAACGGAAACTTCATGCAACAAGTACAGAATACATATATTCAAAACTCCTCTCAGTGTATAGACACACACATACATCTTCCCTTGTACAAGTTAGTGGCACTTGATGCTTTTCAGTTCTTGTGAAATCATTGTGCCTCAGTCAGAGTCACACCTCATTTCCCCCTCCCCGTAAATATATTATAATCATATAATGTTTTAATAACTTCACAGGAAAATTGAAAATAAGGCAAAGATGACAACTTATGGATATAAACTTCAACAGCCTGTTTTTTGTTTTTTTGTTTTTGTTTTTGTTTTTTTTTATGAAGTCATTAAATGCTTCGAATTGAACAAAAGGTAGGATCACAGTTTTGTTTAGCAGCGAATTGGAAATACAATGAAGCCTGTAACTCTGGGAAAATAAAACCGATTTTTCGACCAATTTTCCTTCCATTAGGCTCCACAATTCAACAGGCAATGATACGTTTTTAACAGGATCAGCAGATATCTTGGTGAATTCCCAGCCTGACCATTGCGGGTGATTTCATCACATCTCTCATTCACAACTAGTTTAAGCAAATATGCTCTTTACAGTGATTGATGGGGAAGGAAAGCACTACAGCATATATACAAGAATGCTACGAGGAAATACAGTCGGTTCTTCAGTTTAGCTTCTTAATGTAGTTCTGCTTTTGTCTTAAAATTAGGGGCTAAATTTTTCAGTGGGCTCGTTATGAACCATCTGAATGTAACTCGCTGGAACTTAGCCCTTTTTTGAAACCACCATTCAGCCCACTGACACAATCTCTGACCTTTGGGAAATATTGATGATCGTGGTATCAGGCCTGAAAACCAAGGGTTAACTTTACAGTTAGAACAGCCCAAAGTAAATCCACTTCATCAGGAGACTCCACATTCAGTTGGCACCCTTAACTTCTCTAACTCTGTGTGTTGGTTCATCTCCCACAACAGCCACTCATCCTATAGTACGGGCTCAAAAGCAATTTTGGAGCGGTTCACAGGGAAGCAGGTGGCAGCTTTGGACTGAGAAGCTTTCCTAGAGCAGTGTGAAAGTCCGTAGCACTAGAGAAGCAGGCAGAAGCAGAAACTGTCAAGTTGGTGGAGATGCTCAGTGTGTGGAATTGCAGAAGATGCTCTGCTGGTGGCAAGAAAATTTGCATGCTGACTATTTTCATGGAAAGAAATACCAGTCACCTTAATAAAAAAAAGGTGCTCTGTGAGGCAGAGCTGCATTTCAAAGTGCTAATTCTTTCTAAAACTGATTTATCATCTGCTGAGCTAATATATTAACAAAACAAAACGCAAAACACAAAACACAACAGTGGGTGTGATATGCTGGAAAGTCACCAACCTGATGAAGATTTACATGTAGTGATGAGAGGGGAAAAAGCCATCACTTTTCAATTCAACACGTTTGAACTTGTGCCAGGCACAACAAGGGAACTGTGAAGATCTGGTGAATGCATAATCCATACGGGTACATGGGTACAACGGTTACTGTGAGAAACACAACACACGCAGGGGTGCTGCTCCGAATACAGGTCAATGTACAAACAGAGAGGAAAAAACAGTGGTGGAAGCTGGATAGCACAAAGCCAGGGATAATGAGAAAGCCTTTGTGGTTTTGTGCATGTCTGCATGTGTGTTGGACATATGTTTGCAGGGGGTGTTGTGAAAACAAACTTCATCTGACAAGCTTTTTATTACTCCCATTGAAGCATGAAATTAGGCCTGGACTTGAGCAAAGAAATCAACTTTCCCTCAACAGCCCTAGGAGGCAGCATCAGAAACACAGGAGAGCGGAAAGCTGGTTTGGGATAGTGCAAGGTCCCAGATCAACCTCTCTGCTTTCACTGTGGACGCTCAAAACCCCTCCAACCCCTCCTCCAGCCCATTTCCTTTCCTTGTTCTTACCCTTCAGGGTGGAAACTTCACATAAGTGGTGACAGCACTTATTTCAAGCAAATGCTCCCTGAAGTTTTATGTAAGGTGCTAATGACCCAAGTCTAAGTAGATTGAACAGTCCCTCTTGCTAAAGTGGCTTCTTGAAGAGCAAGAAGCTTGGCCATAGACATAGGACTATGTGGCCAAGTCTCATCTCGAGTCAGCAGGAACAATTTCTCTTTCATCAATTTCTGAACAACTTTAGGGAAACTCAGGGTATGTTTAGCAGGGAGCATGGATGAGGAGACACTTCAAGAAGCTCTCCAGCTGGCAGGAGGTAGGCTGGATAGGAGCACACAGAACCAAACTTCTTCCACCTGCCAGAATACTGGCACCCTCCAAAACTGCATCTTCTACACAGCTTGGTGCTATAGCATCACATCACCTACCAGCCAAAGAAAGCAGGACCTCTGTCCCAGCAGGGAGAACGGACCTCTTTATCTACTGGCCTTTGTGACTCCCCCATGCCACAGACCTCCCATCACTCTTCAGGCGGCCCAGCCTTCCCTGGAGCACCGCTGAGGAGCTCAACGCGGCACCCAGAGCAGCAGCTGGGCTTCCTGAAGTAGCGAGCAAGAGGCAGCTGATCACCATATAATGCAAGCAAGGCATCAATGAAATACCTACCTCATTCAGATATTTAAAGCAACTCCTCCTCAGACTAACGTAGAGGCCCACTATTTGCTGATAGGACAATGTTGCTGTCTCTGTTTCCCACCCATTCTTAACTGGCTTGAAGCACACTCTGGCATCTCTCAGTGAGACCTATACATCTCTGTCTTTCAGGTCGGAGTTGTATTGTAGGCTGTAAGGTCACGAAAACCATCCTAAAAGCAAAGGCAATGACACATTTTATCCTTAACTGCAATCAGTAGGCATTCGGCGTGGAAAAGGAGGTGAGCACCTGCATATGTACACTTTGAACAGGCCAACACCATCTTCCCAACCCTGTAGCACTGGAATTACGGGCTTGCTAGGGCAGAGTTCTCCATTGTGTAGAAAAGCAGATGAAGATTTAGAAAAGAATCCCTTATTAATCAATAGCTAAATCTCTTTAAGCAAATCATTTCCAAATTTAGGAACCCTGCTAGTACAGGCAGCAGCAGTTTTACAGCACAGAGTGCCACCAACATGAGCTTAATTTACTGAACCTTTAGAAGGAGGAGGGTGAAATCGGACTGTGGTACAAATCATGTTACTGTTGTAAGTTTAGTTTGTCAGACACAAAGATCCTTCTAGCCAGGTAGCCTAGTGCTGTAAGCTAGTGTATGTCAGACTGCCATAGACCCCCAATTTAAAGTTTCCATTTGGCTCAGTGGGAATTAATTGTTAGGTTCTGGCTTCTTCTGTTTTCTTGTTAATGTCAAACACCCATCCAGTGAGAGCTGCAAATAATACCCTCCTAAGGGTAAATTGTGAGCTCATTGCTCGTTTAAGTCACATTGAGTGAGAATACTCCCTAGCTGTGCTCCGTGAATCAAAGACAGAGCATATGCAATCATCTGAAGCAGCAGCAGCATTTCCCAGAAAGCTCTGGGAAACCTGACACAATTACCGATCAATACCCTCTCCAGTTAATTGATGGGCCATGGAGCCAAAAGGAGAGAAAAAAAAAAAAGAAGAAAGAAAAAAAAAGAAAAGAAAGAGGCTATCAATAAATAATCTTAGTTAGGAAACTGAGGTCTGAGGAGAGGCACTTGACGTTTAAGGGAGGATGCCCACGCCCAGAAAGACAAATGAGGATTGAGGAGAAGAGGAGCGTTCTCAGATAGATGTGTCTTTCAAAGATAATTGGCACAGCAGAAACAGAGTAAGACGCAACAAAGAACCTTGGAGACCTCCTGGACCCATTGGGTCCTAAAGGGAAACATCTGCACATCACTGCTGAATCCTGATCCTCTCCTTATTCCCAGCCTGGAAAGACTTCCTCAGTCCCTACCCGCACTGAGCCAGGTCTTCCTTCACTTATTCCTGATTGACAATCTTTCCTATGTACAAAGGAGTGGCTCAGAACTGGACCCAGTTTAGGAACCTAACTGGTGCATTCTGTCCGACTCACAGCAGGGATAGAGTCCTGCAGCTTGGCAGGACCACGCACAGCAGTGTGGAGAGTCCAGTAAGACATTAGCAGAAAGCCCAGAGATCAGGAGCGATGTTCATCAGCAAAGATTCAGAGATGGTGGCGAGTGGTGAAGGACACGAAAGGCAGGAGTCTGACCCTTCAGAGGGGAATGAAACTGTAGTTTTGTGCTTTAGTGAGTGTGAGTGAACTTTGGAGAGGAGGTCTTTCACTTATATGAAATGGAAATCATGCACACATATAAAAATAAAAATCTAGTGCATTTATAAAAGAGGCCTCTGATTCCTTTAAGATGCTCAGGTTCTGTTGACGACCTACCAACAAATTTCTGTTATGTACAGTAGAGGGAAAACTGCCTCTGTAAACTGAAGCCCAGTGCTGCCCCAAATACATGTTACTAATATACCCTCTTGCAAACACATTAGTTTTCGCCATTAAACCAGTTCCAGACCCCCTTCACCAAGCCCAGTTAATGAGCTGGGTGAAAAACTTTGAATAGGCTGGAGAACTCAGCAAGCAGGTTGAACCAGAGGCCACAGCACCCAGCAGTGGGAGCAGCAGCTCCACTGACTGCTGCTTTTCAGCCTCGCTGTGTCTAGACATCTGCAGACACATCAGCCATCAGCCATGAAACAGTTTGGTACCTAGCAGGAAAAAGAAACATCGTCAGCTACAATTCAGGTAGGCCTTGCCCTATGGCCCTCTAGATTTTACCACTCACTGAAATTCAACATATACCCTCTTTATTTAGGTCTTTCAGAGTTGCAGCAAAGCAGTTACCCAAAGGATTTTCTATTCCTTTAGTAGATAAAGCCGGGGCAAGGGATGTATGAACATCTGATTCACTCTAGGCATTATCCATTTGCCCAGGAAAGTGCTAAAAGTTGCTGTGCTCAGGGAGAAGTCTTCAAAGTCAGAACACAGGGACATGTGGTACCCATTTATTCCTCCCTGTGTCCTCAGCAGGAGATATTCTGGCTAGAAGGCAGCTGTTGTCCCCCCTAAGTCACACTGTGAGGCCTCTGGGACAAAGCAATGCAGGAAGTTCTCTGCACAGCATTTCCAAACCTGCTCAGGCTGAGCCAAGCATCCCTCTCAGGGCAGAGGCGGTTTGAGTCAATGCTTTCCCAAAGACCCATGGTGAAAAACTCCACACACCACAAGTATCCAGCTGTAGGAAAGCAGCTACAAGGAGCTGAACTTATATATCTTCTAGTAGGATAGTAAATTGTCAAAAAATCACCAGAGAAGTTATTATGGTTAAGGCTCGAGGCAGGGAGTTTTGGATTACTACCCTATCACATACCTCTTCTGTGACCTTGTGTGGCTGGCTCAGAGGCTGAGTGCTCCATTTAATGAGGCACACTTTGTCTACCTCTCCTATAGCGAGCCAGAACTCTCCAGAGCAGAGCCTCTTTCTAAGAATTTGCATGACACCTCTGTGAGTGCAAGCCCCTGCAATTAGGGCTGTGACTGCAGCTGTGCAGAATTACCTGCCCAGAAGTTAATCTCTCTGCTTGTGTTTGGATATGATAAATTCATCAGTGCTGGCTGGAGCTCCTGGATAAAAACCCTGGCCACCAGCTCGCCACAACTTATTGATCTGCTGCAGCTTTGTGGCTACCAGCTCGGTGTTAGGCTTTCACTGTTAGGGGACAACTAGCTCAGCATGCCCATGTGGGCTGAGATAACAGCCCTAAACATGCAGGTATTGCTTCAGCCTTTTGCAACACCAGTACTAGGTAGCCTGATTCTTTGAAGTCAGTGGATCAGCAGGTGGTGCAGAGCCCATTTGGGGTTAGAGAGGGCTCCCTCCTTTCCAATCCTAGAAAAAATACCTTCAACTCATGTCTGTGGGAGGCTTCATCCCAAGGTGCTCCCTACGCCATGGGCTATCAGACCTCTCTCCCTCCCAGCACACCTCCCATTCACCCTGTATGTCCAGTAGCTCTGCAGCAATGCTTTCCTCCTGCAGAGGAGTGAGCAGGCAGGAGGCTGAGGAGGACCACGGCTTGCTTCCCACCTTCCCTTGCCAATGCTGGAGCAGTGTGGGGATGGATGTAGTGCTGTCCTAGCTCTGGGAGGAGGGAGGGAGGCTATCGGAGGCAGAACATCATCAGGGCCAGGAGCCTGATGTTACTATTACAAATACGGCCTCTGTCACCTCCTGATGTTGGTGTCATTGACTACCATGCTGGTCAGGAGTCATTTTGTATGTCTGTCACCTGCCACTACTGCAGGCAGATGCAGAATGGGACCAAACCTCCCTGTAGAAGGGCTGAGCCCAGAGAGAACCGACAAAGCAGGAGATTTCCTAGGGAGCCCGTGGGCTCATCCCAGCCGTGGAGAGACTCAGAGCCTCTAAAATAGGCCAGGTACCTCTCCCCCGCTGCAGCCTGAAACTCAGGTTGCCCCTCTGGATACCTGCTGGAGCTCTGTGGTGAGCTTGTCCTGTCACTCCAGCTTCAAGTCACTCCGCTGCATATGCTGCTGTTTCACCCCTCAGAAAACAGGGCAATATTTGTCCTGGCTGATGTCTTACGGGTATCAGGAGGCTTCATAACTGACAGCTAGGATACAGGTGTTGAAAGGGGTCTGAGCCTGTTGCTGTTATTGAACACATGGGAAAGGCTGGTTTATCAGCTGTCACACGTACTGAAAACAACACCCTCTTGTCCTTTGGGCAAGAAGCTGCGCGCTGTTGCGGGGAATCCTGGCCTTCTGAGGGGCCGTTTCAGAGCCCCCATGCGTACCTGTCTCGTTAGTCCCTGGTCTGACAGCAAAAATCAGTGCAGTGCTTTCCCTGGTTAACCCCTGAGTGCAGTGAGGGGTTGTGCATGTCCTCCCAGCAGCACAGCATCTAACAAGCAGCCCTAGCAGAAATCCATTAATTTCTAAAGAAAGGTAAATGTGTGCGTGCATGTGCGTGCACGCGTGTGTGCACAGAGAAATAGGGAAGCGAGGAATAAGGTCATCCCTTTGAAACTCCTTCTCACTCTTCTCTTTGATGTGATGGCAAGGTTGGTACACATGCGTGCACGCACACACAACTTCATTGCTTTGATAAATCTGTGCCTCACAGGCAAGATTTCAAAGGGAATTTCCAAGCACCTTCCTTCCCCTCTCCTGACAAGCCTGAGCAGGGAAAGGGGGAGCTGGGTGTAAGTGGAGATATCATGGCACCAGCTGCAGGAGATACAGATGCAGGAACAATTGGCAGCAATGAAATTGCTCTCTGCACGGGCACTGGCTTGAGGGCAGGTTCTCACCTTGCTTTTGTCTGCCAGGGTGGTGGAAGAGATCCCTGTGCCCCTGCACCTGGAGAGAAGGAGGCTTCAATCCATCCCCAGCCAAAAAATGATTCAGGAAGGCCACAACCTGCCTTGGCATACCTGGCATGCCTTGAGTCTTAGAGAAGAGTCAAGGGAAAGGGACCACTGAAAGCTACCTTTAATGTGCACACGGGTAACGACCCGCATGCAGGCACAATAAAATCATCAAACAATGTGAAACCTCATAAGGAAAGATTTGCTCTTGCTCTGGGAACATTACCAACTCAGCTATATGCATAGCTCCATCTGACCCTTTTCAAGTGCAGAAGAGGTGGTGATGCAGCTGGTACATACAAAATACAGCGCACCTCTCCCACAAGGAGCACCTGTCCTGCCATAATACATGGCGGGGGTTAGCTTAATACATGTCTGCTCCAAAATGTGGTGCTTTATTATGGGAAACTCGTGATAGATGGACAGCCAAACGGGTAGATCACAGGGATTCAGAGAAAGTCTGGGAAAATTCTCATAAATTTCCGCTTACTTCCTTCAAAACATTCAGTTCTTTCATTTCTCCTGTTCACATTTCCCCTGAAAATATGCATTCTGATGACAGTCCATGAAAAAATCATTTTTTCCCAAGAAAGTCCTAACAATTTGATTTTGTTAGTAGGGGATTTTTATGGCATAGTAAATTACTTTCAAGAAGGATTTGAATTTTTATTTTTTAGGGGAAATTAAGTAATTTTGTCATGGCAAAGTTGAAAGTAATTTGGAACTCCCTGTCAAATGTAGAACAACACCCGTTTTTTTTTTCCATTTGAAACATTGCTTTGCTGATCTTCCCACAAATCTCCTTTATTTTTC
Source organism: Chauna torquata (assembly GCA_013399475.1). Taxonomy (NCBI): domain Eukaryota; kingdom Metazoa; phylum Chordata; class Aves; order Anseriformes; family Anhimidae; genus Chauna; species Chauna torquata. The sequence goes on along the minus strand of VXAL01016223.1, from coordinate 391,260 downwards.
TCTGCACACCTTTTTTTAAACTACACTCTCCCCCAACAAACTTGTATACAGATCAACAAAATAGTTCCTATATGCATCTATCAAAACTCAGGCTTCTGTCAGGGATTAAAAAAAAAAAAAAAAGACAATTATTTTATTTCTAATAGATTGACAACCTATACATTTCATTTTGTATTGAAGGATTTATACTTATTTACAGAGTCGGTAGAAAACTTGGCTGAATTAAAACTTTTTGCCTGGTTTGCAGTGAAAGCGGCAAACCCCTCCTATTTCATCCTTTATGTGATATTATAAATCATCTTAGGTTCATAAGGAACTCTATGGGTTTCTACTCTAATACACTGATAAAGCAGTATAAAGGGCTTTATCATGAACTGGAAAATGGAAGTAGTCACTACATACCGCATATTGCCAGCAAGTAATATGACATCAGTGTGTTCTTATAGCAGCAACATATGGTTTCCAAAAAAATCCATCCTTAAAAATACATTGATTTTACTGAGATAGGAAACTTGGAATGAAACCACCTGTAGGAGATAGGCTGGTGGACCTCAAATAAAATATTATGATTTGCTGAACTGAATCTAAATTTTAGATTAATCTCACAAGCAGCAGATTCTTGCCTGAACTTTTGTGGTGATTTGAATAAAATTATGTTCAGGAGCTTTGCATATTACCAAAGGGATATGCAGCCAAATTACCTGTCAGGATGTGCTAGCATTTCACCTCAAACTACAGAGACACAATGCATCCTAAGAGTTGCCGAATGGTAGAGTATCTTGGGAAAAGGTGTTCAAAATCCAGAAAGTACCTGGAAAAAAAAAAAAAAGAAAGAAAGAAGCATGCTGGTATTTCCTATTAATAATGATTAAAGGTTTTATTTTGCCAAAATTGTGTATTTTGTACCAACCTGCTTGAAAACAAATGGTGTAATGACAGAATTTCACACAGGGTTGCAACTTGCATTTCCCATTAGCTCTAGCAACAAGCTATTTACGTAGGGCTTGTCATTGTTCTGTTTGAGTCTCTCGTCCTAAACTTTAATTAATCTATCCTTTCAACACCCCTGCAGCCCTGTAAAGTAAGGATACAGCTGGTATTCCTTTTTGCATGATTAAATGCCTTGCCCAGCATCACCCCAGGAATATGAGGCAGAGCCAGAAACCCAGCCTAGCTATTCTTAATCTCAAAAGGCTATCTTTCTTCAAATCTCAGCCTCTGACAAATCTTGGCAGAGGTTCAGTCAAGTCTCATCCTAAATTCCTTCAACAGTTGGTTTGCATTCACTAAGAGCTGAGCTCCAGGGGCATACAATATTCAGCCAGGCTGGCTTCTGCATGTTTTCTTGGCCAATGTGGCTGAGGGGTGCCATATCTGAATCAAGCCAAAGCTTTGAATTTTTTGAAATCCATCCACTGCTCATCCTTACTTCTCACACCTCCAGACAAAGGGAAGCAACTGCTCTTCTGGTACAGCTAGAAGGAAACGGAACTTCTCTGTCTGCATTTACTCAATCTTCTTTAGCTCCCTTTCTCTCTCTTCTTACAAAATTTATAGGGTGTAAGTAAGCTATAAAAAGCAATGAGATGCAATTTATGTAAGTAACATGTTAGTGTTCCCTAAGTTCCTGTCCCTTTGATGAGTTAGACTGGGATACATTTTTACCTCTGGGTTTCACGCTGACACGTCTTTAGGTGCCGGGTAATAAGGCAGGTGCCAACTGGAGGGCACCTAATGAATCAGCCTTACAAATCAGGGTCAACTATCCGTATAAAGACCTGACCGAAATGTTGCCAAATGGCAATTTCACTGTTCTGCTTTGCCTGGGGGAAGGTGCAGCCATGGCCGCTTGTCTGTTCCCTTCCTGGCACTCTTTGGTGCAACACATCTGTTACTTCAGCTGCTATCAGAGCCTTTGGCAAATCGCTGCCCCTATCTGGTCTTTGCCAGCCTGCTTTGCATGGTAATTTGCATACCACATCCTTTCTGTTTGAAACCATGGCTAATGAAACAGGTGGCTGTCATTATTAACAGCTCTTGCTAACTAACTCCACTCCAGCACCACTACTTCCTTCAACGTGCCAGTGCTATTCCATCCTTCCACTGCCTTCTGATACCACCCCTTTTCCCACAGTCCTGCCATTCCTCCAGACGGAATGAATAGGCTGTCACCAGCCCACCCAGCACTCACTTTCTGCAAGCTGACTGCCCTTCCAGTTCAGCAATTCTTATTCCAAACTCCTTGCTGTCCATAGGGAAGGGGAAGAGCAGGTGGACAGATGGAGAGGGCTGGAAGGGCTGACAACGGCAGAGCCTCAGCCACAGGAGAGCTCTAACAGCAGGACCTCCAGTATGGCACAGCTGCTGGAGCAGAACTGGAGGTGCTGGAAAGAAGAGCTGACCTGCAGTGTCGATAGCCTAGCCAATCTGGCCCCCTCCCTTGCAGCTTTTTCATCACAGATTTCATTTCTTGTGCCTAGTTGCCAGCAAGTAGATAGGCCTTGGGAATTTCAGCCTGAGCAGAGCTTCATGAAACAATATGAAGAACACTGGAGAGAGCTATCATTCAAGAGCGTTCTCGTTTCTGCTGAGCATGGCACAGTGCGAGCCTCCCTGGGAGCAATTCATTTAGAAGGAGTGGAAGATGAATGGAAGGACCACATGGTACTGTGGGTCACTGCCACTAAGCAGGTCTGAAAGGCATCCTTGTCCTTCAGCATCAAACCCTCTCCAATGGACCACTAACCTCACTGAAAGGCTTCTTGCCAGCAGTTTCTCAAAAAGTATCTCACTTCCATTTATGCTCTAGTAAGTTGTATTCTGGTCCTTTAGATTAACCCCTTGAGAGGACATTCCAGAGCCTTTTTTGTCTACAGAGGAGATCAACCAACTATTTGAAAAAGCAAGAAGAAATTAATGGTGTCTGTTTTAGCACAGCACATGGCATAGATACGGTTCCTTTTATCCTACCCTACAATAGAATTTCCACTGTCCTCAGTGAAAACATTTCAGTATTAATGCAATATATTAAATATTGTTATAATAAACAACCATCATTATGCTTCTTGGAGCTCCCCCAGTCATAGCTCACTGTACATCATTAGTAGAACAGTAAAATAAAATTACAGTTTTATAGTAAAAGAACACATTCTGTATGATAATCTACCCCTTCTGGAGATATCCTCTACAATTCATTAGATTACTATACCAATTTTCTACAGTTCTTTGAGGAACATAATGCTGAATGTGATGTGCTGCTCTCAAGTTCTCTAGGGAGGAGCCATCATGCTCACTTCGAGCACTGGGGCTTACACAGACATAGATACGAAATTCAAAAGGATTCATCTCCATTAGTGTTCCTCCCAAAAGATCTCTCCTGGGTTGAAGGACTTGTGCAGAGATACCTCAGTCCTCTCCTCCCTTTGCAGCTAGACATCTGGCTACAAAAGAAGACTTGGGTAACTTTTTTTTTAGAATCTGCTGCAAACAAATGTCATTGGCTGTGTAAATATCCTGCATTATCATTCATTCAACAGAGTTGTAAATTTGGACTTTGAGTGGTCTCAAAGATTTACTTGAACTTTTGCCATGGTCTGAATTCACCTTTGACCTATACTTTGATAGGTGGTGTGGAAGTATTATGGTAGTGAAAGGTTTCACTTGATGTACAGCTCCAAGAAAGGGTTTTCTCAGTCTGTATGTCACTGCAAAACACAGGTGGTGTCTTCAAGACCATGATTTTCTTTGCTCAAAGTCTTATACAGCCTCACATCCTTGCATGTTCTCCCTTTATTTCTTTGCAAGGCAAATTTTACAGGAGAAATACGATCTATTCTAAAACACATAAAACAACCCTGAAAGAATTTCAGAAATCCAAATATTTTGCTTTTCTCTTTTATTTACATTCCATTTACTTGTTTGGGTCTTTTTAAAAGTTCTTTGCATTCTTACGTTGAAATAATATTATCTGTGAAACCACATAGTCATGCCTTTCCACAAACATAATACAGTTAAGGAATAACTACCAATTTAAAAATGCTCTTAAGATAAACTTGCATGGCAAATCACTTTGTTTATAAAAATTAGAGAACACATAACAAATTTTTAAGCCAAGTGTACTTTTAAGCTGAGCATACTTTGTGTCATTGCAACATTTTGATGACACTTCATTTATCAGTTTGTTAGAAGTCATTCTTAGTGGTCAATATCTCCAACAAAAAAAGGTTCTTTGTATAAGCTTGGATAAACCCTGTGCCACCCAGGCATGACCCCTGTACCTATGGACAAGTTAAAGTCATGAGGAGTTGAAGGATCTGTCTGGAGATAATGAGTGATGGTTTCCAACACCTTTCCTGTTAGGCTGTGGGTTGGTTTTACAGGGTTTGCACAAGAAAACCTAGTAGTTCCGGCCCATCAACTGTGTTTCCATATCCCATATGAGACGATAGCTCTGGACTAAGGATAATGGTTGTCTCTCAACTTAAGCTGTGAAGACCATGCACAGGTAACCTGGAGGAAAAGAACAGAAAGAAGAGGAAACAGTCAACGAAGCCAAACAAATTACCTGACAATCATTGTACTGTTGATGTTTTTCGGAGCTAGCATATTCCCACTTACTGAGAGCCAATCAGAGTTGCAGAGAGAGATTCACATCTGAACTGGTTTAATTTTTTCATATTCATTACACAAAATGCATCCTATCCCCCACTCATGCTCCATCTACATACAAGGTTAAAAAAATCTTTAGCAAGGAGCTGTGCACCACTGTCAATCTCTATAGATATGACTGTTGCCATTTGCAAGGGACATGGGGAAGTCAGGAAGCTCTTAGCCACTGACAAACAATTTCACCCAATAAATGGTGTTGGTATTAAGCTTTTAAAGGCTGGTAAATCTTCCGCTCTATTAAATCCAAACCCTCGGAACCCATTAATTGGTGTCTTCCTTGCAGTGAAATGCTGGTTCTAATTTGATATATTTTATGGATCTCTCTACTCCTTGGTTCATAAAAATGATCCAACTTCTCCTTGCCTCGCTGGTTGAGGCCTCTTTCCAAATGCCTGTCCATAATCTTAGATGAAAAATGATAGCCCTGGAAAGATAATGTGTCAGAGGAGTGTGAAGCACACCGACACACACGCAGATGCAAGGCAGCAATCTGCTGAATTAAAATTACAGAGAGAGAAAATGATGAACCATCTCGTTAACTCAGCTTGTCAGTCCAATGGCCTCACTCCATGCAAATAAATAGGGGATGGGATGAAAAAGAAAAAAAAAAAAGAGCATTATTAAAGCACAGATAGAACAAGAAAGTACTTAGTTCATCACTCGCTCTAAGTGACATCACTAATTACATGGCTGTAACCTCATGATGGCTCGCTCACCCCAGTCTGACCATGGCATTTCTAATGTGTGATCAGATCCTGCAAGAGTCTGAGCATTGCTAGGGAAGGTGTCAGCACAATCAATTCCTCTGGCTGTATCATTCATTCAAGGAGTTCACCCCGACAATGCCCAGTACTTTACAAAAAAGTCCCCACAGTCATCTCTGAGTGTTTCCTTTTTTTAAAGCTTGAAGACATGTATGTTCCATATTGGACATGTTTTCCTCTTTAAGATTCTCTCCAAATATTGAATGAATGAGCTTTACATCCCAGAGACTTTTCTACTTTAAATCAGCTAGTTAAATACACAAGCTGAAATTTAGGCTGTTCCAAAAGTGATTACACTTGTTCAACACCAGTGTCTCAAAATGATGAATTCCACACTTATTTCTATCTGAAATGCAGAACACAGCTTCATACTTTAATAAACTCACTAGTAAAGCTAGAATGAAAAGCCAAAAATAATTTGATCATTTTGGAAACCTCAACAAGGTCCTCCGTAAATCACCAGGAAACACTACTGTAGTAAAGGGCCAACATTCTGCTGAGAGGCACACCAAGGCTACCAGCTTGTGAGGGTCCATGCTCAGCAAGGCACTTCTTGTAGGAGGAGCTGTGCAAGCTCAAGGGTGCTTGCTTAGCTCCAGACTTGATGGTTCTACTTTGAATGCCTAATTACACCTTGACATTTCTTCCAGTTACAAGGTAGTTATTCCAGTAGTTATTTGTTTTCTTGTCCCAGCTTTCTTGTACCATTCTAAAGCAGCAATGGTACTTTCCAGCATCCATCGAAGAGCTTTGTACACAAGCATATGTGCATGTGTATGTGTATATCCATATCTATATTTGCATCTATCTATCTATATAGACACAGCTACAACTGGTCCGCATCTATCTATACAGATAGAGATGCAACCAGTGCAGGACCTCTCTTGTGATTCACAAGCAGCTCACTGAGTTACGGGGTTGTGCAGGTTTTCGCTATTGACACAGGGATTTGTCCCAAAGTCTTTACTCTCAGGTTAGAAGGAAGACTCTCAGTTGAGGTTGATGCAAAGACTTGAGGAAAGAGTTTGGACCTGAATATTTCAGAGTGCCATATTTCACAAAAGATTGCTGCTAATTTGGGAAAATGACAGTAAAATACTGGCAACAACAATAATAAATCTTTTCCCCTTCAACTTTTCCTTTTTTACTGAAAACATGATAATCAAGGGAGGCATTGTGAGAGCTCTGAGTGGCCTCCTTTGAATTTCCCCATCAACATCTACTTCTGCAGACTTTCTTCTGCTCCTCTGCGTATCAGGTGCACCAAGAAGGCTGGAGCACTGTGTGAATGTTTGGTCTCAAGGGCTACCCAGGCTGAGTGAATGCTAAAGCCTCTCCAACAACGTTGTTCTCAAGTGGTTTCTTCATTTTATGGACTTAAGAGGTCTCAGATATCTCAATTACGGATAACACAATCCACTTATCCAGCTGCCTATATTGTTTCTCTATCCTTTTATATATCTTACATTTCCATCAGTATGTGCCACAATAAGGTCCTCCACTATGATGCTAGAGAACAAAACTTGTTCCTAAAGACTGCACTTGATTTAAATGACAACAATACGCAAATTTGATAGCCATATAGTGCATATTCTCAGCCATCAAAGGAGGTTCAAAAGAAATTTGGGGATTTGTTAGGTTTTGATTCTTGCTTGTGCTCCTACTTTTCTATGATATCTTTAGGGAGCACTGGTGGAGATGGGGTGTACTTGCTGGTAAAAGAGCAGATTTCCCTCAGAAAATCAGATCAGAGGTCAGAAATGGCTTTTCACTTACACACATATGGGCATTCAGCCTTTTCAGGCTTAAGTGCCCTTGCTGCTAATAAGGTTTTCATTGAAATTCACTTCCAGCCATCGGTTGCAAGGTTCTGATTGAATCCAAATCAATACAGCTAAAGGCATGCCATGTATGTTACCTGTAAGCATATGCCAGACCTATGCAAAGTGTTCATTTAGAGCACACATTTTCACTGGACTGCTGCTGATTCCATAAAACTTACTTTTCTTTAATCCCAAATCCTGAAAATCCTCTGCAAAGCTGCCCCTCATGCCCACAGCTGCTTGGTGCTCTGGGTCACTCATGGGTTTTCTCCTACCTGCAGCCAGATGGAAGCAGGCTGCAGGAGCTAGATGGCATGGAGGGAAGCACATGTTGCTGTCTGTGCCCCTGAAGAGGAATTATTCTCTAGAAACCTAGTTTTGTCCAGCTCTTCTGGTTGCCTCCTTCTCCATTCTCCCTCATCCATTTACCAGTGGTAGCAACTCCCCCACTCTGCAGACATCAGCTGTGCTCTCTGTGCTGAATAAAGGTCCCACTAGTCCCCTGAGGTCTTTATCAACATTTGGGGGTAGCTGTGCACTGGTGGATATACTTTCATGATCTCATCTTGATGCCCCTTATTGATCACTGGGTATGAGCAGAGGTGTGTGAAGGGTAGGAAAGAGAATGGGTGTGAAAAGCTTTTCCTATCTGTATTTCTTTCTGTGTCATGGTAACACACCTCCGTCTCCTGTAGCATTTAATGAGATTGCTTTAAGTTTCCTCCTAGTGCGCAGGGGGAGGGGGAAAGTCCCTGGCTAAACCCAGAATACCATTTTGTGGCAATTTATGAACAAACAAGCTTCCCATCAAACCAATCCTTAGAAATGTCACTCCAGGCTGGCACTGAGTAGAGATTAAAAGATGGATTGTCAACCTTCCTTTTTTATTTGATGTTTTGAATTTCACTGTTCCTCTCTTTCATTAAAAATGAACTAGAAGGAAAAAAAGTAGAATAAAATAGAAGCCTTTTACATCTAAAAGTCAAGATAATTATCTCTTATACCCAACCCACTCCTCCAAGACTCTGAATGAAGCCATCATTAAAATCTGTGTCCATCTGGTGACTTTTCCACAGCTAATTAGGTGAAGAAGCCGGTTAGTAGATATGTTCTGCTGAAATCTTTCTCCTCCTTTTTATAAAAACTTCTAGACATGGCCCATGTACAACTTGAATGCTGCTTGTTCTGCCCCTTCCCTCAGGTGCTAAGAGAACACGAGAATATACACCATGGGAGACGGCTGCTATGGTGAGCTTCTCATCAAGGCCCTTTCATGGCATTGGGGTTGGGAAAAAAGGAGAAAGTGGATGCAAAAGACAGCAGGTTTGACTTCCACTGTGCAGGAAGCCCTTTCGGGAGCTGGTCGGATGTTGTGCTGGCAAGATTTCAGTATGTTTCTGTGTGGGGCTTCTTTTAATACTGTGATTTTGTCCCTGTGGTTTGTCAGGCACTCAGCCAGCCTACTAAAGACTCTCCACCAGATACCCATCTGCTACATTTGTTAGAGCTTGTCACCCTAACACCTAGGGGCTGGAAGGTATTGATTCCTCCTGTGTCCAGATGGATGGTTCGTGGGACATCCCCTGCTCCTTCCGGCACTACACCAGCTTTACTGTTGACGCTTAGAGGACTGCCAATTTCAGGATAGCCACACACTCACAAGGAGACTGTGGGTCCTGTGGGAACGCTCCAAAACTGAATATTGTCCATGCTGGCAATTACAAACACGAGTGGAGGAGTGTGCAAGGTGCACTGATTGCACTCCAGGTACAGTACTCCAGGCAGCATTAATCTCTGAGTGCAGATCCCTTCTTTAGGATCACAGGGGGAAAATTCAGCCACCCTTACACGTTAAAGAGATTGGATCTCATGTCAAGGACAGTGGGCAAGTAGCTGAGTGTGGCAACTGAGGGCAGAAGTCCTGTAATGATTCTGGCCTCAAGGACCCAGGAGTCCTGGTCATTTTTACACATGGCACATTGCCCAGGATCAAGGACAACTGGCAGACAGACACCAGCCTTTCAGAGCTCTCTGTCCAGCCTGTAGCACACTAATCCAACATGGTTTTCTCTTTGCAGATATAGCTGGCAAAAACCTGCTGCCCTCTTTCACAAAGACCCCGCGGCTCACAACCCCATAGCTCATAGCCCCGTAACTCACAGTAGGATACACTGCACTTCAATTTTGTGGTTGGGCATGCAAGTAATTCCTGGTGATGATGTCCCCTCTGTGTGTGTAACCCGCCTCCATGACTACATGCGCATCCATCACAGGAATGGGAAAGGTCCTTGTGATTTTTGAGGGCTCTTGTACTGTGCTACTTGGTCCCTCCTGGTTTAACCGTTGAGCCCCACTGCTTCACTGCTCAGCCGCCTCTGTTCAGCTGTGCTGTTTGAGAATATAAGCCCCTGAAAGTAAGAACATTGTGTTCCTCACTCCCTCTCTCTGGAAAATGTCTGCCTCAGCTTGGCACAATTACATTAATATAGTTATAACTCTAGAAGGATTGTAACAAGTGAGTAATACAGTAACTTTCCAATCTTCTCAAAGAGACTTTACAGAGGCCACAAAGACTCTGACAAAAGGAAAGCAGGACACACTGACCTAAAAGGTCTTGGCTGTCTTTAATTTCTGTGATTGAATTCATGAGAAGAGAAAATTACTGGAAGGATTTTCATTTTCATTTACTTCCAAAGTCTTGGTCCAAATGTTAAGAGAGCCCAGAAGGGTTAATGTTCACCAGAGTTCATCTTCCGCCAAAGACTCCCTGCTGCTTACAGATTTACATCATGCAATTGTCATTGTATCTAGAGATGAGAAAGCTTGACAAAATGAGTCCTGTATGGACAATGGATTGAAATAGAGCTTGGGGAAGAATTGTAGCAAGGGAGGGCTTACAGGCCATAAATACATCACAAGAAAAGGACTTTTTAGGTACAATCATAGCTCACTACAGCGTCATCATTTCTAAACTGCTATATATCCTGTTTTGCACCCTACCATTCAAGAGCAGGAAAGGAAAAGCTGTACAATTCAAACACAAAGAGAATGAACAATGACTATTTCCTTTAATGGCACTGCAGTTTTCAGGAACACTGGGTTTCTTCAAGGCCACTCAAGGAAGGTGTTGAGCCAATTAAGATATTTCTCATATCTTGTGATAAGTTCACTGTATTGGAGTTAACTCTGCCTTGTACATCTTCATCAACAATGCAATATCCCTTATACCAATTTAATTTTACATTGCCAGCAAGATAAAGGCAATTTATAAGTTTCAATGAGTGCAGCCTGGCTGGGCTCCAATCCAATCCAAGGGAGTGTAACGTTTGCTGGGGAATTGCTCGAGACCTTAATGTCTGGCATATGGTGAGCTGCTTTCATTTCTGACCTGTGCAATTAAGGTCAGCAGCAAAAATTACATTAAAATAGTTCTTTATTAATCATGTTCTATCTAGGGCAGATGATGACGACCTCTAAGCACAGAGATCCGGCAACCACAAAACAAAATACTGTGAATCTCAAAAATCACTCACCAACAAAGCTTTGCAGTAGATTTTCTTCAGTGCTTTGCCCATGTTTTTGAAACAATAAAGGTTGGTGTTCATGTCTTGAGGAGAATAACAGGTGATCAATGCTAGAGGGAAATTGCTTAAAGTGTGGTGGATTTCAGAGGGGCCTGAGAAGGGAAATCCATGGGGATTTTTTACGCCTCTCTCCTCTACTGCTGAAATAGGTATCGCTTCTTGAAGCAGGTGCTTATCTTGGAAATGGCTCTGGGTGTTTCTTTAGATACATGACTGCCCTAAAGGACAGCTGCTGTGCCCCTTGACATGCTGTGAAAATGGTGCTGCCTGGAAGCTTGGGGTTAACAAACTTCTTATTTTCTTGAAGCTCTGCTCACCCTTTCCCCAGAGAGAGGCAAATAAATATAAATTCATAATGTGCCATGAGTTTGACCTTGTAGTAGGGCAAAAGAAGCCATCCCTTCTTGCTCCAAAGCCCGCTGAGAGTCTTACGCATTGGGTTAATCTGTTTTTGCTTGGATTATGTCCTATCCTGTCCTGACGCATCCCCCGACCTGACTGATCCTTGCAATGCGAGCACCTGCAGCAAAGGTCTGCTGAGCTATTGACCCATCTGAACCCAACTGATCAACAAATCATATGGAGAGACTCTTCAAATCAACATGTGCTTTACCCTCTCATTGATGAGGCTGATTGTTGCAGTTTTTTGCTATACAACTAAAGTAGTGATGTTGTGACCTCCAGTGTCCTGAGCTCGTTCCCGAAGTCTGGAAGAGAGTGAGTGAGACAGACAAAGGGAGCAACAGACTGAAATACCATATCATTAAGCACTGCCCTGGTGATGATTCTGACCTGCAAAGGGCCACAGTGTCAGAGTCAGTAGAACCAGAGCGAAGCTGGGTCTGAGACATGAAGTAGCAAAAAAAACAAAAAACAAAAACCAAAACAACAACAAAAAAACAAACAAACAAAAAACCACTGGAAAGGAAATGTACAATAGAGGAATCCAGGCAAAGGCAAAGATGAATTTCTAATTTCTATGAAGAGAAATGTGTAAATGAGGGAAAGACTATCTGAGCCCACATATCTTTATTCCAGCATTCACAAACATCTGCATTAGGAGCCAAGAATAGCAATGTTATCTCATCTCCCTTCTCCTTGTTGTACATTACTAATGCTAAAAGAAAGAGGAAGAAGAATGAAAACAAGGTGTTCCTGTTCATATTGTTCACTAAAACATCATGAAAGATTCAATTTAAACAGAAAACAATAGCCAAAATGTTCTCATTTACAGTCAAATATGTTCACGATCTCAATTAATAAAATGAAGAGCAAAGCAGCAAAGCAGCATTTCATCAAAGCTGGCCAGCCATCAGGAAGCCACTCTGGAAAGATTATCCCTGAAAATATCAGCCTTTTTTGTTTGTTTTTTTTTTTTTTTCCCCCTCCTGCTGTCTTTGCAATTTAATGGATGATGCAGACATGGTGATTTTTTTTTAGCAGTTTTGATGGCTGTTCACAGAGCCTCGACACTGCTGCCCCAGCTCTATCCCAGACTGGAAAGCAACAGATGCTCTGTCAATTTCTCATCAGCGGTCAACATTAAATACTCATCCAGACTTACACAAATTATTGCCCCTATCACACAGACAAACACATGGAGGTTGAACAAAAACCTTTTGAAATCAAAAGTTATGTTAACTCTCCCACTCTTCACTGGATTGTGCTTCCAAGTTGTTAGTTAAACTTTAAGGTTAGAGGAGAATCACTGTCATGGGGGAGGCTTTTTGTTACTAGCAACAGTGCTTGTGAAAATGCTTGTGAAGACACCTTGTGATTTGATAGACCTCAAAGGTTCTTGCCATTTACAAATTACGGTCCACTGACCATATCTGCATTGTGTTTTCCAGATGCTGTGTGAACTAGCAGACACTGGGATGCTGCACCTTCCTTCTCTAAAGGGACACTTTTGGATGACTTCACCAGCACTGGGGCTGTAGCCAAAATCTTGCAGGTCGCTTTGAGATGAACTTTCCCATGTTGGATCTTCAGTGTGAAAACTGCTCATGGAGCGTGTGTGTATTTGCTTTATACAAGTAACAGGGAGTGGCACAGCTGTTCCTCACAAACCCCTCCCATTGTGACCCTTTGGGAACCTCTGCTGCTGGTGTCTAATGTCTCTGAAACACTCTGAATAGGAGACATCTATCTGTGCCCCCCAAAACGTCCAGTTTTACTCTGTCCTACCTACTTCCACCACAGCCCCACTGTTACGTCTATCCTTTGTCAAGGAAATAACAATTTACGGGGATCCAAGTGGTTTTTAGCCAGGTCTGGACAGGTATGAAAACATCAGGTGGCTCATCAGGGGCGCTTGCTAAGCCATGGCCTCTGCAGGAGCCTCTGCTTGCTGAAGGCATGTTATGCAGGTTATTTTTGTACTCAGATCTCTGCTGCTTCTCCCACCAACTAGAGCAGACATCTGAACTCAATCATACCAGGTAACGTGAGGAAAGATGCATGAGAAGCTAAGCAAGGGCTGAAGCAGCCTCCTGTTGGGACCAGCTTTTCCAGATTTGGTACTGATGCAATAGGCTCTATTTAATGTGCTTTTCTAACAGAAATCTGAATTCTGCTTTCATTGGCTTCTGAGCTAATGCATCAGGCCATTACCAAGCCCGATTTTGACTTCAGCGAGTGTTAGAAAAACGCTGTGCCACACTATGTCTGTGTCTCCAGGCACTGAGAAGCATCTCAGAGCAGCAGTTCATAACCTTTGAAGATGCTGTGCCTGGAGGTGGAGCGTGCAGCTGCCCACCCCTGTCTCACCCCCCCATCCCGCCACATGCAGCCATCCTACCCTGGCTTGCTGCCATCAGCTCCATAACTTCTGCTTTGAATAAATGTTTTGCTCCTCCTCTCTCCCCTTTGCTACCTCTGTGAAGATTATTTTCATTTTTTTATTATTATTATTATTTTAAATTAATTCTTTTTTAAACACTAGCTAAGTGCTACCCTGCTCTTTCACCTCACTGATGTGACCTCTTTCTCTTTCCATCTGCCTGGTACATGTAGCTCAGGACTTCTGTTATCCCTGTGATGGGTTTATTTATCACACTCTAATGATTTTTCTATTCATGCTCCGTGTCTCAAAGGCTGGCTTTCAGGGANGAGGGTGAGAGGTTGCTGTGTAGCAATCTTTGTTTATTTTAAATCACAGTAAACCACTTAAGCTGGAGAGGTGGGAAAAAGAAATCAGTTTCTTCTTCTTCTTTTTTTTTTTTTTTTAATAATAATTTAAAAATGACATTTGCAGCCTGGGCTCCTCAGCACATTAACCTCCCTAGCTGGAAACATCTTCCCAATTGAGGGAGAAAGAAATATGCAGCTACAAGATGTATTTTACCCCCACTTTATGTTGAGCGAACAACAATAAGTGACACATAGATCAAGATAAGTAGCTGTGCAGGCTCACATTGCAGCAGGCGTGCCGATGTGATGTATTGCAAGCACAGATGAGTTCACAAGCCAGTGCTTTATGCCCTTGGTCCCAAGACCATTCACATCAGGAGTGTGCAGGACCAGTTTGCTCTCAGGGACTGATCTGCACTGCATCTGGCCTGGAAACAGGCCTGCCTTTCTCTGTAACCAGCTGGAGAGGACAATGTGAATTTTCTTCAGGTTTTTGGATAAGACGTAATACCAAGTCCTGCAAAAAGCCTGCTGATGCAAAATTAGCCCACCAGTATTTTTTGAGCAATATTGAACAATCAGAGCAGGCATCCACCAGATCAGTGCTTTGCATCTTGCAGATACAGCATACCTGGTCCAGAACTGGAAGCTTTAAATCTGGATTTATTGTATCATCAAACAGGAGGTGTAAGAGTCTATTGGTGGTGGGAAGCGGTTACACGTCTGCAGTCCCGTAACAAAGTGACCTGTATCTGACTGGAGTATGTTATATAGATACCATCAGTGGGAAGGCGCAGGATACTGTCTGGGATTTCAGTCTGCATTGAGGACGAACAACAAACATCTGTCACAAACCTTATCAGAGGACAGCTCCTGTTGGTCAGAGCACAAATAAAATCACAACGCAAGTAAAGATTGTGGAGATGAAAGGCAATTGTTTAAACATCTGCAGCATTCAAGGTCCCAGGAACTTTCCAGCCATACAAGTTCAAGAGCCCTTCATTTCTCCTTTTAATAACTTACAAGCCCATTAAAAATATATATCTATGTATTCCCTCACCCCTAACCCTCCCCAAAACCAAATCTTTAATCAGCTACACCTTTTAATGCAGAATCAGCAGCAGCAGTAGTGAAGAATGACCCTTTAGTAGCAGCCCTGGTGAGGCAGGGATCTCTCTGTTTTTTTTCTTTCTTTCTTTTTCTTTCTTTCTTTCCTTCTTTCCTTCTTTCCTTCCTTCTTTCTTTCTTTCTTTCTTTCTTTCTTTCTTTCTTTCTTTCTTTCTTTCTTTCTTTCTTTCTTTCTTTCTTTTTCTTTCTTTCTTTCATCTCTGCAGCTTCAATTGTGCATTTGAAACATCTTTAAGCACTGGAGCTTTGTCCTTTTCTCTTCCTCCTCCTGTTTGTGTATTTTCCAGATAGAGTCCCTGGAAAAAGTGTTTTCATTGTTATTAGCAAATCAGATGTTTCTGTTCTTTCTTAAGGTTCATGCTATCCTCCTGGGCTGCGTGGTGACACTCTGCTTTATGTCTGGACAGTACTTGGCACAAGTACTCCAAGTCCAAAAATGAAATCTCAAGGCACCACTGCAATGCAAGGAATAGCCAGAGTAGAAACAATCATCCTTTTTAAGAGCTTTTCTCACTCCAAAATATCCCCCATACACAATGTCTCAAACTCAGCTCTTAAATTCAGGGTGACTTGTAGATTTTTAACAGAAGAGCTGAAGGCAGAACTTTAGTCTGCTGATAATAATTTTTATTCCCCTTCATTAGAAAACCATACCCATTAGGCAACTGAAATTCATGGGTCATTCAAGTCAGTGTTTTGCTATATTGCATAGAGTCTTGGCTCTTAGAAATGTCAACTCTGCATTGTGGCACCAGTGAGGATGTGGACAGGGGCTTGGGCCTGTTTGCCACACAGCTCAAACACACCTCAAACATGACAGGCAGCATCTCCTTCTCATCCAGCTGCCCTGCAACTCTATTGAAGAGCCCTAGTCCCCAAAAGACCATGAGGGGCTGGAGATAAAAGGACAAACTTGTTTCACCAGGAAAGAGAAACTGAGCCTTGACGGCAGGCTTCCAGAAGAGAAAGCTGGGATATTAATATATTGCTATCCTGGAACAGATCTCAGTAAAAAACAACGAGCCTTACAGTACAAGTTTCAGTATTTTCTGTATAATCTTGCTCAGCATTAGCTGTAAATCTTATCAAGTGATAGCCTGTTTGTTCTCACACAAATAAAATAACAAATAGAATGCAGATTGCAGAGAGCTGACAATCATCCGAGGCAATGCAACACTCAAGGCCCTTGGAATCAGAAAAACTTTTCAGCTCAAGAAGCTTAACAGCTCTTCATTTCTCTTCTCCAGGAACTTATGAGTCCATTAAAAATATATATCTCTGTATTGCCCTCCACCCAGAAGACTTCCTCCTTCAGCCAGCTGTGCCATTTAATGCAAACTCAGCAGCAGTGAAGAATGGTCCTGTGGAAGAACCCTAGGGAAACAGCTTTTTCTTTCTTTCTTTCCTTTCCTTTCCTCCTTTTTGCAGATCCAGTTACGTTTCTGAAATCTCTCCAAGCAGCTGGCACCTTGTCTTTTCTTTTTTAATTTCCTCCTTTTTTTTCTTTTTTTTTTTTTGTATTTCCAGGCAAGGTAGCTGGAAGAGAGACTTTCATCTTCATTAGGGCCGTAAGTTTCTGCAGGTTCATTAGGTTCTTTTTTTGTTGCCATTGGTGTGCAGTTGCCTGCAACAAGAAAAATAGCCTCAAACATCATTAGTCTGCTAAAGAAAATTTCAGTGTTCTTTTCTGGGGCTTTGGGAATTTGTGCTGTGTTGAAACTTCAGCAAAACCAAGAATCCAGCATCAGGCTTCTTCCTTTATACTTTCTCATGTGCCTTACAACAGACATCGTTCCTCAGGGCCCAATCTTTCCTTTACATAAACTGTGCTGTAGTCTTAAATATAAGTCAGGGCAAACCAAGACCCTGATGTTTTTCTGAGGCAGCAACACACCTGCAATGATCACTCCCTGAGGCATGACCTGACCCGTTCATCATGAGGGTTGACTCTACACATAAAAATGACAGCTTAAATAGTATTTAATGATATTAGCTATTTCCCAGCTCATCGTTTTAGCAGATTCATTCAGCCATGCTCAAGTTGGCAAAGCATGGGACAAAAGGCCACACCTGGCCATTCAGAAACAGCCCCCTTGGTAAGTGAGTGCAGGTGAAATTGGGGCCCATTTGGTGAGGAGCTTTCCATCTCTTGTCAGCTATGAGGAGGACTCCAGGACACTGCCCTGCTGACTCCAAGGCTAATGCACAGATACAGAGTGTGCAACTTCCTTCTAATGGTTTTTGGCCTGCAATCCTCTTCTCAGCATCTGCCATACTTACTTTCAAAGCCAGTATTTTTTCCTAATTTATAAGCTAAATAAATAAATCCATGACCTCTTAACAGATGCGCTGCCACGCCTTGCTGAACACCAGGATTATTTCTGACTGAATTAAACAGCCTGGAAATCCCAAAAGATCACTGAGATGCCAGAGCCTGAATATTGGTCCTCCAAGAATATTGGGCCATACTTGAGACAAAAGACACAGCTCTCCAAAGCAGGGTGCTAAGGATTCTTCTCCCAAGGAGGACTATCTCTTAATCAAACTCCTAATTAGCTAGTCCCCAAAGTCAGATTTATGTAAATACCATATTCATCTAAATACTCAGTCCACTTTGACCATTTTTATAGATGACTCTGACTCCCACTGGATGTCTCAAGCTCTACTGGGTCTTTCCAGTCTTGCTGTCTATGCACATATAGTGACAACCGTTTTCATGTCATGTCTGTTTCCAGCAGGACCTATGAATCCCAAGGTTATCCTGCTTCTAACACCTTTCTCTATGGAAGGATTCATAAAATTTCCTGCAACGAACAACAGATCATCCTCTACTCTCCTGGCCACGTTTCATATATCTTCTGCGAATGACTGGGCAAATGACAAGTTGCTGCCCTCATAAACTTCTTAAAGTGCCTTCCAAAGACATGGTGGGTTCTGCAGTGTGTATAGTTAGGCATTGATCTCCAAGTACATGGTAGAAAGAAATAATCTTATCCATGCAATGAGAAATTGGAGGGGAGGATGTGTTGCAAACATATTTCATCAGAAAAAAAAATCTCAGATGCTATTGCTCAAACTAGACAGGAAAACTAATTGAACATAATAACAGTGAAAAGGCTCTCTGTGCTTCATGACAGAGGCAGCACTATTGGCTGGGTTTAATCTGACATTATGGCATATAGGTTACATAGAGAATTGTTTTCAGCCCTAGGAAACAGCCTGCAGCCTGGAGGGGCTTAACATAAACTACGTGGACACCCATTCAACTTCTTTGGAAGTAAGAAGTGATTTTGAGAGACAGAGACTATATGAGGTTGCTGCAGCCAACTTTATTCTACTCAAACAACTACGTTTTTACCTTTCTCCTTAACAGTTTTCACTCTGCTGATTGGTGTTGTGAATACAAAATTTATGGCATCTTGAGTGAGACTGGGAGGTTCAGGGAAAGAGTAAAATAAAATGTAATTTCACATCAAAATAACTCACAGAGGAGCTCCTTCACTGACTGTGAGATTAATTGTCGTATTTAATGCATTATAAACCTCTACCTGTTAATTTATGTCAAGTCACCCCAAGATTTCCAGGCTGTTGCACCAGGCAGTTACTGATTCCAAGGTAGCTTGCTGCAATATTTAGGTCCAGCATGGCTATAATGCGTTAGGATCATACTGCTCAATTACAGAAGTATCATTAAAAATTATTTAATCCCATAGCATCAATAATAAATCAGTTCTTCATGACCGAGATTTATTCTGCCATAACCGATTTTACTTTAGGAGATCAGTTTCAAAACCTTGACATTTTGCTTTGGATCATCAGGAGTGGTTCACCTGGACTCCTGAAACCCAACCCCAGTTCAGTCTCCTGCGCAAAAGACTTTGCCTTTCCCCAAATCTAAGGCTGTCCTCGTGCTGAAAACCATCGGCCACCAATTGAGAGGATTATTCCTAGCTGCCCAACTGCTTCTTAAGGCTCTTTCCTAAACATTTATTTTTGTCCACTGTTAAAGACAGGAGACAGGATCTTGGACTTGCCGTAGCATGGTCCTCCTTGGAGCCTAGCTTCAGTCCTCCTTGCAAGTAAGTCTACCTGCCTCTAACAGGGATGAGGGGTGGGTTTGGTGACACTGGTGTCAATTGAGAGCAATATAATCAAGGCTGCATAAAGCCAACATCCCTAATACAGGGGTGAGGCCCACAGATCTGATGTCTCACAAAGGGAATGAGATAACTCCTTCAAGATCATCAGGATTTACATGCCATGCTGTATTGCTGCTACTGCCTGCTAAGTTTTCCTTCAGACAAGGGCAGATCATGACAGGCAAAGGAAACCTCTGTTTCAAACAAATTTAAAGACTATCCATGCATGCTTTAGAGGCACAAATTAACCCACACACACACACACAAACCAATCAAATAGCAGTGTCATAAACGTGGAGACATCAGAGTGCAATAACCCTCTCTGACTCTCTCCGCACACCATACACATACACACAATGTTCGTCTCCGGGTCAGTGGGAAAGTTAATTAGAAGAATGGAGTTTCTTGTGATGGAAGATGCCACCCTGATATGATTCTGAGTCCTCTCTGTGCTTCTGATGAATTACAAATGACAGCAAGGGAAGGGAAGGACACCAGCAGTGACAGTTTGTCAGCCGCGCTGGCTCTGCATATGTTTTTTGGTGGGTAACTCTTTTCCTCTGTTCATTTCACACCACTCACTACAACTTCCCTCCTCCCTTCTGCCTCCTCTCCCTTTCCCTTCATTTGCCAGCAGGTGACTGGAAGGTGAAAGAGAGGGCAGGCCCTTTGAACAGACATCCTGAGCCACAAAGCAAGGATTCAGATGGGGTGGTGCAGGAGACCTCTGGACAGTGCTTTCAGAGGTAATAACTGAACAAACAACATCTGCAAATCCTGCTGGAGCAGGTGCAGGACTGTGAGCTGGGTTGTCATTTGCCTCCAGACAGACAGGCAAAAAAAGGAATCTAGCAGTGAAATATTTCTTATCAAGAGATGTTTCTTCTTTCCTCCCACCTGTGTATCTCTCCATCAATCAAGAAGCCAGCAAGTAGACTGAAACAAGGCTTGTTCATTCATGGTTCTTTAATTCTTCTATATTTTTGGTAGTTATTCATCTACTCACTTTTCCCAGGTGTGTTGTTACAAGAGATGTCTGCTATCATCCCAGTACAACATGGGCTGGGCAGTGACACTCCAGGCATATTGTGATTTTTCCCACCCCCTACCAAAATATCTGACTCCTGAGTATTTGCCTCTCCCCTGAAAAAATAAATAAACAAATAAATAAATAAATAAAACGGATTTTTTCAATTCGAAACATTTTGGGAAAAAAATATTTTGAAGCTGTGAGCACATTTCAATGAATTTCAGAAGAAAAATCTAGTTTTATTTTGGTTGACAATGATTGCAAGATCGACTGATTTTTGGATGACAAAACGTGAGGGATGTACTCATTTTTAACAGGGCAGCAAAAACTGTGAGTGGTTGGAGCGGACTGCACTTCTCCCAAGTACTTCTCCTACACAGAAGCAGATGAAACAAGTGGTGGTCCTGAGCCTTGATTTTGGGACCAGGATAAGGATTTGAGCACTTATTTCAAAGGATGGTAAATTAAATGAATAATAATAGAGAAGAGTATATTTTCATGAACCAGAATATGACTATGCCTGAGTGAAGACTATTGGTTGTTAACTCCACTCCTATTAAAGTTCATATTCTGAGAGGCTACACAGCTGCTAAATAAAAGCTGAAATAGATTTCTATGCTAACTTCAAGGTCATGTTTCTGCAGCACTATGGAATACATTAAAATGCTCAATTTATGCCCCATAACTCACCAAAAATACAAATGTAGCTTATACTAAATAAACCTCTGCCAGGATCTCTCCCTCTCTAACTTTTTCTCCTTTGCCCTCTGTATTTAATAGAAAAATATATTTCAATATGAGAACCTTTTCTTTACTATATTTGCTCTTTACTCAGCGGAAGCCATCGTTGTCCCAGGGAAAAAAGAGTTATATATATAGATGTTATCTTTCCAGGTGAATGATGAATCAAAGGTCTTGAGTCTCCTCTCACCCACAAAATCCACTGACCTCAGCCCACCTATTTATTGTCCCTGGCCTGAGAGAAAAATGGTGAAAACCTTGATTTTCTTTTGCTTGTGTCTAAGCCTAAGTTCTTTGCCTACGTGTAGGCATGTGCCATATTGTGTGTTGGTAACCTGGTTCCTCTTCCTTTACCTCCTGCTTAACCCAACATAGTGAGAGCAGCACTCACCACGCAGGGGCAGTAGTTTTGGATAATGGAATTCCCAGCCCATGTATTCAAGGACCATCCGTATAAACCATAGTGAGGCACTGGAGCCCCTTGAGGTAGGCTCAGGCTGGAGTCACAGGCTTGGCCACCCCTGAGGATGGGAAGGCTGAGGATCAGCTTCAGAGATCTCTGAATTCAACTGGGAATTCCTCATACCTTGTGATACACCTCACATTTATACTTACCAAGTTTTTAGTCCTTTTCTGTGGATGGTGCTGTGGTCCAGATCCAGAAAGACTAGCCACAGCCCCTTGGTGCCAGAGCACTGAGCACTGTAGAACAGTCCAGAACCACGGTTCCCTGACTGGGAAGGGTGTTCATGGGCTGAACTGACAAAATCATCATTTCTTTATCTCCCTTCTTTTAAGTCCTCTAACACAAAGAAACCAGCTCCCAACCATTTACTTCTTCCACCCAGGCTGAACTTCACAGGACATGTATATTTTATATATATCACCGTTGAGGGTGTTGAGGCACTGGAACAGGTTGCCCAGAGAAGTTGTGGGTGCTGCATCCTTGGAAGTGTTCAAGGCCAGGCTGGATGGAGTTTTGAGCTACCTGATCTATGGAAGGTGTCCCTGCCCATGGCAGGGGGTTGGAACTGGATGATCTTTAAGGTCTTTCCAACCCAAACCATTCTATGATTTTACTGCTAATAAATTTCTTTCTGCCCCATCTATTGTGCCAGTGATTTTCTTGGCTCTTGCAGACCTGGCAACAGAGAGTTTTTTGTTCATCTTCTTGCTGCATGCCCTGGGATGACTGGTGGCACCATTTCCTGTGATTTTTGCCCTGAGCTCCCCTGCCAAATGTTTTCACTTTTTGAAGTAGGAGAGGAAGGTGTTTCCTGCAAACAGATTATGAATTGAAATATTTCCCTGAGCTCCTGTTCACAGGATTTCTAATGTACTGGGCAGCAGCTTAGGCCTCTGATGAATCAAAGTCATTTTGTAAAAATGGCACCTTAGTGTTGCATATATATTGCCCCTCTGCAGCTTCTGTGGCATATTTATTCAGTTTATTAGTCAAAACTAGTTTCATGCTACACTAAGCCCAGCAGGGTCAACACCTAACCTATGAAAATCAAGCTGTCTCTTTTCTCTCTGCTTCATACATCATCATCAACCAAAGCTGGATAATAGAAAGCAGGTTTTGATCCTAGAATGATTATTGCTGCCACTGCCTGGGATGAGACAGGAAGAAAGACAAATAGGAGGAACATATGAATTTGCAGAGGTTCAATCCTGCAGACCTGGGAAAGCGCTGTGTGGTGTCATATATAGTGAGGGCATCACAGGGACAAGGCCTGTGGGGTGTCTGTGGGGAGGCTGCAGATGTAGCTGTGGCTTGATGTGGGCGTACAAGAGCATGTAAGCACAGAGAGGTTGGAAGAACTGCAACCCAAGGTTCATGGCAGTAGGATCTCTGATGTTCTGGTGAAATCTCCTAGATTAAAAATAATCAAATCAATGGGCTTCTTGGTTGCAGCCAGGAAGGAAATGAATATCGAGAGCCCTGGGGAGAGTGTAGATGTGTGGTATTTGTGTTAAATTTCTGCAATGGACCCAAGAAATCACTGCCAACCAAGACCAGGGACTGACTTTTCAATGGACCATCTGGGAGCTGAGATGATGGAGGACCTTGGTCTTTCAAACATACCCTCCACTACCTCTGAGCTAGAAGTTTCACACAGGCTGTGAAACATCTGTGAAGGCTTCAAGAACAGCTGAAATGTTTGGTTCCTGTGAATTGTGGGGAAGGACCTGTCTGCGTGTAATGCAGATAGGAGAGAAAAGGAGTAAAGGAGCAATTTATGCTGCTCCTATTCAGGGCTGCCAGACACCGAGCTTGCTATGTGATATGTGGAGAAAATCAGGAGTTGTATCCAGATATCCAAATAAAAGTACGTAAGCTAAGTATGTTGATTCAAACAGTCTACACATTTTAAAGAGATCAGAGTGTTTTCTCCACTGCTTTTCCCAGACTCTCTCTTATTTTCTCCATCAACAGCTCTAGAATGGTGGTGTGTGTTAGGTATGAATTAGGTATGGCAGTGGGTATAAGTGTTCTGCTTTGAAAATGGCCAACGGTCCACAGCTTTTTAAGGGATCAGGAAGCCCAAGGGCCTGGGATGAACTTTTCTGGCAGTACCTGCAGAAACGGGTGCAGCAGCAGGGATGGGTCAGGAAGCCATGGGAAAGTCAGGAAGCCAGGGACACGTACGGAGCCCCATGCAGATGCACCCACTGCTACTCTCCGCAGATGTCACTGAGACAGTCCCTCTTTGGCTGACAAACCCAGAACAGATGAACTTTCCAGAACGACTAGATGAAATTCTATTGCTTAAGCTATAAAACAAAACAAAACAAAACAACCTTAAGCTGTGATAAGCAGGAGCTGAAACATCTCTCACCCTCTGTGGACCAGGCACAGGGAGGAACTTGTAACACAGACACACTTATTAAAGTTCTGAAACCGTAATTAAAAGTGTGCATTTCCATTGCGTGGCATATGCGGAGCTGCGGATTCAGAGCTGTGCGTGTTCCTGCCTGCTACACCTGCCCTGACGCAAGGTGCAGTGCCGCGAAGCTTCTTCTCCAGTTGTTGGTTTTACATATCACTGTGTTTAGCATGCAACCAGCACTCCTCACCTGCCTTTCACTGGAACTCAGCATGGCCCCCCTGCTATTGATTAATTTGCGCTAATTAAAACCAGCAGTGTTTCCGCAGAAAAGAAAGATGTGTAAGTGTCAATAAATTATGGGAAATTTCACAGATTAAAGATTGCCAACTTCTGCTTGAAAATAACTAAACAAATGCTAATGGCTCTTTCTGAAGAGCCCGAATTCGCTAACAGGGCTGCATGAATGGGCTCCACTACTCTTCTTCGATTTCAGTGCAGATAACATCTACAGCAATGCTGTGTCTAGGTTACAAGCTGAGAGACTTCACTTTTTTTTTCAGCACAGGTATTTCTACTTTCAAAGATAATTTATTAATTGCCATTTGCTCTTCCTTGCCAGCTACTCAAACCAATGGGTTGAATCAAGACTTTTTGGTGCCAACAATATGGCAACCCTACAGGAAAAAAAAAAAAAGGCGAATAAACACAGGAATTGCAACAAGCCACCAAGGCAGCAGTGCTTGTTAGCAGCTGCTAGTAATAAACCTGCCGGAAAGGAGGTGCAATGAAGAAAACTTTGTGAAGCTGTAAAAATAACTGGAGACAAGCCTAGCTTTTAAGGGATGAAACTATATTCAGGACCTGAGAATGCTTGCTATTTGTCTGTCTTTCAGAGCACAACAGAATGAGGGGACCTGGAGAATCTTCTGGGGACAAGATATGTCTTAGACATGATACTGTCTCCCCCTCTTCCCAATGACACTCTCTGGGGATTGCAGGAAGGCAGTACCCAACCAATCCCCTAGATAGCAGGAGACATAGGAAGCCTCCTGTGTCTCTGTGGACTGAGAAATGGCCAAAAGTATCACAGGTGGAAGGAAAGGATCACCACTGCTCATGGGACACAGCCCAAAGTTTGGGACAGTGGAGTTGGGGTAAAGCGGGGCTGGGGAAGCCCTCGGACAGCTCCAGATTTGCACAAAGCACCGTGAGAAATGGGGAGCTCAGGACCAGGGTTGGACTAATGGTTCAGATACCCTGAGGAAGGATCTGAAAAGTGCCTTGGACATGCCTCCTTCTACTCACTGCATTTCTTGGCCTTCTCAGCATGTAAGAACAATGACAGGTGAAATCAGAAAAGCTACAGCCATGAGTACTTCTGTTGGCACAGTGCTTCATTAATAGCTTCCACTCAGGGCTCCAGTGTTTTATTGAGCAGAAGGAGCCATCACCTGCTATATAAATGCCACCCTGTAGCTCTTGGGCACAGAGAATGGTACCATCCAGACTGCTTAGGACCTAAAATGTCACAAACCTAGCACCACTAACAAGGAGATCCACATTCCTGGGGTGACGCTAAGGATGAAGGACAATGCAGACTCGGGGAGCAGGCAGCAGCCTGCCTGCAGGCACGGTGACACCGGGCCAGTTCTCTTGTGCTTTCCTTTCCCTGCTCTGGTCTCTCTCCTGACCGCCCTGCTCCCAGTTTCCAATACGGCACCTTTTTTTGGTGACAGGAACACCTAAACATTGCAAGGGCGGCTTCAGGAGATGCCGGTTATCAGGAGGAGCCTCCCAGTCTCTGCAGCTCACCATAGATTGATAATCCTCAGGGCACAGCAGCTAAAATCCAAACACACCAAAATTTTCTAGCTAGTTGGCAATTGAGGATGCAGACAGCATCAGCAACAGGCACCTTCAGCAGGGACAGTGCACTGACTGATTTTCAAGTGGGAGGAGTGAATTCCCTGGGAATGAGAAGTGTTACGAGGCCTGACACAATGCCAGTGACGCTGAGGATGTAGGAGCTTGGCAGCAAGAGATGTGTGTGCCTATCATTACAATCTCAGGCTTAATAACAATGCCCTTGATCTTTGGAGCTGTATGAGGGAGCATAGGGGAGGAAGAGCTTAAATGTCAGCTGTATGCCGAGGCGGGTGAATTCCCCGCATTAGAGGTGGCTGGCCAGGATGAGGTCCTGTCGCAGTGGGAGCATCTCATCAGACGTGCTGAGAGCAGCCGTGACAAATCAGGAAGCTCCTGCCGTTGGCTTGGTGGGATTAATTAATTCCCATGTTGTAGCTGACTCCAATTAACTCTGAGGCTGCAGGCTGGGCCCTGCTGGGTTTTGGTGGGGAAGGATCGGCGGGGTGGCAAAGGCTGGTGTGTGGGAGCTGCATGGCAGCACAGGGTAGGATCAGAGCAGGGGCTGGTCTGCGCGCATGGGAAGAGAAATGTGACTGGAAGGAGATGGAAATGCAGTACCAATGTAACAGTGCAAAGTCACGCGGTTGGGTGCTCACAAGTAAGAACTTCTACTGCAAAGCTGGGGGCAATGGGGATTCCTATCGAAATCTCTCTCTTGGTAGCCATAGTCACAACAGAAGAAAACTCATCAGAACAAGCATTTCCAGGAGAAACGGTGAAGTATTGATGCCACTGTACAGGGCAGTAGTAAGACTGTGCACAGGATATTTTGTACAGGTTATGGTTACTCATGATCAAGACAAAATATTTTAAATTGAGAAAGGCACCAAGAGGAGATGAATGCTGAGAGAAGGCTGTTAGCCAGGCATAGTGGTGTGGTCTGTGGACTTCTGGCATCAGAAGGTTTCTGGACCTTAAAAATGCCCCCTAAAGCAAAGCATTATTTGACTCCAGAAGCAGGTTGTCACATGGATCAAGGAGAGAGAGGACTGACTTCTCTGTAAGCAGTGGACAGTATAAGACTAAGGGTATGTTTTGCTCTGTGGTTCAGGCTGCATTTCACTCCTACTGAGGAACATACATCTGGTCTGATATTAAACTTAGGCTGTGATAAATTCATCTCATCAAGTCCATCTCTATCACTGTCACCCATAATGACCAGTATCTCAAGATGAAAAGGATTTTATAAAATTGAGGTACAATTTAGCATCAGTTAACATGAAATCTGACTGTTGTTCATTGCAGGAAAGACAAGAAAACAAGATTGACAGTTGTGGAAATGTTCAAAGGACCTTAATCTATCGAGACATCTATCAGATATTTTATAGCACTAGCTGTCTGATCTGGTTAAAAACTCTAGAAGCTGCACTCAAGAATCCAGTTCATGAAAACTGTGGACTCTTTTTATAACTAATCCAGAATCAGACTGTAGGAAGGTGGACAATGCTGCACTGATATGCCTGGAAATCTGGGACGGGATTAATTTCATCTTCCTAGTAGGAAAACTACACCTGATCCACTTGTCATAGGTTTCTTTCACAGCGTAGAAAGGATAATAGGCATTTTAAAGTGCAGTTCATCTCATCTTAATATGGACATTAGGATGAGTGCCTGTGTCTCTCCTTGGCTGTAATTGGAGCCTGGGGAATGGAGCTGGGCAAATGGAAATGTCTGTCTTGTAGAAGTGAGATCAATCCAACCCCTTGCACACAGAAGCCGAGGGTCATATTTTTGCTTTCTTCCTCAAGACAGACAATTTTTTAATGCTGCTCCTATTCTGAATTGTTCAGCATTGTTCTAAATGGGTGCCCGTGAGTTTCTCTGGTGTTTTAGGACTCTCTTTCCAAACATGAGCTTTGTGCCTGCCACAAGCCGACAGGTATCCTCGTGGCTGTCATGGGTGCTGTGCCTTTGTCATTCTCTCAGACCCTAGGGAAGAAGATGTGAACTGTGTTGCAGAGAGGGAGGAAGTGTAATGGTTACTCAAACTGTGAGCAAATTGCACATAACAAGCAATTTAAATGGATGAAGGGGCACTGAGGTGTATCACTCAGGTGGGACACCAAGGACTGGAACCTCAGAGGCCAACACCAGTCAGATGAGAAGTGTACAGAGTAGTTGTGTGAACCTTGCAGAGGACCTGCCATTCTACACAATTAGTCCCCTGGGAGTCCTACATGCACTCACAAAAAATTTAAAAGAAAGAGAGAGCTGTGTCGGCATAAAAACCAACTCCATTCTGCACGGGCTGTTGGTTTCCCTTTATTGCCAGCTCCTCTGGATTCATATCAGGAAGCCTGGAAGCTGCACATCCCTAATGAAAAGCAGAATATATTCATTATTAAATTTGAAATGCTCAAATGCAATTGGTTGCTAGCATATTTCAGGGTCTGTTTGAGTGATCCCCATGCAGCAAAACCAAGGCAATACAAACAACAATGAAGTGACTCTGGCTGAGGCTGGTGCTACATCTGATTGTACCAGAACTTGCTTGGGTTTGCCTTGGGCTATCTCCAAGGCTGCTCACTCACCCTGAGCATAAAGAGGCAACTTCTGCCCTCACAGGCTGAGGGTGGCTTCTTAATCTGCTCGTTCGTGCTGACTTTAGCTGGAAGCTCAGGAGAAAATACTGGCTATATGGCTGGCAGTTGCTGGCATCTTTGTCATCAGCCAGGCACTGAAATGATAATAGATGGAAGTTAATTTCTATTATTGACTCAAAGAAAATTTTTTATTTTTTTTAATCCCCCAGATGCCTCTGTTTAGGACCCAATGTGCGAGAACAGAGGTGCTGTGAGCCTGGCTGTCACGTCCTCTTTCTGTGCTCAGCAGCATGCCAAGATGAGGCCCTGTTTCTCCTTCCATTGTTTCATGGGTGGAGATTTGAGGGCCTCTTCTCCATGGGAGTCAGAGACGCCCCAGGACCATCAGACCTTCTCTCCCCAGACTTGCCTGCATGCCAGCAAAAGTCTTTCCTTTTATTAATCAATCACTTGGAAACAGATCTTCTCAAACTCTCAAACTATGCCATGAAACTCATTTTTCCTGCCAGGCTGTGGGTGCTCTGAAGTAGTTCACATGAAAGTTGAGTGCTTACAAGATATTCCGCTACCCTGCCTTTAACAACCGCTGTATTCATGTAGTAAAACATGCCCGAGTATCAAAACTCTCATGTTGAAAACATGCTGAGCTCAAACTCAGGGAAGATAAAACACAAATAAAAGTGGATATTTACTACGTCTAACTAGACAACACAGTGGCAGGTGAAGAAAAGCAAGAAAAAGCCACTTAATCCAGTAATCCAGAGAACAGATATACAAAGTCTCTTTCCCTCTCCGTGTGTTTAAGTTTCTCTTAGCCAGCCCTACTGACTGGCTGGATCTGCAGTGAGGGGCTGATGGTGCGGCTTCTTTGAAAGTGGGACTTTTGGGAAAGACATAATGGCAATACAATCCAGACAGGCAAGTCCAGAGAGCACCAACAGACAGTTTAAAAATCCCCCTGTCTCTGCACACTGGGAAGCTTTATTCATGAAATGCCTCTTATTTTAAACTAAAGCAGTGCCTATTATCTGGTCTCCAGACATCTCAGAACAATGTTTTTCAACAAAGCTGTAATCAAGAGAGCTTTACTTCTCCAGGCCTCATAGCTTTCTCTATTGCTGGAAAATTGGGGGTTGCTTTTCAAGTTGCTGACTAGAAACAAGGGACATATTTCTACTTATCCCAGCAGGAACATTTTAGGCCTAAGCTACATTAGGAGAAATACTTTGAGGTGTCTTAAATTTCAAAGCTGCCTTCCATTTATTCATCATGAAAATTATTTTCTTCGTACTGGGAATGTCTGTTTGTCTTGTAAATATGCAGATGAAACCCTTGCAGCCTTCACAGAGAAGAGGATTGGAGAGTGGACAGAAGGAGCGAGGCATGAAAGACTGCTCTCTTGGGTCTGCCCTCTGAGGAGATGCAACCTGGCAAGATGCTGAGCTGACCAGAAATTGCATGACCACATAAGGATGGCACTGAGCCAGAGGTAATACTTTGTGCTGACAGGCTGGGTTTATTTAACTGCTTGGGCTCCATGCCACAGTACTGTGGTGAGATGGGTGCTGGTCAGCTTTGAGCATGGGCAGAATAAACATTCGTCAGCTGGAGAAGGATATACCTGCAGCCCCTTTCTCCTTCCCGCTAGTCACTCACTCTGATGGGGGTGAAGAAACGTGTCTTATTTTCCTTCCCATGTTGTTAGCACTTGCCAGTAGATTTGAAAACTGCCCATCTTTCCATTTATGCTTTGCAGAACAGTTTGAACTTCATGGATAAATGAATACAAGCACTTTCTTATAACCAGGAAAATAAATATATCCCACCTTCGCCATCTTCTCAGCATCCAACACTACACTCCAGTAGACAGTGCTCAATAGTCTCAGAACATTATGAGAAGGCTAGTGGTTGGGCTTCCCTCACTGCTTTTGAAACAAAGGGAACACATCCTGGTCACCCATGCTTGAATCTCTGGGCTCATGCTGGAAAGGGTACTTGAGGTGGGCGTCTAAGACAAAGAGTTAACCAGAGATCGTGGTGATGAAAGCCAGTCGAGCAATGTGTGACTCCCTGCAAAAACCATCACCAGAAATACAAAAAGTGTTTTGTTTTGTTTTTCTAAATTCAGTATTTTGAAAGGAAATTCAAATCCTGTAATATGACAGCCACAAGCAGAGATATTGCATATTAATAATGTCCCCATGTTGTCTCATGCAAGTTGGACTTCAACCACTTGATACTCACTGTCTTTGTAGGTAAGACCTCCTGCTCATGCCTTTTCTCTGAGTTTCCTCCTTAAGGAGAAGGGGCAGCAATGCCACCGGGAGCTTCTGCCATGCCCCAACACAGAGGAGACAGCAAATTTAGGGCACTCAGACCATGGTGGGGAAAAAGGATGAGAAACACTCTGACAAAATCCCCTGTGTGGC
The DNA here is from genome assembly GCA_013399475.1 of Chauna torquata. Classification (NCBI taxonomy): domain Eukaryota; kingdom Metazoa; phylum Chordata; class Aves; order Anseriformes; family Anhimidae; genus Chauna; species Chauna torquata. The sequence continues at coordinate 360,519 of VXAL01016223.1, read as the reverse complement.
AGCATTTCCAAATCAAAGTATTTTAACAGAGACACAAACATGCACACACTGGGGATCAGATTCTTTTTTTTATTTTTTTGGCTGAAATATTTAGGGTTGCAGTCAAAATGTTTTCATTTTTTAATATTTGTTTTTCTGAGGAATAATTGAAGTTTTTGCTGCAAAGCAGATACTTCACACAATAAACATGTCTTTAAAAAAAAAAACAGTTTAGAGGGAACATTTTCAACCATCTGTCTGGCTGAAGGACTATTGAAGAGGGAATACCAAGGGCTTATGCAGATTTTTTGCAACTCTTCAAGATCCATTAAAAAGCAGAAGCCTTGACTCATGTACCAAGAAGGTGAAGGGCACAGAAAGGGAAACAAAACAGCAGGGTCATGTGAAAAGTCACAGTCAGAGGAAAGCAGGTCTGATTCTGAAATAACTAAGAAAAAATTCAGTAGCTATTTTCTATCTTTCTAGTGTGCTTTTCCATACACAGCAGTGCAGTATCGGTGAGTTTCCTTGGAAAGAGAAGGTGCTATGTTGCCCTGTTGCTGTGCAATAATACTGTTCTCCATCAACACCTTCATTAAAATAAGCAGGACTATTTGTGCAGTGGGGTGCTCTCCAAAAGCAAGCATCAGCATCCACATCTGGCCCAAACAACTCTACAGAAATTCCCCTATGCCATGAAGCTGTGAGTTTGTTCAGGTGCGCAGGCAAAGGAGAGCAAACAGCAGCAACTGGTGGTTTCTCCTTGTGGCCGGCAGCCAAGGCGTTGATTATCATCATGCAAGCAAAGGATCAGCTCATCAGGGGCTTGTTTCTCTGCACAGCTAAGGAGCTTAGTGCAATAGAGGTTAGCCTGATTCCAGGCAAAACAGCCAAACCGGCTGGCAATGTGGGCTCCACCTCACCTTTCCTCCTGGGGCTACCACCTTTTTTAGCATAGATCCTTAGCTCTGGACCCAGAGGCGGTGGGTGAAATATCAGTGGACCCTCCTCTACCCTCTCTGTCAGGAAGCTTTATGTGGTTTAGCCCTTCCAAAAAATAAAAAGAGGAGGGGAGAATCACTAAACATTTTCTATTTCAAAACAGATTTCATCTTCCATAGAAAGTAATACTGCCTCCAGCCATGTGTAACTTATTTTTTATCCAACAGAGTATATGGGCTTATAACTAGATCCTGATAGGAACCCGGGTTTAAAACATTATTCACAGCAGGTTATTTGATCTTTATTTGCTGAATGCACTCAGCTGAATCCCTATCTCCAAACAATATGAGAAATAAAATGCTGGGCATGCTTCATTGGCCAGCCAGCTCATCTTGATTTGCAGAGACGACTACATCCCTCTCAGCAGTTTCAAAAACATACCGTATACCAGGCACTAAGATGCAGTTTTTCCTTCCTCTTCTCCCACCTGAACACTTATCCTTTCTTGCTTTTTTACCTCCCCCAATTAGGAGCTTTAAAAAACACTTCAGACCAGCTCCTTTCTCTCCCTTCACCAGGGCTTTTGGGAAATTGTGCTTCCCTCTGCATACTTCGGGATGCTCATCCAAAACCACTTGCCATCTGTGCTTGTGCAGAAGGTCAGATTTTGATAACCTGCTCAGGAAGCCGCAGGACTTTCTGGTGAGAGTGGTCACCTGAGGAAAGGTGGGTTGGAGGAGGCTGTGAGACCCTGACAAAATGGCTGCTACTTCATTTAATTAATATAGCTGCTGTGACATATGTCAAGGATGACCTTGTCTCTACCACATCAGCTTTGCTGCAGCTCCTAGCCATGCCACAGTAGAAGGTGGACTTGGACATCGCAAGTGACCACTGGGACTGCTTCTTTCAAGAAAGCCCTGATGACTACAAGCTGAATTCATTACTAAACAAGATGATGAAGGCTTTGGCTGTCCTGAAAGGGAAGCCAGAGCTGTTCGGGGAGAGAGGGTGAGCTGCACACAAGGAGGTCAGGTTCTTCATTCCCTTTGGCTTTTGATGAGATATGCCTTTGAAAATCTTCCCTCAGATGTCCTGAGATAAAAGTGTCCAGCTTCCAGGCCAGAACCCAAGCATAAAATATGCTTTAGAAACTCCAGTGTGGAGGGTCCTGGGGATGGGCTTTGGGGATGGAGAGCAAGTCCTTGGCAGACTTTGCTGCAGCAGGATGGCGCCATTAAACCGGCCAGCTTTTTGCACCATTATCGCAGATACAGCAGGCCATGACCACTGTTTACATGAATGTCAGGAGCTCTTACGTTCCCTTCCCCTGGATGCATTTCAAAGCCCATCAAACCATCACAGCTAGCTTCTCCTGCTTCCCTTTCAAGACATGTCAGGAGGCCATCTCGCTCCCAGGCAATGCGTAGGTTATGTTCATTTTCCCTGGGTGAGAGCAGAGCAGTGTCATTGACCCAGATGAATGTTCCTTCATACAAATACGAATTAAAACCACCCCCTGTTGTCATTAACTGACTCGCTGTACTATGCAATGTGGCATATTTGGCCCTGTCCTCCTTCACATACAGCCCAGGAGTGTCACCGAGCCTGGATGAACGCAGCAGTGACTGCGACAGCTCGGTGTTGGCTCTGCGGTCAGAGGGCAAACACTCAGGGTGTGTGTGGTTCAGCAGGGAAGGAGGGGGAGATTTGAGGAGGCAAGAATTGGATGTCTCACTTTTCTTTCCCAGTAATTAACCCTGGAAAAGAGAAGAGAAAAAAAAGAAATAGAAACCAAACAGACAAGGATGCAGCTTTGCATGGCTGGATTAGAGTCACAGTTGGCCTATCCCCTTGGGAACAGTGCTCTACTATTAATAAAAAGATAAACAAGCCTTTTTATTTATTTATTTTTCCCTCTCTCCCCAGTTCCTTTGATTTCTCTTCTGCTTCAGGGAGCACTGCTCCCATCCACAAGCTCTGCAGAGGGAGTGTTTGCAAAGGGAGTGTTTGCAAGGGGCTGCTCTAGGAAAGACAAAAATCAAGGGTGGAAGGAGTAGGGGAGAAAAAAACAGGCAAAAAATGATTTTAACCATTTCTAGCAATCTCATCACCTAGCAGGACTGTCAGAAACAATGCCATTCATTTATTCCTCTTCCACTGCTGCAGCTGCAGGTCTCATTCCCACAGGCTTCCTCTAACTCCCTGAGGCCATCCCATCCTTGCAGGTACTTGTCTATCCCTTGCCACCCCTGGGGCAGCTGTCTGGAGACCCCTCACCGAGCTAGAGACAGCTTCTGGTTTTATGGGGTCCGCCTGGGAATAGGGGCTGTCAGCCAGAGCAGGTGGAGGATGAGTTACCCGCCAAGGGAAAGCTAATTGCCCGCTTTCAGACAAGGTGATGTTTGTATCTAAATCATCAGCAGAGTGCAACGGATCTCCATGATTCAAGAAAACACAGAGAGGAAAAGCATGTCAGTCAATGTCAGATCACTTGCTTTGGAGGGGATTTTGCCAGTTTGGTGGGCAGGAGTGGGTATGGATTGAGCTGGAGCTGTGGTAGTTCTGTGGTGATTACACAAGTCAGGCATTCAGCTGAGTCTGAATTTTAGACACTTGCCTTAAAAAAGCACCAAGCAAATTTTGGAAACGTATCCAAAAACAATATATCCACACCCCCTCCACAGGGTATATTCATGACCTAAGCACTGGGCTTGCAGAAAAGGAGAAGAAAGAGATGCCTCAGTGCTGCTAAAGGACCACTTAGCCTGATCACACAAGCGTGGGTACCAGCCTGACATGCTGTTCGTTGGTAAGAGCAGAGTGGCAGGGCACTGAGGAAGGCAAAAATGGAAAACCAAACTCCCAGATCACTGCAGGGGCACCTGAACCTCGGAGAAGAATACCCCAGGGACTCTGTGTGGATTGGAGATCAAGCACTGCTTCATCAGGGAATTTTTTCTACTGGATCATCCCTCTGGGCTTTCCATCAGCACTGCATTGTACTTATTTTAAAAGTTTGGAAATAAAAGCACTTTCTGCCTTTTGTTCTCAGTGAGTGTGGAGCAGCACAAGGGAGGGCAGCAGCGGACACTGCTGCGGTGGTGTTAATGGTCGCATTAGCTGGAAAGGGGCAGCCAAAACAGGATGTGTAAAACCCCACCCAGGCTGCCCTTTAATTCGCTGTTACATGGAGTGGAAGATTTGAAAGCATATTTCTGGGTAATTAATTCAAAGAGTGATTCTAATGGCTAATGCTGTCAGTTTTGACTGCAAGGGAGGTCTGGGGCTTGAGCAGGCAGTGAAGGGAAAGGAAAATGCTTGGAGGTCACAGGCGGATGTTAAAATATTTTGACAGCCCACATCCAAGAGGCTAACTTAATGAAATGCTTTGGCCAGCACCTTCCAAGAGGTCTGAAACTGAATCCATTTATTTTTCTCCAGTATAGCATACATGGCTTGGACACTGTCTATCCATAAATCACCATTCCCCATTTGGTCAGCAACACCATCAATCACTCTCAATGCCCACCAGCCTGCTCTCTGTGCCACTGAAGAAGCACTGGTAAGAGGGATTTGGTGTCTCTTGAATTTAACTCCCAAGTTTTCAGTGACTCTTAAGGTAAGCTCTGCCTTCATCTCCACTGATTATTAAAGCCAGCACAGCAAAGGTCCTGCACCTGTGTATGAAATATACCTGATCCGTGGTGCTGGGGAAATGAAATTAGGAAGCTCTATTCATGGTGTTATTATCTCCGGCTGCTTGGAAGGATTTAATCAAACTGCTGCACCTTGCTGATGAGGATGTCCGCAGCTTGTGAGTTTGGATCCCCCTGCACTTCATATCTCTCTGGCATTTACTAAACCCCTCTATCCTTCCCCAGCAGGCTTGGAGTCAAGCACAGCATTTGCAAAGGATTTGCTGGGGACCATTCTGCCGAGGTTTTTCAAAAGACTTGGTCAGGAAGCTGGAAAGGCACAGCTCCTGGCAGTCGTGTTCACTGGCTTTCACTGACTTTTTTGTGCTTCAGAGAGCACTCAGAGTAAACAGACAGGGAAAGAAAACTTGTGAATGTGGAAAATAACTGGGAGGATATTTGATTCGAGTTTGATTTCTTAAACAAGGTTTGGGTCAAGTCTGATCCTTTTTGACCTCCTTTGCCTGTATCCAGAGATGGATTCAGTTCCTGCTATGTATAATTTCATCACTTCAGCATCTGCAGTTCCTACACTTATTGTAACAGGGTGTGTTGATAAATTGGAAGGCACATCCCTCATTTTCTATCCTACACTTTTTTTGCAGGACTGTAATGCATGGAAAAACCTTTTTTTTTTTTTTTTTCAGCCCAGACCTGCAGTGGCTGCACTTCAAGCTGGGTGAAGGCATGCTGTGTGCCTGTACTGCTTGCGGATGCACACATGAGGTTGATTGGACCAAAGCTGGCAGATTTCCACTCCAATTCACTGCATCCATTTTGTTCACCTCTCTAAAATGCATAAAAAGAAAGATGTCTGTATGCAGTCAGACATATACAGCATTATAGGTGCCAATATGTGTAGTACAGACCATCAGAGAATCTGGAGCAGAGTTTCACCAGCCTGGAGCTCACAGAATTTACTTTGGGTACCAGGCTTATGTGTTGTGGTAGGAGACATCTTCCTCTGTCTCTATGCTCGGAAGCTGGTGTATCACTGAAGGAGTTGTATAGCACTAGAGATGTGCAAATCCATCCACAAAACAGATGCATGCTTCCTTTGTATGCAAACTCTGTCACTCCATAGATTAATTGGGTAAGTGCTTGCCCCATAGGCTAATCAGCTATATTTGGGCATGCACCTGGACTTACTGCAGGGCTAAATTAAGCATATGTCTCCAGAGTCCAAAACTGTCTGGAACTTCTGATCATGTTGATTACATATATCTACATTTTTCTCAATTCTGTAAAGCTCCTGATCCATTAAGGAAGAAGGCTGTGTACCTGCAGTCCATCCATCTGAACACATTTTTCATTACCAGTGCTGCAGGATGGCAAACGAACAGCAGTATCTACATACACAGGCAATTAAACCATTCCTTACACAATATCCACCTCCATGTACCCCAGGAAAATCAATAACTAACTTTCCCAGATCAGCAGCAGTCATCAGTCCCTCTTTGCAGTCAGTAAAAAGACTCTCCCCCCCTGCCCCAACTGAAGGACGCAAGCGACAGAAGGCAGACGCAGCCCTCGCGCTCCCCTCTGAGCAGCTGCCAAAAAGCCCTCTCTCCCCTCGTGCGATAATAATGGAAGGGACGGCGCTGTCAGGGTGTGCCGGCGCGTTCTGCCTCGCTGGCCAGCACGGGTTGCTCTCCCTTCACGCTCTGTTGCCTCGGAGCTGCACGCAGAAGTTGCCTTCGGCAGCCCTTGCCAGCCCCCTTGATATTTTGGACACTAAGTGCTGCGTGAACAGTAGGACCATGGTGCTTGGCTGGGAGTCGAAGCAGCTCCTCTGTCTGCCAGCAAAGAGCTCCTGGACTGTGACCAGTAAAAAGGAGGAGAGATTTTCTTTTAGCACTGTATCGTGAAGGGATGTGGGGTGGCTGGGAAGGGCTTCTCCCTCCCTGTTCTTTCTTGTTCGTCTCTGCAAAGAAGGAGAAATCTTTGTCTGCTGAAGAAGGGTGTGAAAGCACCTGGCAGATTTTGCAAGTGTCCATTAAGGCTGTAAGATACACCCAGGACGTCGGTGCAAACTCACTTGCAAGCTTTCCACGGCAATGGTGTGAATGCATGTAACATCAGGCAGAAGCACTCTGCGATCAGAGGTGGGCTAGCAGAGCTGGTCAGAGGGAGCAGGACGAGGATGGCAGCTTTGATTCATTGCAGCCCCCAAATATCTCTGCAGTTTTGCCTTGCTCTGCAGAAGTCTCCCAGGTTCACTTGTTCCTGTGAGATTTCTTTCATCCTGCTTAGCAAGCTCACTGCAGCAGCTGCTGGAAGGTTTGAGCTGCATTAAAGCTTAGAGCTTGGGAACAGATCTCCTCTTGTTGGGAGCAGGAGCAAAAGCCCAAACTGAGGGAAGCAGATCTGAGGTTAACACTTACTCTTACAGCACCAAAATCCACCAAGTACCAGGGGCGCGTGCAAGGCCTGGTATCTAATCCTCACACCGCACAGAATAATTGGTGCAGGGGAGAGCACACAGTAATAGAGTTTCAGATTTATTTTTACATGTTGTTTTCTCACTAATTTTTCATTTGGAGACTGCTACAGCTTTTTTCATCACTTTGCGAGAGGGTACTGGTATCTTTATGGTCTTTTTTCCCTTGGGGAAACTGAGGCATGAAGCAATGACAGGACGTGGCTGGGGTGTCTGACAACAGGCTGCAGTCCCAGTTCTCACAATCCTGAAAACCCAGCTGCTTGTGGGCAGCCAAGTGCGAGTGGGTAGGTAAATGCAAAAAACTGCAGCAGGGCTATTATCTCCAATGCCTTTAGAAATAACCCTTTATCCCAGTGTCTGGCAAAGCAGTCCTCCTAACTTGTTAATGCGCTTGCTTAAAACTGTGGCCCTTAAACTTCTGCCAGTGCTGAAGTTAATGTACTGCCCTTTGCCACCTCAAGAGAGGCTGTGCTGTGGAAAACCGTGCTTGGCTGATTCATGTCAGCACTGTATAATCAGAGATAGGGGAAAACTTAGAAAGTGGCTCTTAAGAGGTACCTCCTGGGTTGAGAGCAACTGCTTTTTATTTTTGAAAGACAGTGTTTTTCTGTGAAGAAAGGAAAAAGTTATGTCTGCAAAACTTCTTTAACTTAAAAAAAACTTCAGGCTTTCTGTGAAATCCCCATACTCTTGCTTATGAGAGGACAAAACACCAGAGTGAATCAGGGGAAAAGGGAAAAGTCTTTTCACTAGTATAGCATACAGATGCTTTAGAAAGAGCCAGAATTTTTCTTCAGATTGAGGATGGATAAAATGGTGATGTCAAGCCCAGATCCTAAGAGCAGTACCTAACCTATGATTAGGATGACTAATATCGCTTTCTCATACACACACACATACCCTTCACCCTGCTAAGGGTGGTTTTATCGACCAATGTTTGTCAGACCAACTCTGAGCTGGATGTGAGCAGATGCAGCTGAGCTGCCTATTGCCTTGTCCTGAGACATGTCCAGATCTTGGGGCAATGTTGGCAGACACTGGAAAAGAGCATGGGTTTTGGCTGGTGTGAAGAGGCACAACGCAGTGCCTTCAGAGCACAGATGTAGCAGCAGAACAGAGCTGGAGAGCATTGCAGTAGCAGGATGAGGAACAGAACTGGAATAAAGCCCAGATGCCCCATTTAGAGCTGAGATTCAAAGGGACCTTAACTTCACAGGGGTCTCATCTTAACCCCATATATAAACATGCCATAAAACCACTGTATCCCAAACATGGCACCATTCAGCCATGGTACCAGTGAGCTCGTTGTCCACAACCCTGATTTTTTGGTATGGCGAGGAATGTATGGGACTGAGCAGGGGAAACCACATGTGCATGGGGGAATCAGGCAGCAGGCAATGCACTAGGACTGATCGTTCGGGAATTGATAAGTGTACAGTGGTCAGGAATGAGGTTCCTGGAGCAGCTTCACCAGAAACTGAAGAATGGCAAAACTGGAGAGCACAGGCTGGCATTACGCCTCATTGGCATAGCTCTCTGGAGTGCCGGGGAATGGAGAAGCAGAGAATGATTTTGGCCGGGATTCAGCGCACACTAGAAGTGGTGTGCATGTGTGAGGGCTGGATAACCGAGGCTTTGGCAGGTGGAGGAATAAAAAGGGGCTTATCTGTTATGTTGCAAAACCCAAAATTTCATGGGGGAAAAATAAGTGTAAGTCAAATTAAAACAACATTTGCAGGAAGAAGAATTCAGCTCCCTGGGGAAAGAATCATTTGGAAGTTAACTTAAAATGCTGCATTTGAGGTGAAACAATGCAGAATGTTTGACCCTTATTTCTTTAAAAATCTTTTTGAAGATTCGTTTTTTAAATGGAAAATGCCATTTTGAAACAACAAAAAATCCCTTAAAAACACTTCAGAATGAAACACTGCAACATCTCCAAATATTTGTTTCCCTTTGAAGGTGTTGAAATGCAGTGTGTCACATTTCACTACAGCTTTGCCCTGCTCTTTTTATTCAGTCTAAATCATTTTCTCAATGTAACCTTAGCAGTTTTAGTTCCCTTGAAGTTCTGCTTCTTGGGATGAATCTACAATTTTCTGAAAGGGTATCTTCTCAGTTTTACTTCAGACTGAAGTAAATTAGCAGAGCTGTTTTGCGGAAGGAAATAGTTTAGTTCCTGCTGTTAGAACTGCTGATGGCCTCCATTAACAAAACATCACTTTCATAAGACATGGACTCATCTGAAAGCACATAGAAGAGAAGACCTGAAAACAGAGCTGAGGAATGATAAAAAAAATAACTGCATAAAAAGGCTACTTACATTTATGTGATTTTTTTTAAATAGCATTTAGATGGAAAGTCGATTCTCCATTTTTGTCTCTGCTGGTATTTTTTCTCAGGCTATCTGAAATTTCGGGAGTTAAGGGGAGAAAAAAATCTTGCATTGCACCATATATGCCAAAAGAAATGCAATACAATCTGATTTCACTTCTTTCTCGCATGCCTGAATGTGCTCATTTTTGCTTACAAAAGGAAAGACACAAAAGAATTGTAAGAAAAGGAATCAGATGGTGCCGCCCGATACTGTTTCACAGCTAAAATGTGAAAACAAGCCCAGCTTCTTCTTCAGACACTCAGGTCTCAAAAAAAAAGTTATTATTCATTCTAAAGGGAATTCTCTTAAAGGGAAATTGCTCCAAATTCAATGAAAAGCTCTGTTTATTATAACCGAGCAGAACGGTTCCCTCCCGTTGCTGACGCAAGGAAGGCTGCAGAGGCAGTGCGCCGCACACCTGCCCCTGTAGCAGCACGGGCTCCCAAATTCCCTCTCCAGGTCTCCTAATGCTGCTACATCCCTTGCAGGTGGACCTTAAGAAGGGACCTACTCCTTGAAGCCTCATCCCTTAGTTATCCCTTCCTTGAGCCATGTACGACCTTGAGACTTTTCAAGGTCACACACCTGCTGGATGGCACATTGCTGTGGGGCACGCGGGCACCCAGCATCACCCCTCCTGCCAGGGGCCCAGGCTCTTCCCACCTCCAGCTCCACACTGGAAGTCCAGACTCATCTACAAGGAAACAGGGCAAAACAGCCCACCATGCACTACAGGCTGTGCTGGGACCTATATGTCTTTCAAGTCTCAGTAATGAGGAAAACAAAGTGCATTTTGTGGCTTGCAATTGTTGCATAAATGTAAACAGTTTCGCCTCCTCCTGTGTCTGAGTTGCTGGATATTCAGCAGAGTGTATAAGCATAAACAGACTCACCCTTCTCTCCCCCAGGGCGATAGTTCCTCTCAATAGATGCAGTTCAAAGGACCAAATCTCTCAAATGCACTTTGGGGAAGGCTACCTTCCTCTCTTTATATTCCCACCTTCGCCTTCTAGAATTTAGTGGCTTCTTACATTGTTCAGGTCAGGGTGAAGGCCCAGACAAACCACGGTCCTAGTATCATCTAGTCTGAATGCTTTGTGCCTTTCTCATATCCGGCAAAAGAGCGTCTTAGCACCAAGTGGAAGGAGAAGCACCAGGAAATGATCGTTGTTTAAGTTCTGCCTAGGCAAACAGCCATTTGCAGCATTGACTGTCTGCCACATCGGAAAAAACTACAGCAGTACCCCATAACCAAATTAACGCCAGCCGTGCAGTCTGGTTCAGCTACTGTGACCCACCTTTGCAGGCTCTCCAGTGGTTTATATTGTGGTAAGGTCTCATCCTCCTGGCTTTCATCCTCATATCTCACACACAAACTGAAACAAGGGAAATCTTGCTGCAGGAGGTCTCCAGGGCTGGAGCTTGCAAGGCTGCAGAGCATGGAACACCAAGGTATGGTGCAACCCACCACCACACCCCTGGTGCGGAGTACCAAATTGTAGCACCACCCCTGGCTGCCATAGAGAAAAATCTAGTTTACAATCTGCTTCTCAGTTTGCTGTTTTCAATAGCAGAGTAACAGGCTTCAGGAAATCCAGGATCCGGCTTGCCCTTCGAAACATCTCACTGCATCAGCTAAAAATAAGCCTATGCCTCATGTCCCTGTATCAAACAAAGGCACAATATCCTAATGAATCCAGAAGACCTGAAATCTAGACTTTGCTCATCACCATCAATTTACTTTATAAACCTGGGCAAGTTACAGAGCTCATCTGAGAAACAGGAAACATTTGAATGGTTATTTCTTGACACTTCCAAAGCTTTCAGATGAAAACATCCCAATGAATGAGGCTTTATGCAGCTTGTGGTTGTCTGAATAATCTGTAATACCAGCTCCCTCTTCCTGCCTGATTCCTGCTGTGGTTAAGAAATCTAAAGCAGCAAGATTAAGAAGCCTAAAGTAGTAAGAAATATGCCCTAAAGAAACAAGCTACGAATCCTAACTTAATGGGAACATCTGAAAAAGGACTGAGAACTAGAAAATTAGCTTTGCAATATTGGCACTGATATCTCAAGACAGAAAAGGATTGCTCCTAGACTTGAGGCAGCAAAACCGGCATATCCTCTGCCCCCACTCATAGGGCAGAACCCCAGCACTGCCTCAGCCAAGAGGACTAGCACTACCCAGAGGTTGCTGTATCATGAGCCATGACACAGACCTCACTTTCTCCTCTCCAATGAGCCCTGTATGACATCAAAGTGCCTCCACCACAAGCATGTCCTTCTGAAAAGCAAGGATCTGACCCATAATAGCCTCCTCTAGCATGAGCCACTGTAGGACCACCACACTTCCTTCCCCCCACCCAAAGCAGCAAGACACACACGCACACTCTGCTCTACCAACCCCACCCATTGTACCAATCTCCTGCCCTCCTGCCTTTTCCCTTTTATCACCTGCAGCAGGGCCTGATAGCTCACTGAACACAGGTGAGGGCATCCCACTAGCTCTTAACTCTTCCCTCTCTGCTCCTCTGCTCCTACAAAGCCAGAAGAAAAACAGGATAAAGACAAAGACATGCGAGTGGACCATCTCAAACTTTGTAGGTAAAAAATACCTTCAGGAGCAGTAAATAGCCATAGTGAAGCAAGAACTCCTGAAAATGCAGATCAGAGGAAAATTCTGCCTTGAAGTTCAGAAGGGCAAGAGTTACACCAGCAATTTGAAGAATATTTCGTTGCCCAGATGGTGCCTTGAATGTAAACTGTCAAAGTCATTACTCTGAGTTTATTATCAGGGTTATGTTTTCTTTATTCCTTTTAATATTCCATATGCTGGTCATATAATACATTTCTTTGTATTCTTGTTCTCTTTTATTCTCTTTGTTTGTTCCATTCATGACTTATCACCTTCTGGTGGCAATTTAATTATTGGATCTATATTATTAGTATCTCTTTTTTTTTTTTTAGAATATAATAAAAATTTCTGTACAAAACACTGCAAGTAATTCAATTTCCATCAGTAGGGAAGGAAGTTGGATGCATTCAATGAAAGGGAGGAGAGTACCTGGCTATAACATTTTTAATAAAAATATAATAACACTTCAACTTTTTAGCATCTTCCATTTGGAGAATCTTGTGGCTTCATAATCATTAATATCACTTACCTTTTCCATTGCACTTTTCATCTATAGCTTTCACAGTACTTTCTGAAGGTGAATCAGTATCAACCTCTCTATTTTGCACCCGGGGTAAAAATGTGAAAGCCAACACAACCTGGCCAGCCAGGGTCACTCTTGGGATGAGATCCCAGGTGACCTGGAATTCCAGACTGAAGCCCTTTCCATTAGATCATGCTGTCCCTCAGTATGAATCGCTGCTGTTAGCAGGTTGCAGATTTGAGACAAAAACGGTGAAGTGGTTCTTCAGTTCATGTGGAGCTGATCGACGGGGACATGGATCCTCTGGATGCTGAGAGTTTACATGGGTACAAAAGATTGCCTGGCTAAATCCACAGAAGCAAAATCCACTAAGAGCCATTAAGATACCACTTTGAACTCAGAAACTCCCTGACATACAAATAATCTGGTGCATAGTTTGAAGGAGGGTAGTTATGATGCCTCTATCCTCTTCCCTAGGCATCAGCTACTGACCGGGACCAGAGATGGCATACTGGGCTGGAGGTGCTTTGCAGTCTCACTTTACACTGGCAAGGCAACCTGGGGAGAAGAGGGTCACCTGCTGACCCAGAAGGACCATGCTCTGCACCACATCTTACATCTCAGTGCACACTGTTTGATGGGAGAAGTTCTGTATCCAAGGCAAGATCTATCTTTTGCAGGCAGATCCCTGTGTCTGTGCAGTGGCTCCCTGACTTATCCACTGGTACAAGGATCCTCTAGATTGGATGTATGGACCTATGCCCTAAGCAGGAATCAATACATTTTGTTATGCATTTCTTTCAATTTCTTTACTCCCCAGTAAGATGGAAAAAATTACATTACTCTCCAAGAATTAATGTCACCAAATAATGTATATGATACTTCAAATTGGCTTTTTTACCAACTCTAATTTCTTCCTCAAATAGGTAGGCTTTTGCTTTTCCTATCCATAAAGACAGTTCTGCTCCTGAGACTCCAAACTCAGCACTCAGAATGACAGAAGATGTTATTTTCTGATCACTAGAGTGCTTAGAGAAAGAGCCTTCCCTATCTTCCTTCTTTAAATACCAGTCAGTTTTCTTGTCTGTAGATCAAAGCTTTCATAACTTTTTTGTTTGTTTTTTTTGTTTGTGCAGTTGTTTCTTAGGGTCAGAAATGATTTCAAACACAAGGGAGAAAACGAAATCATCTTTTCTTTTCCTTTAGCTTTTAAAATGAAACCAGTAAAAACATTTTCAACTCCAAAATTATCACCCAAACTCAAAACACCCACAAAAAAAGAAAAAAAAATGGGGGGAGAGGAGGAAGAAAGAAGGAAAAAAAAACTAGAAACACATTCACGAAAGTAGCATGTGTGTAGCAGATTTTTTTTTCTTTTCTTTTTTATTACCAGGGAATTATTGTATCTGCGAGCCAAAACAACAGCACTCCCTGATGCCAACTCCAGCTGTTCCTCCCTTGTAAAATTCATGAGCTGTTTTCAAGAGCTTGAATAGATCTTGTGATGGAACTTCGGTATAGCCACAAAGATATTTTTAATCGCTGCAATGTTGTCAGGTTTCCCTGTGACACAAAGCATGCTGTTGGCTGATTAGAAAGCGTACTCTTGGAGATGCTAGCCTGCCGGGTCACTGAGCTAAAGAGAAAAGTCCAGGCAGACCCCAAATCCTTGCTGGGAACACCAACAAACAGGCTGACAAAGGCAGGCTGAAATAGTTTTAAACAAAATGAGTGCACTAGTGGGAGAACTTGGTATCTTTCCACAGAGTTGTTCATGGAGCTCCAAGTAGCATCTCATGCTGTAGGCAACTGCAGTTCAATACTCATGCCCTGTGAGGGATTCTGGCTGAGCTTGTGGTAGATACAGGAGCCTGGCATAAATCCAAAACATCTGGCCTTTCTATCTTTAGGTTCTGATGTAGAAATAACATCCTGAGCATGATTTGTCATTAGAAGTCTTCTAGCAGGTGTCATGAAAGTAAGAATTTTTTTTTTCACCTAATCAACATTCAGATTTCATAATTATAATTTACCTTTCTGTTTCTGCTTCTCCCAAGGAAAGACCCACTTATTTATAAAATCCTGGAAAAGACCATGGCATTTCCATTAACAGGCCATGTAGCAACATCACTCCTGGATTGGTTGTCCAAAGCAACTGAAGCCAAGGCTAGATATCACCACATTCAACTAGCTGGAGGCTTTTAGCTCAAGTACTCCATCCTCCATACATGCTCCCAGCCACCAGAAATGGATGAAGGAACACATCAGATGACGTGGATTATGCAGCCACTAACCAACAAACACTAACAATTATGCCATTTCTGAGTCTGTGGCTTTATAATATTTTCATGCTACAGAGATGTCAAACCTCTAAGGATCTCAGGACTTGTGAGGAAATAGCCTTAAAACATCTGCCAAGGATATGCAATAAGGGACATAAAAAGTTCAAGAAGAAATTGGAAGAGCAATGGGATTATTAATTGCTACTGTTTAAACAAAGCTGTCTGTAGTATTAAGACCCTTTGTGGCTTGGCATTTGTAGTCTCACTAAATTAGAGCCATAAAAGATATGGGCCTCTCTGGACACAGGTAAAATCAGGTGTAATACCAAGGGTTACTAGTTAGTTCATGGTCCTTCAGCCTATTGAAGGTAAAAAACCCTAAGGCCTATACTGCCACCCCAGTTTGTCCCATGCAGAAGAGATCAGGGCACACAGGAGGCACAAACTGGCCTAGCCGGCCTGCAAAGAAGGCGATGCTGTTAGCGACTAGGTCAAAGGACTGATATGGAAAACTGGAAAACCGTGGCTTCATCCCCTCTTCCCCTCTTCCCCTTTGAGATGATTTGCATCCACAGGAGTGCAAGGAGTAATCAGCCCCTCTCTCTTGCCTGTCGAACTGTAGAGTGTCTAATCCAAATCTCTGTTAATACCTCATTTGAGTTCAGTAGGCTTTGGAGCCAGCCCCAGGCTCAGACTTAGCATGTCTTTTTGGAAGCTCAGTATCTGATTATTATTAAGATGTGAGAGGTTCCTGTGAAGCAGAAACCTTAGCATTCTGTCGAAATGAGACTTGAAGCACTAAATGTGAGAAAAACTAGATCTGCTGGACTGAATCTTCCTTTACACTCATGAATGTCAGCACCACTCCAGGAACACAGGGAAGATATGGAAATGATGTATTCAGGTGACCAGAGATATCTTAGCATGATATCATGTAACCTGTGGTTCCCATTGTGAGCAGCTTTCGCAAACTTGCTGCTCTCTAGGACCTCAGTTAAGGATAAGCTCTGATGCTGATCTTTGAGGGACTTTGCACTTGCTCTGAACTGCAGTGGTGGTGGAGTGTGTCCCCTGCTCTACCTTGTTATTTAGATGACACAAGGCATAAGAAACTCAATGGCATCAGATACTCAGTGGTCAAAGCTGTTTTTGGACTTGGACTCTGGCTTGGCCAGAGAGTTACCTAAAGGAGTAGGAAGCAAATAAGAAGACTCCTAAGCCACCTCCTTGTTAGTTCTTCATCCTCCCCACCATGGGACCTTGTTGTGAAGGGGCTGACAAACCAAACATCATGTCAGACATTAGAATACCTCCCGCTGTGTGGGGGTACATCGTGAACCTCATACCCTTCCCAAATATTGGAGCTCTCCCAGCTCTCATTGGTGTTTGCAGTTGTTTCTCATTGTCACTCAGTTTGTCACCTCAGTGTCTTCCCACTGCTGTTGGTAGGATGTAAAGTCCAAAAGCTCCACGCAAAATGGTGGCACATCTTATTAAAATGTAGAACTTCTGAGAATGAATAAGAACAGAAGATTACACAGCGCCTTGTGTGTTTCCAGGATTTTATTTTTTTAATAGACTTCATTGACATGACTTAATATAATTGATTAAAGGAGATTATAACTTTGCCCGTCACACTAGTGGGGTCTATCCATAGCTGTTTGGTCTTTTCCTACAGTTTGAGTTTGCTCAAAGGTGTTGTGAGCTGTTTTGTAGTCTGTAATGAGTGATGTCATGTAGATTGAACGTAATGTAGTTCCTGGTTCCTTCCTGAACTAGGCCATCACTGTATAGCAGTCACCAGAAACAATGACACTTGTCCTAATGTAAACTGGTAGAATAATCCATCAGCATCCTCCAAAAAGACTCGGAGAGATGTGTGAAGAGCTTGCCTCAGCCTAATGAAGTCACATTAGTGCGATGCCAAAATGTAACCTTCATACCACGATCATTTTAACCCCAGGAGGGCCACAAATCCTGTATGTGTTCAGGCAAAGGGGTGGAGTTTTGCCATTAGCAGTCTCAGTTACACAGGTGGATGGCAAAGCAAGGAGCAGAGAGCCATTGCTGTCTTTCCTATAAAAGAAGGATTAACAAAGAGTCTGTCAGTAGGAGCCTGCTAGTGAGAGATCCCCATAATGGCAGAGCAAGTGAATAGCATGTGTTTAAAGAGCCCGTAATCCTGTATTTACACAACAGTCCTTAATGGCTCATTCAGAGCCATTGCAAAGAACCAAGTAAATAGTGTGGTTAGAAAGTCTGTTACTTTATATTTACTCACTAGACCGTCTGCTGTGGGAGCTGTGAATGTCATGGAGAGCTAAAAGGAGCATTCTTTTGATTTTATTTTTTTTTACTTTTATTTTTTATTTTTTTGGCTATGAAAAGCTAGCTAATAATGATACTGAAAACCACTTTCAATAGGAACTATACCTTCACTTTGCACCAGTGAAGGAGAATAATCATTAGCACACTTTGTCAAGGAAAGGGATGCATTTATCATCACCTGGAGTCTTTTCATAGAGACTGGATGTGCTCTAAAAGATACGCTCTTATTCAACAAGAGGTTATTGAACTCAATAGCACTCACCTGTGTGGCGGGAAAAAATTCATTCCCTTCACTGCAAGAACTACTGAGAAGGTATAAAATGGTCTGTTTTACACATGTATTATTCAAATGGTCTCTTCTGGCTTTAGAATATACTACATTTGAGGCTGGACATTAAATTTATTCTCTTAAATGTTTATTCATGTAAACACTAAAATCTTTATTAAAGCCAAAACTATACACACAACTCAGAGTGAAGCAGACAGCTGATTAGCATGTGAAAATGAAGGTGATATTAAATATTTGGAAATTTGCATAGCAAACAATTATAAATCCAAACTTAGTGGTCAGTTATGAAATGGCCTATATAGATCTAGCAAAGTCCACTCAAACAAGAAAAAATCACAGATAAAGCCCAAACCTTAAGCTAATACCTAGTATTTTAGATTCCTGAAACTCTGTTCAAGATCCTATTGGAACCTTAACTAATTGATCCTCAAAATTCCCATGAGGTATCAGCAAGCACTAGAATGGATCGAATCATTAATAAGAAATCATTTACGCAATTAATTTTTCTTTTTGTTCCTGACTGTCTACACAGATCATTAAATCTATTTATTATACACGACTCACACAATTACTGTCAATAATACTTTGTTTGTAAATTGTTTAAAAATTGTGACTAGCAGGAAGAAGAGAGGAATCCTGCACTCTTATTGCTGTCTCCAGATCAATTACAAAAGCCATGCAGTTGACTTGGGACAACCCCTGAACTAGGAATCAAATGTTTAATAACTGAATAAATCATTTAAAATTTCTTGACAGTGAACAATTCAGGACAACCTAGCTGAAGACAAAGGTGCTTTTTCCTTATCTTAGAGGAAATGACAAAATGTAGTTCAGGCTGTACCCTATATCTGTGTATGATCACACACCTCTCAGTGTGCCCAGAGATTGTGGCATATAGAGTGGTTTTGTCCATATGGGAAAAGGGGATAAAGGTGTAGGCATGTCTTCCTGACCCTTCCCATGGCTGAAGCCACTACTGCTATATCGATGCCACCTTGTTCAAACAGATCTGATGAAGCTTCACACTGATGTAATCTGCTGTTTTCTTCTCCCAAGCATTCATGCTACCAGAGTCTGAGATAAAAAATACGCCACAAGAGCAGGAAATGGATCAAGAATGTGTCAGACTGACATTTCCTATCAAAATGGAATGGCTTTTTGTGAGAAAAAGATATATCATGGAAAATTCAGCTTATGTAATAATCTTATTGAGGCTTGGGGAGACGGAGGCACAGGCCAGCCATAAGAGCCAGAAATAATAATCAGGACTTTCCTGCAGAAGGATCCAAAGTTTGTAAGACTTCATCCAGTACTGAGAAACCAAGACTATGCCAGAGCTGTGAGCAGGTTTTTAATGAAAGTAAATCTTCTGTTGTATATATTTGTATGAGGGTAGTAGCACTTAGCCTTAATTTGCACCTTGCCACTCTTAAAAGTTTTTGCTCTATGGCAGCAGAAGGAATGAGGCTGGAGCAGCTGTTCTAAAGCATTTTTTTTCCAGTATGACCTTTTTCTCCTGCTGCTTTGTTTTTTTCCCCCTGAGGCGACATGAAAGGTTTCATCTGAAAGTGCAGCCCAAACGTCTCTACGAGCATCGACAAGGCCTGGGGAGATGCAGGCTCCCTGGGTGCTAGGGCTGTTCAGGAGGTTTGTACGTGCTGGAAGTCCTCTGCTTTTGTGCAAACGGGCACCCACACGTGTGCGGTGAGGACTTGCAGTTCTTACTGTGAATAAATCCTGGCGTGAAACGAGAGGATAGGCCAAGCCCTCTCCCTGCTGCCTTGAGTACATGGCTGTCCCCAGGTTTCACAAAGGGACTGTTTTAAAGGACTTAGTGAAATGGGACAGCTGGCCCAGATCTCACTGTCCTCAGCAAGAGTTTTTATATAATGAAGCAGTTGTTTCCTTGGATTTCTTGAACAGAAAAAGCAAAGGCTCATTGCACAAATGGGCAGAGGGACCACAGGAGGGGTCTGGTGCTTCACACATGGAGGCGGGTGCTCACTTCTCACACTGACCCGTACCACAGCGTGGGCTGAGGACGGTTCCAGCTCCTCAGAGCTCATCGAAGTGCTGCTGTATTGGCAGGTGGTCGGGGATGCGGAGGGTGCGATCAGTCAGTCACAATTATCACAGGATAAGGAGGCTGAAAACCTCTTATATTTGCGGCTTTTTGCCCCTCTGGCCCACAGAAGAGCACTGGGGCCAGGCCCAGGACTACAACTCCCAGCATGCTCTGTCATGGTCTCCAAATCCCACAATCCCCAAAGGCCTCACAGCACCGGGGCCGCAGGGAGGGCCCAGCACTTGGGGGCAGATCGAAGTCACACGTTTGTCCTGTCATGGAGGCTGCTGCCAGTGCCATGCCCTGACACACTGCAGCCGGCCCTGCTGGAGGAGGCAACCCGTACAACTGACTCCGCTCAGTGCCCCCGGCTCCAAGGGGAAGCAAAGCAGGCGCGCACAGGCCCACCCACAGCCTGTGTAAGGCTGGACTGCAATTAGCTTTGCCTTGATTGAACACCTGTTCTGGACACTGGACTGGATCCTCTCCCACCCAGTCCTGTGGCCAGCCAGCCTTGCTGGAGGCAACTATTGGGGCCTGGTAGCTTCCACACTTCACGTGGATTCACGTGGGTTTCTCGGTACTGTTAAGATACTGACTAAATGATGTCTGGGGTTCTTTACTCAGGAGCTTTAGCTAATTAAATGTTTTAAGATGCCACGATGAAAGTTATATAGACACAAGCAATTTTTATGAACTGGTAGCATTAATTTAAACTCCATTCCAGCAGAGCATGCTGCAATGTTTCAGGCTATTAGCCAATCACTCATACAGACTACGGAATAGTTAATACAAGTCCATTCAAATCCAAGATACATTTTGATGTGTTGAATAGCTTTAGTTCTCCCAAAGCTGATCAAATAACAATAATAATAATAATAACAACAGTAACAATAACAATTAAGACAATTCCAGTGTGATTGGCTAATCTGATGGTTTTGCTCCCAGTTTATTTTTAATTTCTGGCAGCAGTGATACTGGAAATTAAAAAGCTCTCTTGACACTCAAGTGACTTGAATCTCAGACCAGATGAAATGAGGTGACTGAAGCAGCTCTGGGCCTTTTATTCTCTCCCATCATTATCACAGTTAATAAGAAGAAACAGGGACGCTGCCCAGCAGTGAAGACACCAGCGCCCCCCCCCCCCCCACACCCCCCCTTTTTGTGCCATCCAAGATAAAGTACTAATTATCAGGACAGCTCAAGCTCATTTGTAGGAGGAAGGGAATTGAATGCTGCTTCAGTGAAAAGACTTAGCTCCTGTGTGCCCTTGGGCAGGGATTGAGGTACTTTGGTGATTTAAGCATCCAAATTAAAACACCTTGAAGTGACAGGCTGACATCCCAGCAGGCTTGCTCCTAGAACTGCTGCTCTAGCTCTTGTTCAAAGGTCCAGCAGAAAAAAAAGTTTCACCCATGTCACTGTGTATGGACAGATCTTTCAGATGAGACCCAAAACCTCAAGGCCTCCTCTATTTTGAAAACCAACGTGGAAAGCACTGAATGGAAAGCATTGGTTTACCCTAGGACACAGCAAGGTGTGGAAGGTGGTAAATACCTGGAGATTCACACAGCATTTGCTAGCAAATACCTTGGAGAAAAGTAATTGGATTGAAAGGCTGGGGATGGACAACAGCTTGGCCTGTTTCTGACTGGGAAGGACACTCTTTTATTCACACAAGACCTGATTGCACTGTCACCGTTGTTACTGACACAGAGAGCACATAGCATTGCAGGCTGGCCTTGTTAGGCACAATTCCCTATTACAAGGCAGAACATTTAAACATCACATGTTGGTTGCGATAATATGAGGAGATGGAGAGTTAGAGGTAAAGGCAGGAGGACGGTCCAACTAGAAGAGACTTTAGTGTCCATCATACCTGTCCCTCTACCCCAGGGAAGGAGTAACTCGGTCTAAATCACTCCTTACGGATGGTTGTTCCACCTCTGTTGAAAGACCTCCAGGATGGAGGCTCTGCAGACTTTCTCGCACTTCTTACATACCCAAAGCCACCAGTGCTGTGACACGGAGAGGAGAGCCAGGAAGAGGACTGTGATTTTGCAATTTGTGCAGCATCAATGGCAGTTCATCCCCAAATCTCTCATATGCCTACTCTGGAGCTGTTGAGGGAGGCCATGGTGGAAATGCAGGATGGGTGTTTGTGAGAGAGGCCCCAAACCCCTCTCCAGGGCAAGGGGGCTGCCAGTACCCTCCTCACTCCATGGACCCAGGTCCTACCACACTCTGCATGTCCAGGCTGCATCCACCAAGTCAAAGCAGAGTTTGGGCCACAGGTCTGTCAAATCCAGCAACTAATTCACTTGAAATAAAAAACAGCTTTTTCATGCAGGTGCTAAAGTGCTCTATCAGCAGGAATCTGTGTCTGCCATGTTCCAGATAAATGCAGGGAGAGGAGCCCACCTGCCAGTGAGGCAGAGCGCTGCGCTGGTATGCCGCCCTGTCATCTGTTTTGTTAATGGCTCCATCGCTCGCCTGCCTCGAGAAGATGGTGCTTACCATGCATCACGGGGACAGCTGAGCGTGACTTACCGGCTTGAGCACCAAGGAAAACCATTCTTCCTCCCTACTGCCACACCAGAGCCCCAGGAGAGATGAAATGCAGCCCTGCTGCTTCCGTCCACGAGTGGGAAAAAAAGGGTGTGAATTTGCTGAAGGATGGCTGATCGCTCACAATCACTGCCACTGGCAAGGCAAGAATGACACAAGTGGAGAGCGACACTTGTGCAGAGCGCCCAACCCACTGGGATGCTTGGGACTCCCCAGGCCAGTGGCACATCTTTGTTTCTATAGTCCTCCACACATTTAATACTTCCTTTCTGTTGGATATCAGTTAGGAAGCTTCACCCCCACAATCCCACAAGTGTTTTGGAGTGGGAGACCCTCATTGTCTTTTGAGCTAATCAGGGCTTTTCCTTGCCTATGCCACAGCTACAGAGGCCAAGCTAGTAAATGAATTTCAGGCTAATGGAGGTGGATGTTAAATATTTGCTGTACTTGAGCAGGAGGGCCTTTGTCACTAATTACCGGGAGATGTTAAAGGAGATGGGATGTATTTAAACCTCATTGTTTGCCATTAAAACACAGATTCTTTTGCTTCTTTTTCTGGGCTAAGCAGCTAATACACTTTGAGCAATAGCAGAAGGGCTCTGTGGATTAATTGCCCCCCTTGAAAATAAAAAGTGATTAATTCTAATGCATGCAAATGGTAGGCAGCAGATAGAAACAAGCAGCGACTGGCTCACAGGCCAGATCAGGGATTTTGTGACTGGTCTCTGCGTATGAGCAAGCTCCTCAGCCTCAGCTCTGACTTGAAGGAGAGCAGTGGCTGGAAGAGGTCTCAGCCATCCCTTGCTGGTGGCCCTCGTGACACCCACAAGCTCTCCCTGCAGCACCTGCCATCCATCCTTGGGGTGCCAGCTCCAGCACCAGGGAGAACACCAAGTCCTGATAACTGCAGCAACATCTCTGCCCAGTTTTCACCACCTCTATCCTTCCAAATCGTGTGATTACATTTTTTTACATAGCCCTTGGGGGGTGAGTAGGTGGGTGAATAGAGAATGCTAACACTACTGTTAACTACAGTTCAGTAACTGTAAGAATCGCTTGGCTAAAAGTACAACACAGAAAAGCTTAAAGCGCTGCAGCCAGTCTCTTCCTAGCTTTAACATCTGCGGTACTCTTCAGTCTGGCACCTGGAGTATGGCAGGACACTGGTGTCTGTCAAACCCCATCAGCAAATGCCCCGTGGCTGCCGACTCAGCAAGCTCCTGCCCTAAGAGTCACAGTGACTTAGGCAACGCAGGCAGGCTGTCCCTGGTCACTCTTCCATGCTCCTGTCTTTGGGCTCCTTAAGGAGGCAGCTGCCAAAGGAAATGCTGTGCAGTGACACCCTTATTGGCCCTGGGTGAATCAGATTAATTATTCCAATGAGAATTTTCCCCTAGCGAGTTATTTTCCTCTTCAGTGCACTTTGCAAATATGAACTGCCTCTTCCAAAATCTTCCTGTAAGTGACTGAAAAATTTTGTTGTCCCAAAAAGGAAACTGAGGCATAGCGAAAGGTAAATGACTTGCCCAGGGCATGGGAAAACATGTATGAATGAAACAAGAACCATTTTATCAGTGTGCTCATGGGAATTTGTAAATTATAATTACAGTAGGTGATAGGGCAGAATTTTTCTGATGCATTGTGTTAAAAAGCAATTCTAAAACATTCTCTATCTGCAATTCTCAAATGTTTTCTAGTAGAGGAAGGAAGCTCTGAATAGCACATTTAACTGTCTTCACAACAAACCTGCTTTTCTCAGTTGCATCTTGCAGATCCCTTAGAAATAGTCCATGAACTCCCATAGATCCCTGCTGCTGTGATTAGGGAACATGGTAGATAGCACGTTTTCATCAGAGTGGAAAAGAAAATGTTAGGAAATTTGGGTTTAATCCAAATCAGAATAGGAAAAAATCTGATTTCGTAGCTGTCCATCAAGGAGAATGGCCAGGCAATTTTTGTTTTCAAATTCAAATTTTGTATCGTGCTAGAATGAGGAAACACTGTGCCAAAAAAAAAAGGACATATTACTATTAGTACTAGGCAGCAACTACTCATGGGATTTTAATGAAGGGATACAAAAAAGAATGGCAGAACATTTCCAACAACATGTCTGTGGTAACAGGGGCAATTGGCGTACGATACTAATCTACTTTATCTTTATGCACTTCTATAGGCATATTAAACTCAAATTATGCAGATAGGAAATTAACACACACACACACACACAAAAAAAAACCTCCATGTATATTACAAGCACTGAAAATTTAAAATCTAATAATTTTCCAAACACAGAAGTTGCCCAAGTTTTCTTTCATCACAATTCACATTTTTGCATGGAAGAAGATGTTGACGTTTTATTGATCCCAAGAAATTTTGGTTTTGACTGAGTAGCATTTTCCAATAAAAAACAATGTTGGTGTTTCTAAGCAGCTCCAATCCTGAATCAGCATTTGTAGCCCATAATTAGAGTCTACGGTGGCTGAAATAAGTATATGAGCTTTCTGGAAGTTTTAGTAAGGGTTTGATCTCTCTCTCCTGAAGCTTAGTTGTCCATAAAACCTCTGCATTTCTGGTTTCACCTGCATCAGAAACACCACCTTCTACAGCTGTAACTTTCAGTAGAAAAGGTTTTACAAAAAAAACTCCTTCTCTAGAGATGCTTGTGTCCAGGCTCATCAAACAGAAAAATGCAGAAATGAAATAAATCCAAAGTAAACCCAAATAAAGGCAAAAAGGAACTTTTAACTGAGACAGGGACACAGATGCTCTTTATGCTTTCCTGGAAGTGTTGGAAAAGGCATCATGAAGCCTGATGTGACCTCATTTGCCTATCAGAAGCAAAGCTGGGTCAAGAGAAAGCACCAGGTCAGGGATTTAGAAGAGTCAGCTCAGCAATGCCAACGTCCCATAAGGATTTGATACTCAACCAAACTCAGACAACAGAAAACAGATTGTATGAAGAGCAACACAGCCCTTCCAACAGGATAAGCAATAGCAAACCATCTTCTTGCAAATGACCTTACCCCAGGACTTGTATGACATGACAAAACTGCCCTGTCCCTAAGGCTAATTCAGAGTGTCTGGGCAAGGGCTGATACCGGGACAGTATGTGCCTAAGGGGCATCACCTGAGAGGGTATGGGATGGGGTGAAAAGATAGCCCAGCACTCACTCGCAACAGTAGAGGGGTAAAATACTGGGCTGTGATCCCCTGTGGATTGCAAAGATGTAACTGATAGATGGTCTGAGTTGCTAAAGATACCTGTGTTTGTGGATTGCAAAACCAAGGGAAGGATTGGGAGAAACACATCTCCCAGTTTATGTTCTCCTTTTCAATGGCTTTGATCTTGCCTCCTACCCCTAAGATAAACACAGGGAACTTTATATCAGGCTGGTGCCTGCTATTTTCCTCGGCTTTAGGAGGCATCGCTGTGTGTTTCACCCCTGGGAGCCTTCCATTCGCAGGAGGGCTCGGAGAGCTTACATCCCGAGGCAGCGCTGAAATGCAGATCTTCTCCTGGATGAGCCACAGAGCAGCTTACTCCAGATGAGCCAGGAGGAGCTGAGCGGAAGAGTATCTCAGCTGGAAGTCTCTCTCAGCATCTATTACAACAGCAGGGTTATCTTTGCTGCCGAAAGATGTTACTGTGAGCTATGACAAACTCATTGAGTTTTACAACAACACTGGAAAACTAACTACAATGAATTTAGAAAGGATGCTCAGGGAATGTTAAGCTGGTCCCTTCCTGCCTTTAGTTTTGCACCACTCATTAGACCTTGCTCTCAGGCATGAAACACAAGTTTGGATTGCGTGCACATACACACACAAACACATGCACGTTTTTTATTTCTGTAGGGTTGCTCACAAAGGTATGGACATTGGGAGGTACTTTATTTTAGTGGAGAGTACAGAATACTGAATTGATTGGAAATGAAAGAGGAGATGAGGCTCCACTGGCATTTTCCTGAATTCATCAAAAAAGAATATGAACAGGCACATGAAATCCTCAGCATTTTCTAGCAAATCAGCTCACTAATGAGAAAACACATACATGGCCAAAGCAGTGATTGCAGCTCAAGTTTCTTGGCTTTGAAACTGCCACTTAAGTTACAGGAGAAAGCACTGTAGTTAGCTGAAATGCTATGCCTACTTCAGCAGTGCTTTCCCAAAGCCTCAAGACAGAGGTGAGCCTTTCCTTGACAAAATATCACTAAGGTGGTCCATCACATGCCACCCCCGGACTAGTTCAGGGCAGTTAAAGGAGGGTGTTACTCCAACAGACTTTAGAAGAGGCCTTACTAGTGCATTACTGGGCGCAAAGTCATGCCAAACAACAAAGGAGGCATTCAGGTGCCTACGCATAGGCATTGTAGACAATATATGGGATCAGAGATGCCTGTCTCTTCAGCGGGTGGACATAATACAGGAATATAGGGAACCTGTGGCCCTTCTGTAACGGTCAGAAGCAAGGTGGGATGCCCACAGGTCTTTGAAATGTGACTGTTTCACATCCTGTGTCACTCCCCAGGCAACTTGAACATGCCACAGTTGGCTATATGCCTGTAGCATGCAGTGCTCTAGGTTGCTGGAAAACGCGAGCAAGGATGAGATTTCTCCTTGACCCGTCAACAAGAGGAGGTCCAAGAGGAGAAGCCAGGCCAAATTCAAGTGTACAAATTCACCCAGGAAAAAAAAAAAAAAATCCACAACCATGAGGTGAGCAGCAACACCTGGAGGACCAGCAGAGCCTCTCCATTGCTGGAATCTTGCAATGGCTGCAACTGCCCCAGAAATTTATTTCATCCTTTTCACAATGCCTTTTTCAGAGGGAAAGTGGGGACCTTATTGTTATTTACTATGATAACAGCTATATCTTCAGAGATTTCCTTAATTAGCATCATTAGACACACAGCTTAATCTTAAAATCCTGTTTTTGTCAGCATGGCAAATAAATTAAAACTTTGTGGTTTTTTTCTTTTTCTTTTTTTTTTTTTCCTGTTCTATATATTGGGTTGGAGAGTTTGTGAAGGAAAACTGGGGTCTCCTGACAGTTCCAGAGGGTATGGGAATCTGGCTTTAATCTTTGATGACTAGAGCAGTGTAGGCAGAGCAGATGAGCAAGAAGGGTCAACTGTGTGCCAAAGAGGGAAACCGGGGGTCATTGCTTTTAAAAGAAGACCTATCCTTTTGCACACCAGAAGAGCTGAGCATACAGCCTGCTGCTTCTTCCCCAGCAAGAGATTTCTCAAAACCCTCCAGGAACAATGGGAAAAAAACCCTGCTCCAGCTAATGAACACTGAATAGTAGCAGAAAGAAACCCCACAGAAGTGTCTATGACATCTACATTAATACCAAATGAGTTAGTTGTGATTGATGCTATTCCAGTGAACACCAAAGGAATTAATAATGATTAGGGCCATTATTTTAAAGCATTACCCTCCCCCCCAAAAAACCCAAAGGGAAAACAATTAGATGTCTTCAGTGGTTATGTCTCACAGTATACTTACTGCAGTGATCAGACATGATATTATGCCTATTAATCAACAAAATGATGGAAAAGGATATAACTCGTGTATATCCATGAGATAGTCCTTAGAAGCACATACCTTATTTGCTGATATGCTTATAAGTCTGCTGCTGATACAGAGAAATACATTGTTTTTTGTTGTTTGTTTGTTTTCCTTGCAGTAGAAGGTGTCTCATGAGTTTGGAAACAGAATGGAAAGTCATGCATTACAAAGAAGAAAACAAATAAAACCACTTCCACAAAGGGACACATTTTGTATTCATAGATCATATAACCCAGCTTAGCCCCACTGGGTCTAAGGGAGAGCAACCAACAGAAGATCTTTCTACTTAATGGTTTGGGGTTTTTTTTGCTCATGTGCTCCAAATGTTGTACAATCAGTTCTTCATCAGTAATGAAGGGCTGCAGTGAGCCTTATCACTGTGTTGCAGGTGAGGAAACTGAGGCTCTGAGAGGCCATGGGGTTTTCCTGAGGTCACACAGTAATCAGTACAGAGCCAGAGGGAAATCCTGATTTTTGGCACTCTGCATTAACCACTGAGTTAATAATCTCTCTTTTGTTCATCTCTGGTGCGTTGATTCACTTCTATTATCAGTGGGTCATGACCCCAAATCATTGCTCGTCTGTGTCATGATCTTGCAATGCAAAATGAGCTTTTAGGAATTCAGCTCAGCTTAAACCATGGATGTCAGCTGGGAGAGGGCTGTGGGGTGCAATTTTTCCCACAGGCTACCTACCCCATGCAACAGACATGGTATTTGCATCTGTGTGATACTTCCATTGACAGCAGGTCAGTATCTACTGCTGTCAATGGAAAGGGAGGTCAACCACCTGACTTAGGCTTGCCTGGAGTTAACAGTTCCTATGGTTTATATATCTTCAGAGTGGGTTGGAAGGCCAGGCCCAGTTGGGGCGAAAGACGGGTGACAAAGTGGGATTCCATGGGCCAGGCAGAGACAGATGGAATTTCACTATATTGAAAGCCACAGTATGCCAGAAGGTAAATAACCACAGCAGCATCTCTGTTCTCTTCCAGGTGGTGACTATGACCACCATACCCACATTGTAGCTGAAGAAAGGAAAGCAAGTGAGCTTGAGCACAACTCAATGACAAAACAGCATCAACTCTCAGGACTGTTTTCTTTTCCAAGTTAAATTTCAGTGGTAATTACACTCTCCCAGACCGCATATGCTTGGCTCCCATATTCCTTTTGAAAAGTGGTCTAAATTTCCCAGCCAATTCTTTGTACCCCTCAGTCACAACTTGGATGATTACCATTCCCAGGCAGGGCTGAGAATTGCAATAGGAACCTATAATCAAATTCTTCATTGATTCCCTTGATACGGGATCAGAAGCACAGTGATGAAGCAATGTTAATTTTGCAGCCAGAGCCAAATGCCAATTAGATCCGCAGCGGATGTAAACTGAGCTGGCATTGTTCTCGCTGGAAGAGATAATGCTAAGTTACACCCAGGCAAAGATCTGCCATGCTGGCCTTTCCTGTGCCATAGCCCTGTGCTCCTGCTCCCTCCATGGCCTCACAGCCCAAATGGATGTGGGCAGAAGTGGTTTTCCATGACTGTGGGTGGCCACGTCTCTGGAGTAAATGGTAAATGACCTGCCTTCTCTGCTCCCCCGCAGTGGGAATAAGCACAGTCCTTGCTTTATGGGCCCTTTTAGGCTGCCTGGAAGCACTGAAGTTTAGCAGTGGAAATGCATGTGTCCGCACCGGCCCTAGCAACCTCCCCTGGCCTGGAGATCCTTCAGAAGATGGTGTAGGTCCAGTTCCCACACCCTTCTTCTTTGGCTCCTGGCATCAACTCCAGCTCTTCAGAGCTTCAACAGCATCATAGCACATCTCTGCAATGCAGGACGTCTCCCCCCAGCTGCCAGTCGCTTGTCACTTAGCCCTTTCTTTCCACATCTGGGCTTAGTGTTACATTCAGAGGCAAAATCCTCGTCATTCCACTCCCACAGAAATCAACGCGGGGAAGAAAATTAAAACCTTACAATCCCTCCTCGGAAAAGAAAAAGGAGCTGCACCAGGCTTTGCAGGGCCACCCACCCATCCTGAGCACCATCCCCAGCGGTGGAGTGGTGCCTGGCTGGGAAGGCAGCCGCCGGGGGAGAGGTTAGCCTGCACCCATACAGGAGCAACCCGCGTTACAAATTGCAGAAGCAAAACAGAATATGCTCAGGGAATTAACTGTACAGAAAATTATCCAGGCTATTAAAAGCCACACGAACATGCTGAATATCATGCATTTTAAGCGTACACAGAAAAACATCATTTTGAAGGGGATTATTGTTTAAATAGGCAATAGGGGTTCTAGCAGATAAGCTTCCCGCTCCTGTCTTCTCTTATTGTCTGGAGTACATTATCTCCACCATAATATTCTCAGCTCTCTCCAGGAGTATTGTCAGAGTGAAATTCTATTTTAAAAGTATATGTTTATGTTTCAATAGACTTTATAATAGAAAACACATCCGCCCAAGACACAGTAAGTGAGAGGGAAAAAAAGGAGGAGGAAAATTGAGAGACAGAGGTTGCAGCATCCCTGGTATCAAGTGTAACAGGAATAAATGTTACCCAGCAAAAGGTACCCTGGGTTTTTTGCTCCCTGCTGAGCACAGGGGATCCCCACACCAGAGGAGGGCCAGCAAATGAGCACTTGATAACTGGGGAAGGATGCAGGTGCACACCAGCCCAGGATGAGCAGCAGCACGTGCTGCTTGGATGATGGCAGGTCTGCACGGGACTCGGCCCCTCTGCGGTGTTCATTGTCCCAACAGTTCAACAGCAGGTTTGTTCAGTTTTCAAGCCTGAGTATAAAAGGTGGGAAAACAGCCCAGCATGAGGCTTTGTCATCACAGACTCCCACAGATTGTTGTTCCTGCTCTGAATCAGGGAGAAGTTTAAGCAACTGTGATTCTGCATCGTGTGCTTGCACAGAGGTCTCGAGGCAGCCTGTCGGGATGCGTCTGGGTTTCTCTTTGCTGTGCATGTCAGTGCACACATGTACATGTGCCTGGCCAGGCTCTAGCATATTTACATGGGAGGGGGCAGAAACTACCCCGGAGCCCCTAATTGACTTTGGAAACTGTCAGACACCTTTACAATGTATTTCTGAAAGATACACGGTATACAGCGGATTTCTAACAAGCTTCCATGTGATTTTCATCTCTCAAGTGAGAGAAACCTGATAAAGATATAGATCCATTCTCACATCTTGGCATAAAATCATATCTTATTGGTTTAGATCATTGTGTCTTATTTTTTTTTTATAGCACTAGTGTTTTCTAGTTCCAGTAGAAAATACAAACACTCAAGAGATCTCATTTTTCTGCTAAATGGATTTTCATTCCACATGAGTTATCTCTCTCTAGGTATAAACATACACACACAGATATACCACATACACCCCCTCACGTTAAATGCCAAAGACACCATTAAATGCAATGTTAAAATAAAAAATCCCCAGGCTCACGCTCAAAAATCCCCTCTTTTAAGCATTCAGGATTTAAAAGATACTTAAATAGACATTCTTCAAACTTGAGTCAATTTTAGCCTCTCCAGTGAAAACCCATAAAACAAGCCGAGTAGTCATTTTCGGGGGGAGCTATTCTGGGAACAGGGCACGTGTAACAGCTCCATTATTATATATGGAATGAATGTGTTCTGTGCTCACGCTCACCTAAGTTAAATAGGTCAGCTGAACGGAAGCAAACTCTCAGTAACCATAAGAAAATATTACAGAAAAGAATTAATCTGAAAAGAGAGAAGCACTTGCTTCCTCTCCGAGAAAAAGAGAGACTACAAAGGACAGTCTGAATACTGAATTTATGGCAAGCTTTTTCTTACAGACTCAGAGCCAAAAATCTGCTGTCAGTTACATTAGTATAAATCTGGAGCAGCTCCACTATCATCATTAGAGTTACAGGCCAATTATGTAATGAAAAGAAGTATTTCAGGCTTGCCAAAAATCTTAAATGTAGGTCCCGCTTCAGGCCATGCTGAAAGCCTAGATAAGTGGCCTGAATTTCAGCACACCTGTACCAGCATTGCCTGTCACATGCCTATTATTACACCTATCAACAGCGTATGTGTTGATACTAGGCAATCAAGCATTATTTGACCTCTAGTTCTGGGAGCAAAAAGGAAGTCAACCCATTGACTTTCAATGTATTCGACGCTAAAATCTACAGGCAAAATATTGTTTGGAAGAGCTTGATAGATGGCTGGATAAAACATCCAGAGAGATCTTAATGCATTCATTTGCCCTTCCTTAAGCATAAGGCTTTCAAGGGAGATCGTGTCACCAACAGTGCCAGTGAGATTCAGGATGACCTGGAATGTTTTAGGTGGCAGGGTCCTGAGGAATATTTTCTCTAACTTTAAGAGAGCATTTTGTGCTATTGAGCCTTTGCTTTTCAGGCTTCTTGCCCTTTCCCATAGCTTCCCACAAAGAGGTTTAGGGGTAGCAGCCACTGCTCAGTTTATAGTGGGTTGGGCATTTGCACTTTCTGGTTTAGATAAAAAGGACCATCTTGGACACCAGA
Source organism: Chauna torquata (assembly GCA_013399475.1). Lineage (NCBI taxonomy): Eukaryota > Metazoa > Chordata > Aves > Anseriformes > Anhimidae > Chauna > Chauna torquata. The sequence continues at coordinate 328,300 of VXAL01016223.1, read as the reverse complement.
CACAATTCCCTTTATAAGTCTTATTTAACCCTTATCAGCTCTTCCTCTTTGCTTCTCTTCCAAATTCCCAATACCAAAGCTGGTGAATTTCCATTAAAAAAAGTTCATTTTGATGGGCTGGCATTTACCCAACATAAATTCTTTTACTAAACCCAACCATTTCTACCTAAATCTGAACCCCTGCAGAGCTGCCGTCCTGGCACATGCATGTTCATATGTGCGTATGGTGCAGTGCAGATGTGTACATCCACGCATGTTTTGCAAAATGTTGCTACTAATCTCCAGCCATGGCTGGAGAGCAGGAACGTGAATCAATTCTTATTTAATGCACTGCTGACAGGTAGAGCTTGCAGAGTGCCTCGTGTCGTCTCTTCCTCCATCTTCCTGAAGATGCAGAGTATGTAGAAATGTGAAGGGGTGGGGGGGAAGGCAGGTTATTCCCAGGGGTGTAATTGGCCAGCAGTGCCTGGATCATAGCCAAAAGATCAGAGGAAGAGGGGAGAGCACTGAGTAATGAACCGCATGCTTTTAATTTCACTTAAGAACTCAAAGCAGGAAAACCTGAGCTGTATCCATGGGGATTGCAATCAATAGCCAAGCAGATAACAAAGAACTGGTGCTCGGGATAGAAAACTGCCTGGGCCCATTAGTTTATTGCTCGGCCTTTCTTTGGGGACTCGCTCTCTTTCTTGCCTGTGTTTTTGGCTCCAGCTCTGAATCCTGCAAACACTAGGGAGCAGCAGCTTCCTTTGAAAGCCTCCTGGCTGCACGGTGGGGCTGTTGCTGTCAGCTTTTGCCGTGTGCCAGCCCTTAAAATAAAGAGAGAGAAGTGGGGGAAGGGAAGGGGGCTGGTGGGAAAGCATTCCTGATGATAATTTGATTGCATGCATTAATGATCAAAGTGTTGCAGACTAATTACCAACACTTACCTCTCAGATATTAAGTTATCATTTATTTCCCCCCCACCAAGCTTTAGCTTTGCATCTACCCCCTGTTCAGGGTGATCGTCTGCAGCCCGACACCTCAACCTGCACCCTGAAACCTTGCTCAGCCTGGCAAGCTCCCACCCAGGCCCTCAGGGAGTATCCTCCCCATGATGTGCACCCTTTGGTGGATGCTCTCTGATTTCAGGGGTCTTGGGCAGCCAGGTCAGCCTGGGAGAGGGAAGCGGGGCAGATTTTGCCATGATCTAGAAGGGTTCTTGGGGAAAAAAAAAAAAAAATCGTCCACTTCTTCTTCATCTCATCTCCAAAGATTGGTCCCTCAGGGTGGGTGCCTTGCTGCAAGGTGCCTGTGTGGGAGCGGTCCCAGCTGGGCACCTGCCAAGCCAGAAATGCAAATAATGATAGTCCCAAACAATGTGCTTTTCGATGCTGCTTCCAGCATCCATTTTAACTAGACAAATGCCAGCCTGCTGCCATCTGGTAGCAAGAGGTACTGAAAGCCTCAGGGAGGAGCAGAGGGAATCTGGGAGGGTATTGCCAGTTGCGAACAGGTTGCAGAGGAGGAGATTTCTTTTTAACCTGGTCTTTGCATCTTCAAAGGTGAACCCAGAGAACTCTGGTCATGATAGAGACTGAAGAAATACCCCTTTTAAATGCCCCCTCTGCCTCTACCCTCTGCTGCAGCAGGAAGAGTGTCCTTGCCTCTTTCAGTGTCTCTTTTCTCTTGGGGGGAGGGCAGGCAGGAGCAAATGCTGGGTTGGATTTTATTTTATGTTTTTAATTAGACTATCTTTAATTGACTAACACCTTCCCCTGAGCCATCTTGCTCTGCTCAGAGACAAAATACCACGGAATTGGCCCATTTTCCAAGAGCACTGTGGTATTTCCTCTCTTCCTGTAGATAAATAACCTCCATGCAGACTTGGCTACCTGCTTGCGACTACTAGAAATAACCAAAAAATGAGGACAAGATTCACAACCGGTGACAATCATCTTAACCCCAGTGCTCTTAGAGAGGCAATACATCCCTTCTGCAAGCTGCTAAGGAACTCTGAATGCTTGCAAGGGACTGTTCCTGGGGATCTTTGGCCTTTTCCACTCTACTCCTTTCTCAGGGTGAAACTATAGATGTTGCTAAATAAAATCATCTAGTTCTGAGATGGCTGTGGAGACAAAAGCAGGTCCACAAGAGTCAGGACAGCCTTATGGTTCCCTCATCTCGGAGCATGGCTGCGGCTGGGGAGGTTCCCACACATGCAGCTCAATGCTCAGTGTCTCGGTGATGTTTGCAGGCAGCGGCACAATTGGCCAAGTGCATTGAGCACTTGGTGAGGCGGTGTCGTTGGAGCACACACACAGCAGATGAATGTCACTCTGTTTACTTACATGTATTGTGCACAAACTGCCCGTTATTGGCATTGCAAAGGTACTGGCTGCAGGAGGCACAGCATTGCCTCTCAAAATGCTGTAATGAAAGTGGGTCAGACACTTTCCCTTCCCGGGGCAATCCTTTAGCATAAGCAGGGATTTAAGTGTGCACGATTCCCATTATCTGCGATTGTTATATTCTTTCTCACACAGAAAGGGCTTCATAATTTGACCGGATCTGTCAAATGCACGCACAGGGTTGAAAATAGCCTATTAGATGATAGGGGGTTGCCCTTTCAGTGCTGAGGAAGGGCTGAGCCCTTCTGGGAGAGGATGATTCCAAGCCTGAACTGATAAACTGTGCTTGATCTCAGAGGAAACACTTTGGGAGGGGGCTTTACATATCAGCATGCAGCTATTCTGCTTATTTTGTTACAGGGTAGAGCTCAGCTTGCACCTGGGTCTCCTCTGCAGCCAAGGCAGTTTCAGGCATGACCTGGCTGTTCCTCAGCTTCACAGCAGAGCCAAGGGAGAACTACGCCAGTGAAAAGCAGACCTTCTACCCAGCCAGCAGTTGTCTGTGAGATGCGTCTCCCATGCAGAGAACAGAGCAGTGGGTCCAGCGCCTGCACGCAAAAGTTGCTCTTCATGGGAATGTCTGGACCTTGTCCAGGCCACTGGCAGAGGGCCATCAGACATCCGGAAACATGGAAGAACATCACTCAAAGCAGTAAGGGAGTAGGTTAAAGTAGTAAAATAACTGCTGAGTTAGGGGATTGAGGAAGTCTGACAAAATGCAAGTCTCTTTAAAGCCCTGAAAAGCTGAGCTTGAAGCCATTTTAAAGATGCATCAAGGACCTCTCTGAGTGGCCAGTCTGAGATCACTTCACCATCTCAGGCATTAAAATTTCATACCAGCTCTACTCTCACTACAAATATTGTAATAAGAGGCAGAACAGGAAGTGTTGTAAGAAATCCAGTCCCCACAGTAGCCTTAAAAATTACTTCTGTGGTTCTCCTTGAGAGTGTTTCAAAATCCTTGGCTGAGCTGACCTTGTTTCATGATGCTCTTCCCCTTTGGAGGACATAAGGCTAGTATTGGAAAAGGGATTTTCCCAGGAAGATAGCAAGGAAGATAAAGAGGAATCCTGTATTGCGCAGGAAGGAAAGATGGGACTGCAAATTATATAATAATAATAATAATCATCATCATCATCGTCATCATCATCATCATCATCCGGATAAGGATGGCTCAGTGGGTTGCTCTCTTTTGGGACCCAGGGCAAGTTCTGGGTCTGTTTGCACTGGAAGATGAGATATTCCGAACAGCTTCCGATTTCTTATCCGCTCCTTTTCCTGGAAATTCAGTGGCAATGTTTGTCAGACAGCAAGGTTGTCTGGCAGCCCCTGGAACTAAAACCTCTTCCAAGGACTCTCAGGTAGAACCACAGGAAAGACAAGAAGAAAACGGAAAAGCCCTCTTTTTTCCAGTTTTGCTTTTTCTTTCAGAACAGCTGAAGAAATGATACAAATTTACTGTCAGGTGTCACATACTAATGAGCGTTTGAGGGCTTCCGTGTTTTCAAACTCCAACGTGGAAGCAAACTAGCACAAAAACAACAAAATGATGATGATGTCCTTCTCCACAAGATTAAAGTGCAGAGGTAGTCAGGGAGGTGACTTTCTAGCGATGACCTCCAACGAATCCACTATTTATTCCCCTTCCATGGCTCTCTGCTTACCACTCAGAGAGATGATCTTTCTAAATGCCAACTCTTCCAACTCTACTCCTGATCAGAGGAGAATTCAGTCTGGCTCTTGCCTCTGTACTGGCAATGGTGATTCTTCAAATGGAAATTAGCCGACAGATTTGATGATGATGCACGAGTCAGAAGAGAATACAGCTCACTCTGCCATAGCTCTGTGATCTCCTCAGAGAGAACAGGAGTAAAAATCCATTTGTGTTTGCAAACAAGATATGTCTTGAATGTTCACTGGGGACCTCTTGAGCAAGGAGGTGCCAATTTTACTGTCGTTATTCTGGAGATCACATAAAACCTGCAGCCCAAGTGCATGAGGAATTTTCTTCTCCAATAAAGGCCTTTTGCCCTTCTGTACTATACTAAAAGTGTTTCAATTCCTGGAGGAATTTTTGTCCTTCCTAATACAATTACTAATCTAGGGATCTCTCATGTAGAAAAGGAGAAAGGAAGTCCACAGTTTGTGTATTATCTTTCCCTTTCATTCAAGGCTGCAGATAAACACAACCTTTTGTCAGCCACATAGCAGTAGGTACTAGGTCTTCATCAAACCTACCAGGACCATACATAGATCAACAAGATTTTCTCAAAAAGAGAGGAGGGAAGACACAGGCCTCTGAAGACCTCACCTTTCAATGGAGCTGGTGAAATTTTGGACTTAGGTAGCTCTAAGAAGGTAATCCCAACTCCTTGCAAAGTTCGCTCCTCTTGAAAATACCTTGTTAGAGACATTTTACCCAGAATTTACCCAGTAACTGGGCTTTACAGAGGAACTGAAGGGTTCCTGACAGTGTGTTGTCTTTTCCCACCACAAGCTTGTAATTCTGAAAATGTACCTTACGGCTAGGACAGACATTTAAGATTAGAGCCAGAAAGGTATTAGTGCTCTCAATTCCTAATTAAGGAGTAAAAATCTATAGCAAATTAGCCATCTAAATGGGAGATACCACTATAAATACCTTTGTAGACCTTGGGCTAAATCCTTTTGCTTTCACTGTAAATGACTGTTACCCTGTGCTCCACATTTATCTTCACAATGGTATCTAATGCGAGAAAGCTTCATCAGATTCAAGCAATGTGTATAATTTTACAGTGAAAATTCATAGGAAGCCTAATTTAAGACCATGGACAAGAAGTCAAAGGAAAATTTAGCTTGAATATCTGAAAACACTACATAACAAATCTGTGAAACTGTGGATGTGTCACTCCGCAGAAAGAAGAAAAAAGGACATTTAAAACTAGACTGGAGAAAACATCATAGCACTGAGGGAGAAACCTGTGGTGAGAGGGGAGGACAGGATGAGTAAATAAGGCTTTTTTCCTGAATTTTTGTCCTCAGTGAAAGGGGAAAGCCTTACTGAGCTTACAATGACAAAGAGAATGTTGCTGCAATCTCTTTTCATTTAAATTAGCAGGTCATCCTGGGAGACGCAGGGAGGAGGAGGAGGGAGAGGAGGGGACCTGCTTCAAATGACTAAAAGAAAAACAAGGACATCTCAAAGGATGAAGTGAATCTCTCGGAAAATGGAGTTCACTTACATATGCCAACTTAGCATAAAAAGGCACTAAAACGCAAAAGTCTCTGAACAAAATACAGTGAATACAGCAAGTTGGAGACGTGGTCACAGGGAGTTTGCATCCAGGTGCTGGCTTAGTAATTGGGTCAATGTCTGCAGATTCATGAGTACAGGTGTCCCACAGGGAAGCAACAGAGCATGCTCATAACCTACCCTCTGTCTCCCGAATCCATCATCCATCCCCAGATAGCTTAATTCATTTAGAAGGAAAAAATCATTTGTTTCTAAACCCCAAACGAGGCAACAAATTTGACAGTGAAAGAGAGAGAGAGTGGCTGGCTGTGTGTCCTTGATAGGTTCTTTGCTTTCACTGGGTAAGCCATGAAAGGTAGATTGAAAAAAGAAACTGTTGTCTCAGACTTGCCTCCCCAGATTTTTCCCTTGTTATATCTATTCTGCTCTGTTCTGCAAGGGTTCACACGGGCTCTCTGTATCTCTCTGACAGAGTAGCCTTTGCTAAGGCTGAAAGCAGTATGCATTTTGCCTCCTGCCAGCATCTTGTTTGCAGAGCCATCTTGCTGGCAGCCTGGGATGGCAGGTCCTAACAGGCACCATGGTGTGCTACTAAACCATGAGGATTTGGGGAATAGCACTTTGGACAATCCCAGGGTGCCCACAGGCTCATGTGTGGGCTGGTGAGCATGCCTGTCTTCAGGGCAGCCCAACAGAAAGTCACAACCCTGTTGTCCTCCTTGCTCCCTTCCATCAGCACCTTGCATGACATGAAGAGCATCTACCGTGGGTTCCTCTCTCCAAGGCACTTGTGCAGCCAGCAGTTTTATTAGGCGGTCCCTTTTTTTGTAATGTTCGTGCTCCTCCATGGTAATAGGGGAGGAGATGGGTAGAAGAAGGGCCCCATTTGGCACTTGGAGAGGTACTGAGCAAAGTCTGCAGTGGCTGTAATGGCAGTGGGATTTGCTGGCAGCCACAAGCTGAACACTGATACAGAGAAGCTTCTTCTGTAGTTAAAGAGATCGTAAAGGACGGGTGAAAAAGAAGTCTGTGGTAGTACAGTCTCTGGGCAATGTGAAGGCCTATGGGAAATCTCTTTTAGCCTAGACCAGCCACTGTGGTGGTCTAAATTAGAAGCCAAACATATCCAGTCAAATTGGTAGCTCAGAAGTGCAAAGGGAAACTGAGACCTCTCTAACCATGCTGGATATGAGCAGTATTTTCCCCAAAACATCAGCCCACTGGTTAATGAAGTTGTCTCATCTTATTTGCACATACACTGAAATCACATAGTCCAGTCTAAGGATTATGATGATGACTATTGTAAATGTAAGATCATGAACAGGGTTTACTATTTGTCTTCAAAGCAATTTTGCTATTAGAGGGAGAGAAGAAAACAAATCAAGCAAATTATGTTTGTTCTAAAATGATCAATCTCATCTGAGTTATTTGGCCAGTTTCCATGCTTGTCAGGTGTGAGTGCCTGTACAATTCACCATTGTTTCTAATGACCTGCTCAGACTCGGGTTAATTGATCCACTCAGACGTCTTCCATTAACCTTCTTATTTTAATAAAAAGCACTTGTGAAATTTATAAATGCTAAGATGAATCAGGATAAAAAATACAGTTAAAGAAGGTTCTTATTTAGCTGCTTTCCCCTTTGGTTTTCTCTGTGTAATGACTATGAGCAGGCAACTGGCAGTAAAGGAAGATATAGTGCAATGCAAAGGTTTTCTAATTGCTCCTCTGGTTACAAAGAAAAAGGCACAGCCAATAGCTGCGCCTTCATCAGAAGGGCATTAATTCAAAGCCCTTTGTGTTCATGGCTATCGTGGATCAAGCCCTGAGATCATTTTAAACCTGTTGTAAATACCAGAAAAATGGATAATTAACAATCCTTTATGAAGGTACTTCCTGGACAGCCTGAAGCCATAGGTGAAGAAGCAGGAAATGTGATTCAGCATTGGAAGGCATGGGAGAGGTGTTCAATATTTAACTCTCTTGCAAGCTGGGTGAACAACATTTAAATTAGTAATGAACTCACTGGCACCTGCAAACAAGGCCAGTGGCTAGAAAGGAAAATATCCCATCAATTTTCCTTGAAATACCTGTTGGAGAAACACTGAATTCAGTCCAAATCCCTCCTGAAGTTCACTGAAATTTTTCACTCCCCAAAATTCCGTGGGGGGGGTGGGGTGGGGGGGTGGAATTCAAGATGCGTGCAACTGGACTGTGTCTCTAGTATTGCCTATATGCACACACTACAGTAGCTCAGTAAGTACTGTCTGGAATTGCACATAGCAAGCAAGACGTGAACCCCCAAAGACATTTCTCTGCAGACGTTCAAGAGATGATGAACGAGCCATTCACCATGCTCAGCCCTGCTCAGCTTGCCAGATGCCTGGACCTAGGGGCAACTAGGGCCAGGGGCAGTGGCTATCTTTAAACACCATCAGATTGAGAGGGAGGTAGAAAGATGATTAAGAAAAACAGACCAAAACCAAGCCTTTGAAGGACAGCACCTCAAGATAGCTCAGCACATTCAAGTAACTGATGGGGATGGCCATAGTCTAGGCTCGATGAACATGTGTTTAGACCTTCTTATTCATTCAGCCTCCTTTTCCTCTAATGCAATGTCTCATTCCTATGCTAAAATGAACACTCTGAATCGGCAAGTATGGCAAATTAGAGGGCACTGTGGGAATGAGAGAGAGAACCATGTACAGCCATCTCTGGGAGAGGGAGAAATGCGTCCAGGGTATGCTGGGAAGCATCTGCTTGGGAAGACCCTGGGGAAGTCTGCAGCCAGCCCTGTAACTGTGACAGTCTTATTTATAAAGCAGGAGCACTATAAAAGACAGATGATCCAGGAGATGCTCTGGGATTAAAGAGAAAGCTTTGCAGAATTTTCCAAACACCATCAGATGCACTTTAATATCACCCAATTCTTTCTGGAAAAGAGTGAACAAATAATCGGGTGTAAAAGAGTTCTTCCCATTTTGCTATATTTTCCTAGTTAGCTCTTAGTATTTTGGTGATTTTTTGGATTTTCAAGCACAATTAAAGGGACTGGGAGGGGGCACTCTGTTCTTTTCCTCTCCACAGGTTCCAGGTTGAATTAGCTCAGTTTTCAAGTCAGTTTCTTTGTTTTAATAGGAATGCAGGCATATGTTTAAGGGTTTTATACTAACATAATTATGTATATAGATCAATAGAAATGCATATTATCAAGTAGGTACACAAGTACACATTATAAAGGATACATGTTTTTCATACGGCAATCATTATATACAGCTTAGCACTTTGATGACTGACACAACATTATTATAACTAAATTGGAAAGCATCTTTTTCTGTAGCACCTGCCTTGCTGTTTGCTGTGGAGAAGACGGATGTGAGATGTGATTCCCTCCACACTGTCCCTTCCCCTTTTATTCTGTATTAATGCTCTGACAGGAGGCAAAGCCCTGTAGAGAGCAAGAGCGGGCAAATCTTTAACTTGGCATCTGCTTTTAAATGTCTTTATGCCCAGGTCATGTGTGCACCAACGCATGCCGGGCTCCACAGCTTCTACTTCTTCCTTGCATTAAAAGGTTGCATATACTGATAGAAATCAGCGGGCACCAGGACATCCTCCTGAAGTGGAGGACACTGGAAGTTCCCATGGAAGTGTGCTCTGACTGCTGGCAGGTACGATCTGTGACTCACTTCCACCTGGGTTCAGCAGTGCCAATTTTAGCACTGGTGTGAGGGGGCCTCTTGCAGCCTGCTCTTTCTCCTCATTGCAACTCCTCTCCGCCCTGTTTCCAGCCAGTAGTATGGATGGCCATTTTGGCAGGGTTATCATTCTCTGTGGTACCCTGGAGCCTGGGATACATTTAGACACTGTAATAATACTGATAACGATAATAATAAATAAAACTGAAATCTTGGGAGGACATTTATTTTAATGATTCCAGCTCTGCCTGCTACATTTAGAGGTAATATCAGCTATCTGTCTACGTCTTCTTTAATCTGGCCAACTAATTTGAGGTAATATTTATCACATAAAGGCTCTGGGTATTTGCGAGCTCTTCTTCTGTCCATCCACAAGACTCAAAATTCAGATTTCTTGCAGCAGGCAGAAGATTCCCAGGGCTAACTAGCCCAGGCTTGAGGCATTTTCAGCTTCAAGCTCTTTCCTGCAAGTGCTGGTGTAGGGCTTGTTCACCACTCCTGGCCTTCAAGGAGAATGGAGAGCACTTGCTATGTAGCAAGATTCAGCCCTTCATAACCAGAAACAGAGCTGGACATCTCTGTTAAATTAAAGCCTGGTGGTTCTGCAGTGTCTGGATTGTGGTCTATGCCAAGATGCCATCAGTGCAGAGGACTTTTTACCTTCTCCTTCCTCTCTAGTTATGTCCTGCACACAGTCAGCCAAAGTTGCTGTGAACTACACAGGTACCTTTTGCTTTCAAGGAGAAGAGGAAAACATTGGTGCATAAAAAACAAGGACACAAATATTCCTTCACTCTTTACAAAAGTTTTATGAATGTCCAGTTCTTGACTGAAGAGATAAGAGACTAGGAACAAAGATACAGGTTCATCTAGTCCAAAAACCAGTCTGGGTAAGAGGCAGATTATATCCTGGTCTCTGGCAAGGATCAGAGATGAATACAGGAGTTGAGCAGGAATACAGTGATACTTGTCCAAGTATTCTCCCATCTTCCAAGTCTTCATGGTTCAGGGACATATTGAGCTGGAGATGCAATGATGTCTTCCTTGTTAATAACCCAGGTGGACTTCTTCCACGAACATGCTTGTTCTCTCCCTGAACCTACAAAAAGTTTAAGTATCCAGAATTCCCTGTGGGGAGTATTTCCACAGCTTACCCACACGCTGGGGTGAGAACAACACCCTTGTGCTCACTCTTTGCCTGCTGACTGCTAACCTCATTTTGTGGCCCCTTGTTCCTGTCCTGGAAAAGATGAGGAACACTTGGTCCCCAGAGTCTACAGAGTTCACAGGGAAAAGATTTAAATCTGGCAGCCGATGCCTGCACCTCTATGGGAAACCCACTGAGCCATCATGCATCTTACAGCAGCCTCAGAGACATGTCGGGGGAAATTACTGGGCAGCATCTCATCTGCGCTATATCTCGTAAGAAGGGTCTTGGTGAGTGGTTCAGAAACAAGCATCTTTCAGAGGACTTCTTTGCCTGACAGGTTGTGCTCTCACACTGTTTTTCTCTCACCTTGTCATCCAGTGCTATGACTCATGCAAATGAAGAGCATCTGAACTTAAATAGGAAAAGTCCCTAGGGACTATCAAAGGGCACAGAACTTGGGGAGAGGGAGGGAAAAATGTATTTGCATAGTCATCATGACAGTCGTCAGAGCAACAAACAGTTTTTTCCTAATTAACAGTGCTTCAGCTGCAGTATCTGTTCTGCAGTCTCTATCCAGGAGAGTCAGCCAGGCCTTCAGGTATTTAACTAGCACTTGCAAAAATCCTCAAAAAGAGGGGAACTTCACTTTAGAGAGAGTCTGTCCTCCCTCAGGGCGTCCCTGGAGAGAAAACTCCTCGACTCACCTGCTTGGCTAATGAGTGTCACTGCTACTCTGTGCAAAAACTCCTCAAGGTGAATGCATCTGGTGGGAACACACACAAAGACAAAGCCATACAGAGGAAATTTTTGCTTCCCTCAGAAGAAAAAAAAGGAGTGTACGTGTATGGGAGAGAGACCCCCATCTTGCTTGCAAGCTGAAACTCCTTGAATGAAAAGGGACAGTGTTGAAACTGTCTCTAGGTCTACAAACTCAAGATTGGTTATCAGCATGTAGGTAAAGCACTACTGAAACACCATCTTACTTAAATAGCAAGACTTTGTTAAAAATGGTGTCTAACTGCACATGCCAATGGCTGCTTATTTCTAGGTCCTGTTTGCTCCCTATTCCCAGCGAAAACAAGTGTTTATTCATCACCTCAGCTCCACAGAGTGCAAAGGTGAGGGATCCTGTTATCTTCCAGACTGCACAACCTCTACTGATGGCATTAGGCATGGAAAAAGCAGGGCTTGATTTTCCCCAGTCTAAAACAAAGTTTCCAATGACCACTCTTAGGGAGATCATCTGCCAGCCCAGGGACTTGGCTCTTCTAGCTCTGCAAGTGGCTCGAATGAAGCAGATCACATCACTCCTGGTGGTTTTTCCTTGCTGCTGTTGCGGAATCCCCAGGCTGAGAATGGCAGGTTCCCCCCTGCACCTGAACAGGGGCCATGTACAGGTGTAGGAAACATGAGGTTCCCTCTCTGGGACCCCTTGGAGCTCTGGCAATCCCAAACTAAACCCTAATGAACAATGCTGTCTCCAGACAGCATCTCTTCCTAGAGAACCTGCTACTCCAGGAACCTTCCCATGGGCATGCAATATTCCTCCATTTTCAGGTAGGCGAGTGGCAGAATTAAAAGAGCAAAGAAAAACTGAGAAATCCTTTCTGTCTCCTGGTATCTTTGCTACTTCATTGCCTTATAATAAATGCACATTCCCAGTTGGCCTGAGGGCCCATTTCTCATGCCTGGGCAGAGGTGCTATTCATTCACGGGTCGCGGGGGAGGGAAAGAGTCACACACTCTCCTTTCACAGTGTATAGCCCAGAATCAAGAACTCTCCACTAGACGCTATCTAATCAAAACCAGACATTCCCTGAGGGCACCATATACATTTAGGAAACAAGGACAGCCAGACCTCCATGACCAAACTTCTCAATGAAGGAGAGAATGGTCCTTTTTCCACAGCAGTCCCCAAGCTTACTTGAAAAATAAAATATTTTCCTCTCCTCCTGCACAGTTCTCCACCCCCCAAATCCCACCACAAAAGCAAACAGAGAAATAGCATGGCCACAGCTCACCCTGGCAGAAGTGCTGCTCAGTGGTTGCACCTCTCCCTAATTCCCTGCTCAAGTGAAAGAGGCTCTGAACATAGGAATTGCATTTCTTCCCAATTGCCCTACGGTGGGGCAGAGCAAGGAGATCCCCAAACTAGGCAGTAAGTGCTGCTAGTAAGATGAGAAAGAGCAGTATTCCTGGGTTTTGTTTCCAGCCCTCCCACTGGCTCACTATGGGGAGTGCAGATAAGTCATGCTTAAACTCACTTCAACACAGTTTATTTAATGCCATCAGAGTCTCAGAAAACTCATGCCCACATCCACTTTGTTAGTGCCTATGTGGGAGATCATAAATACAATAAAAGCTAGTGCTTGTGGCCTCGTCACATGGGCTGAGCAAGGTCTGGGGGTCCCAAAGAGAGGGGCGGTGGTGCCTCCACCTTGTATCAGCAAGGCAGTGTGTTTGTCCCAGGAATGATGCCGTGCAAACAAACAGAGCCAACCCAAATGGAAAATGCATCAGCGTAAGCTGCAGTGCAACTCCTGAGGGACAGGGAAGGGTGAGACTGTCGTGTCCAGCTTTGCCGAAAGGTTGACAAAGATGAGAAGATCTTGGGAGGAAAGAAATATTACTCTTCACTTTTCAGTCATCCAAGGCATCACCTTGCAACATCTGAATGATAGGGAATGGGTTGTCCGTGGGGTAATACTGGTAGGACAACTTGATTTCACAACTGCCAGCTATAACTCACCTTCCAGTGCTAAAATCTCTGGGGCAGAGGCAGTCTTTTTTGTTCTTTTTTTTTTTTTTTTTTCTGTGTCTAAGACTAGGAAGGCCTTAAATCCTGATTACAGCCTCTAAGTGCACCCACAGGACAAATGTTGAGAGAAGCAGCAGCATTGCAAGGAGCAAAGCCAGAGTCAGACTGTGAGAAGGAAGAGCCACTGAGAACAGGGAGTTAAAACTGATGTGTTTTTCCCAAGAGCATTTTTCCTGCTAAAACAAAGCAGTACTTAAGGTTAGACCTTAACTCCCTCAGTGTAAAATACCATGAAGTGGAGCATGCTTGACGGGAACCCAGGACTTTCACCCTTCCCTCTCCATTTCTTGTGGCTTCTGTGATGCACATGCTGCTTTGGGAGGCAAGGAAGGGGACAGCTCAAAACGGAAAAGAAGGGATTGAAAGGGATGATTACATGTGGAAAAAAAAAAAAAAAAAGCCCACTTTCCTCCTCACAAAGGGAAGCTGCTGGCTGATTGCTTTAGGCAATACACAGGGGTTGCTTTGTAACACATGGCTTTCTATCCCGGGCTCTCTTTTAACTGCTGCAATAGAAGAGGAGGGAGAAAGAAAGAATGGAAGTGGATTCAAGGTCTCTTCACAGAGAAATGCCCATCCCACCTTATAAGGCCTTTATCTGCTCTTTTAAAAAATAACTAGATTTGGCTGAGGCTTACAGAGCTCCCAATTCTCATTGCTTCGAAATATCAAGCCCAGATGGTCAGCCCAGTTCCCTCTGGTGTCTGCCAACCACCTCTTATCCCTGCTCTTCCTTTCAGTGACTGGGTTTTCTGCAGTCTTCCCTGCACAGATGCCAATGTGTCAGGTCAAACCTGTGTGGCTTGCCAGTGTCTCCCTGCACTGTGAGAAAACAGGCATATTTTTAATGCTACCATCACCTCATCTACCTGAAGAGGGCTAGAGGTGGTGGGTGGGGTGAAGAAAGAAGAGCAGGAATGTAAGAAGCAGTAAGAAAGATGGTGAGAAACTATGATGAAATCTGGGAGATGTACTAGCTATGGTGATGAGCAGAGCACATTTTAAAGTTATGACCCTCCAATGACTTCTTTCCTTCTCCTGACAACATTAGGAACACGCTCCCTATCCCATGTACTAAACTTGGCACTGTAGAAAGCAGCCATTCAGGCCAGCTCTCCCTCAAGACCCTCCGTATCTCTCCAAAGCAACATCCCTCCAGAGTCTCTCATTCCCCGCCTTGCACTGAGTCCTGTGTTTTACACCATCAGCCTTCTCCCTGGCCACACATACATTTTCAGTGAAGATTTTAGCTGCTGAGAATGGAAAAGGCATCCAGAGTGATGTTCTTCTCATGTGCATGAACTTCTCCATGCTGCCTCCCTTAGGAACTGATCCAGGGTTTCCAAATCCGCCAGCTTGATTTTCACTGCATAATGATTTACAAGTCTCCCCATTGTCTAACCCGTGGACTCTCTTTACATCCTGTTATTTATTTCAGGGAAGCAGATTTTCCTTTTGAATGATGTGAAAGCATTTGCCTGACATGATGGGAATTTATGAGTGGTGACTCCCAGCTCCTCCCCCAGGGCCCATGAAAGCGATGCATTGCAGTGGGCTAGGAGGGGAGAGCAGTGTTTGCAGACAGAACTGAATGGACACAGCTTCTTGGTGACAGGAGATATTTATGTATTTGCTAGCATTTTAGTATAAAAATAAGGAGAGTTACTGAGGTGTGTGTGGGAGTGCAGAAGGAACAGCAAACTAAAACACCGCCATCAATCTCCTGCCCGCCCAGGGTGGGGAGTGGAGGATGGACCTCAGTTACCTGTCTTTGCAAGCAGCTATTACATAAGGATGCAGATGATGGAAATTTTTCCCAGACTCCTGCTTTTTTTTTTTTTTCTCAAGGTCTTGTGCCTCAAAAAAATGGCTTGAAGTGGACAATATCTGCTTATGCTAGCACAGTATCAAAAGTGGTGCAGGAACATAGAGAGATGGGGTGGTGTTTTCCTGTATGGAAGCTGCATAAAGAAGAGAGAGAAATTCAAGCTGTGTTATACCGTTACTCCTTGGTCTCGGAGAGCTTTCAGCACCAGGATTAGTGGGCGTGTTTGCCATGTGTGTTATGGGCAGTGATTATCAACTGATTTCAAATTCACAGCCATGCGTGGTTGTTAGCTGGCAGCCTCTCACAGCAGCACAGTGGTTAGTATTATTAGTGTTTGGTCCCATTAAAGAAGTTGTCTTAGGCTGCTTCCCTTCCACTTCTACCCTTTTGCTTTTTCTTTCTTCCTTGTTTCCCTCTTTCTCTCACAGTGGTTTCTTTCTTCCTGAGCTGCCACTGCAGATGAGGGCTGAAATTTCTGCCTTTCAGTTCCATTCCACACTGAAGGTCTCGCCCAGGTCAAGAGCCTCTCCAGCTGCATGGGGATGATACTGAGAGCACTTCAGGCTTTTATGGGCTTGGAGAACATCCTTGTTGACTCATAAATTGCTGTTTGTGTGTTCTGGCATGGAATCCAGCTGTCCCTCAAGCAGCTGTGTAACGCATGCCCCCACCAACAGGTTTCTCCCTGAGTCTGGTGGGCAGTAGCTCAGCACACCACACAGAAGCAACATCTTCACAGCACCTCTGAGAGATGGAGGTGGTGGCACAAAAGGATCAGCCAGGGTTCCTGGAGGCTCAGCACAATGGAGTGACAGTGTTATAAAGGGGAAATCATGCTGTCAAGGAAACTTGAAAAAGAACAAATAGCATTGATTTTAACTATTTTCTGGGGTGGTTTCTTGTCTCTTCTGTTTTTTTACTTGCTTCAGTAACAAGTTGTTAAACATTTGTTGGTATGTGTGTGTATTCACAAATTGTTTGTGGATAGTCATTTGGCTTGTACCATTTTGTGCTTTAATTGTAAAGGATGAACATTTTATGGAAACATATTTCAGCTTATAGGCCATCCTGAGGATACAGCTGTCTTGTTATTCACAATGTGCTGCTGGTCAATGAAGTCTCATGATATTTATTTCAACTGTAGAAACAAAACTTCCTCTTCTGAAAGCTGAAGCTGTTCAGACACTAGAAGAGGATGCTGGGTACCCACATTTAGTTGCAAGTACCTCTTCACTGCAACCTTCATGCAAGTGTTCTCAAGGAGCTGGATGAAAGAGGCACAGACACGGGTCAGTCAATCCACTGCTGCAGATTCAAGACATCCCCGCCTACCATGTGTTTTATTTGTCTGACAAAAGCACCAATCAGTTCCCAAAATCACACATGTTCTCCTTAGGGATCTGCAAACCAGCTGCTTGCATCCTGATGCATGTGGGCTTGTCATGCTGGCATGGCAGGAGAATAAAATGTCTTGACTGCATGCTTTGTGCAAGTAGCTCCCCATGAGAGGCTGAGGAGAAGGTACTTTCTGTGATGAACAGTGTCCAGATATAAAGAATCAGCTCTCAACACCGCGCACGTTATTAATTTCGCTGTTTTCACTTGGGCCATGCATCCTGGAGGAGTGATGGACTGCCGGCTCTGCAGCTACACTGCCCCTGCCATCCTCCCCTCCCAACCCTCTGTTCAAAACCGGCCAGCTGTGTGCTGAAGACACAAATAACAGCTCGAGCAAGAGTCAGCGACAGGGAGATGGGGAAGGAGGGTGGCTGCATGGCATGCAGGGACTCGAGGCGTGCAGTTGCCACATGAGATCTGAAGCACGCCAGCTGTCGGGGCCCACCTCCACAATCTGCTGGTGCGCACAGCACCACAGCCAAGGGCTTTAAAAAGGGAGGAAAAAAACCCACAGTAACAGTAAAAAATTATTTACCCAAACTTCAGGTGCCTGTTATTAATGTTTTCTCCAAGATCTGCATGCCAGCACCATTATGAATGCCCACCCTTTCTTCACTGCAAACGAGAGTGAATAAGGAGCAAGGCATCACATTCCAAACAGCTTCTGACCATCAGAGACCTGTCCCCACCGCCCTCCCAAGCCGGGATATGTGCAGAGTGCATGCAGGACTGGAAACCCATGTACCTAAGAGCCCCTCCAAGCCCTTCTGGTTTGTAGCATTTCCCCTCAGATTCCCAGCAGATGTACAAAACTATAGACAGAGCCGCAGCCCAGAGATGAAGAGCGGTTTCAGATGATTGTGGTTATGGGGCACAGCAAAAGGACTTTCCCACAGAGCATACACTACTGCTACACCATGGTGTGCACTCTGCTGGTAGTTATGGTCAAGTCTTGCTAGTGGGTACAAAAGTGGGCAAGCTAGAGGCTAATTCTCTGGAAATGCACTCTGTATCAGGACTGTGGGGCATCTGCAGCTGACACACTCAGATAATCCAGCACTGATGGACTTCTTCAATGTATTTATCCTCTCATTCCTCATTAGATAAGGAACATTACAGACGATGAACTGAAGAGGAGAGTCTAAGCAGGGAAAGAGCTGGACCTTGGGAGACTGAACTGGGAAGCTAGTCTCTCTGCTCTGACCTGGTGTCCTAAGAAGCCCAGTCCAGCTACTGGTCTGACAGTGGTGCTGGACTAAATCTCACCTTCACCGTGGGGCAGGTCTCCCTAACGTGAAGGTTTTACATTCAACGCAGTCTACAAAGCTATCCTGCCAGTGGCCTGCCAATATCTTTTCTGGGGATTAAAAAAAAAAAACCTCTCTTTTGGAGTAATCTTCCATTGGCTGAGTCTGCCACCCAGGAGTTGTCCTTATCATCGTGTTTGTAGTTTCTGCCTGCCAAACAGGAACTGGATTTTAATCAACAATTTGTTTCCCTTCAGGGCATCGAGCAGTCCTGCTTAGACTTTGGGATGTGACCAACACTTTCCTACACTTCATTCATACAAATGAGCAGTGCTGTTGCTTAGTAGTGATTTCTAAGCAGCTATAAAGCTAAAACTGGCCCTTCACACAATTTGCTCTGAGGATACAGGAGACAGAAGGGAAAAGCAAGGCCAGCATTAAGGAAGGCAGGGACTGAAGCCCTGTATCTCTGTGCCAGCTGCTGGGATGCTATTACCACCAGCACTCACTGAAGAATATGGGGAGAAGAGATGGCAATAATCACTTTTCAGCTGGGAGCCGAATTCTCTCACTTCCACTTTCCTTTAGGTCCATTCCAGTTGGGGCATGTGCCCCTGAAAATGGATCTAGTCAAATCTAAGAATAATGCCATGGAACAGGTCACGGGAGGTTTACCTCTAAGCCATGAGCCAACAGCTTGCACAGACCAATACCTACACAAAGCAGTTCCCTCTAAATCGCCTGGTTTTCAGGAACAAAACTTGAGGTGATCATTGCTCTTTTTCTAAAGGGACAGAAAGATGGTTTGGATTGTTTTCTGAAGCATCTCTCACAGCTGGAGATTGGCTTCCTTGTGGGAGACCCATTGCTCACTCCTGTCCCAGGAACTGAACTGAAGTCTCTCCACTGAACATACACACACACGCACACACACACACACACACACGTGTATTTTGGGGTTGTAGATAACATTTCTGCCTCTTGCAGAGACATGATCACTCTTGCTCACATGGATTCTTCTTGTGCAAGGGGACTGGAGCCACACCATCACAGTGTGCTAATTCTCGGTCTTACTTTCATCTTCCTGGATTTAATCTGAACTTTTCTGTGTAACATTAATGTTATGGAAAATCAGTTGTAATAGGCGAGGACCATTATTGTTCTTCAGGTCAAGCAATCAATGCAGTAATTTCCTTCCACTTTAATGCTATTATTTGGCTGTAATCATTTCCAGTTAAGTTTGCATGAAAATCAAGTTGAAACCGCTCCTGGTCACATTCACCTGGAAAATATTCAAGACTCCCCTCTAGAAAATCAAGACTTTCTTCCGATGAGCTTTAATTAACAGTGATCATGGTTCTGCTACTCTCTGAGGATTTCTTATCTTCCAGAGATGTCACCGAAGACACTCAGGGGATGGTGTAACTCACAGTGCATTTCTGTCTGAGAGAGAGCTCGCTAAGGCCTTGGATTGCAGCCTGAACAATTTTTGTTAGCTTTTTAGCAACAAAGCTAAAACAGAAACAACCCCTCTCTTTTATGGACAGCCACATCAGCGCTCGGTGATTAAGGAAACCAGAACATTGCCTGGAAAGCAAGGCTCAAAACACTGCCAGTTTTCTTCCATAAATCCTGTTCCTTAAACAACACATCCATATATAACAGTTTAAATAAAGCAAGGCCAGATGTAGTCCAGAAAGAGAAAGGATGCCATTATTTAGGGCCTTCCATAATGCAACTAGCATGGCTTATGTATTGGTGCAGGGGTCTACAGCACTGTAATTTTCCTGAAAGGTTTATGCCCAGCTGTCCGTTTGGAGACTGCTTTTGTTACCCCTTCTGTACTATGTGATATTGCAAAAGTCACACAGAACTTCAACACAGATCCCAGCATTTTTTGACTAAGTTGTGTCTTACCCAAAAAAGTTCAGGTTTGGTTTGGCAGAAATGGAGATCTTATATGCAACATATCTGGGTTCATAAGTCCGCAGGGACTGCTATGCATCTGGCTATGCATCTGATGTGATTCGAGTGTCCACCAGATCTCAAAGTAGCCGACAGCAGGAGGAAGACAAACTTTGACCTAGTTTCTTAAAATCGTTACAGAGATGTGCTCCAGCAGCATCCAAAAGCAGCAGCACTTGATAAAGGTCATTGTTTGCTGAGATAGACTTGGCCTGGCATCCTTGCGTTTGTTAGAAAGTGCTTTCTGCATCATGAGGATGGTGTCCAAAAGCAGAGGGACTGGTGGAGCAGAAAATTTGAGGCACACTTGGAAAAGCATGGAGTTGACTTCGCTAACCAGGTTTCCCTTGTGCTTAGCAACAGCTCCAGTGGGCCCCTGGGAGTTTTCAGTAGTCGGGAGCCTTGTTCCTTGGCAGAAACATAATGTTGGCTGTTTAGCATGCTGCTGAACCTGTAATCTACAGCCAAGCAATGGCAACTGTTGTAGCCAAATGAACAGCAGGCTTGGAAGGGGGTTGTTTTCAAGGGCTGATTTCCTCTGCCATTTGCAAAAGGGCATCCTGCAGCCAGGCCATATGATTCAGGACTCTACATCACTATGGATGTGCTGCTTCAGTGCTCTGCATGTATGAAAACCGCCACTACACGTGACAGATTCAGGAGACATAAGGTGACTGTTCAGCAGGTGGGTAAGAGGCTCATTAAAATCAAAGAATGCACAGCCCCAAAGCATGCACAGCAAAACCAGATGCTGTGCATGCTTTTTTCCCAATATGCTGACTGATGCACAGCTCTCTCATGCACCCAGCACCTTCTACAACCCTATTTTGTTCTTCTCATGTCACTGCTGCTAAACCTCCACTCTGTTCTGGCCACCTTTCCTCTTTTGTGGAGCCACTTGTGGTTGTGTCCCACTTCAAGAGCACGTGTGTGTATATCAGCACATCCAAGACCGTCATAATCATGATCCACAACATCCCTCACTGCTCCTCTCCTGAGTAGTTTTGAAGCAATGGATGCTAATCACAATAAATTGCTCCAAATGGCACAACATTTTGCTGGTATGGAGAAATGATGAGCAGGACAACTGTAGATTCATTTTCACTTGTACTCTCAGCCAGAATTGGTATGGACTAATGACTATGGCAAGTTGAGCAAATTCATTTTCGCCTGTGACCTCTGCCAGGGTTTTAATGCAAGAAGGTCTAGCACACTAAATGGTTACCAAAGGAGTATCTGCATTGTGTAGAGCCACATCAGGGCGCACATTTCTGGAGAAGTGTGATGTAGTGTAATCCAAACTTGGGGAAAATGTTTAGTTTTCCTCTTGCCAAAAGCATGTCATGTATTTGCATATAGTGAAAACAGGCACATCCTCTGCTTATGGAACTGCGTTCCCCTCCTCCCCTCTCCCCACAGTGAAATTTCTCACTCAGCACCATTCTCTGCTCCATTATGTCCATACTGCTGTGTGTTCCCACACCCGTTTCCCTTCCTGTCATTTCCAGCAGGGAATGGGGATCACTTGTGCTAAGCTTTGTTGACAGAGGTAAGACAAAAATACAGTTGACTACAGCATAATGCATTCCAAACAAAAACCTGGGCTTCCTTTTTAGCTTGTAGAACAAAAAGGCAGGATGCAAACACTTTTGAGAAATTCTAGGCTGTGTCTCAATCATCCTTTTTCAGTTCCAATTCCAAATGAAAGACTTCATAATGGGATATTTTGAGATAGTCAACCCTTCTGACCAGCAGAGCCATGCCCCAGGTGTTCAGATAGTCCAGAGCTGCAAGACAGACACTGTACACACTGAAGAGCCAAGGAGAAGAGAGGCTGATGTGTATTGTGCATCCAGGAGATGACAACACATTCATAATGCTCCCTACTGTGGAGAGGGGTCTAAGTGGGAATGAGCTTTGGCAGACTGTCTGGGCAACCTGGTGACATCGGTACCATCAGACTGCTGTGTCACCTCCTTATGGAGGTGTCACTGAGACTGCCAGCAATTACTATGTGCTCTGCCTTTATATTAGTAATTGTGTGCTGTGTTGGGGGTTTTGGGACAACCTTCCCATCAGTGCTGTATACCTCACGTCTCCTAAAAGAGCTGAATTGGGTCTGTAGATGGGAAAACCCAACTTTTGCAGTGTAAAATCATCCTAGGATTTAGAAACCATCTTGTACCTTCTCCCATCCCAATCTGCTTGATGAAGTTTGGCTCTCAGCACCATTTAACTAGGCTGGAGTCTGATGCCTATAGCATGAGCCCTGCATTGAAGCAACTACGTGACAGACAATTGCAAAAGAAAACACAAATGTCTCGGTCCAGGCACAATTCTCACTTGTTCCTTGAGCTTGTATCCTCACAGCTTTCCTCTTCAGCCCTCCTTCTGTCTGTATGTCAAACTGGTCACTATCCCTGGAGTAAACTCCAGCTGACAGATAACTTGCAGGCTGACAGCATTGCAGGTAACTACAGCAGACCCACAGATCACCCTTTTGCCCTTGTTAACATCTGTATTATGAGCAGCAGTAATGGCAACATGACAAGCTGGAGATAGATGGATGCAAACAAACTCCCAGCAATAGCCATGGGAGAATTATATGCATCATTATCTATTTGTTCATTACCTGCCAAGGATCAGGGCATTTATTTTTTCAACATGCGCTGCTGGTCAGTTTAGTGGATGCAGGTTTAATTCTCATCCTTTTTTGAAGAGGGGAAGAGAGGATACAGAGGTATCAGAAAGGCTTTGCCCTCATTTATGGGAAGGCTCACAAAGGTTGAAAACAAGCTGAAGATCATCCCCAGCAGAGGTGCTAGTCTGTTTATAGGCTATGAGAGCAAGAAGCAGAAGCTTTCAAGCTAAAAGCCAATCTTCCCCAAAAAGATAGGAGTCACAGAAAACAGGTACTGGGGCAGCAAATGGTAAAGAAAACCATGATGAGTGAAGAAAACCATGGAGATGAATGAAGAAATGTATCATTAGGATCCTCACTAGCTGAGAGGATATTCTGCCACTTTTAAGGATGGAATGTGGGGGTGAGGACTTAGTGAGAAGCATGATCAGGACGTGAGCTTGTGCTACCTGCATGGTAGAATATTTGGCCATTCTGCTGGTGGCAAGAACTAGCTTGCAGGGCAGGAACTTGATATCACATTCTATGGGGCCAGAAGCTAGGGGAATATTGGGTAAATTTACAATTAGGTCTCCTTCAAACACTGAAGATGTTAAATTGAAAGTCTAGAAGGAGAGTCATTTCTGAAGAGAAGGTGCAGGGGTAAGGAGAGATTCCTGACTCACTCCTCAATAGCGTATTTCAGCTGCAAGAATAGTTCACCTTTTGTAGCCCATTCAGCCCTTGGCCTCTGCAGGCTCTCAGCTATGCTGCCAGGCAATGTGAATGTGGTTGGCTTTGACAAAATGGGCAGCTTTGTGCTGGAAGCTAGACAAAGGCCAGCAGTTCATTAGACACAGGCCAAAGAGCATCTGCAAAGGGACATATGCTAGAGTTTTGCTTGGCCCTTAAGCAATATCAACTGCTGATGGACGTAACAAGACACCTAGGGGGTAAAACCTCCGCAGTCCAAGCAAATTCTTGTGCTGTTAAGCCATGCCATTTCTTGTAGCCCCAATTCCCCTATTTCTCCATATAGGTAGCTTGGGACAGTTAATCCTGTAGTATATATGAACTGTATCTCTTACAGTTTTCTCGATCTTAAAGTCAACATTTTATTTTTAAGGCAACATGTTTAATATAGTTGGTGTTACCTTCCACTAGGCTCCTAACCGATGTCTCCAAAGATCTCCCCAGAAACATCAAAGCCTGATTAATAACAAACTTGCCCAGTTTTATCACCAATATGAAAATCCCATGGAACCAGATCCAGACGGAAAGTAATACAATATGCCATGTGATACAAATACTTATTTTTATGAAGCCAAGTCATTTGGATTCTTTAAAAAAAATCCCTACAATAGATCTCATCCCTTCATATGCTTTTCATATTAAAAACAAACAAACAAACAAAAAACAAATGAAAAACAAAAACAAAACAAAAAAACAACAAACAAACAAAACAATGACAACAAAAAAACTTAACTTCTAAAGTATTGAGATTACACACAGGAAAGGGTTGAAGAGTTTCACAGAGAAAAGTAACAAACACTTTATGAGCTATTCTATGCTTTTCCAAAGGACTCCAGGATTTTTTTCATTTAGATTTATTAAAGGACAGCATATTGACTATGTAACTGCCATCTGAGGTTTAATAACATATATGAGAAGTAAATGGAGTTGCTGAGGAATTTAACTGGTCTATAAATAGAGAGTGGCATCCCCATTAATTCATTAAAGGTATATGGGAAGTGTAAGGTATTCCAATTAACGTTTCATAAGCTGGTTGTAGCATGTTAGTTATGAACCAACATTTGTCATTTTCTTTTTAGCAATTAAATGATATCTAATTCCCTTGCCAGGCAGGAGCTGTCTCCTTTGATATCTTTCAAAGTTCCTAGAGAGGGCATATACAAAAGGTAGAGAGGTTTTTCTTTTCTTTTCTTTTCTTCTCTTTCTTTCTTCTTTTCTTCTTCTTTCTTTCTTTCTTTCTTTCTTTCTTTCTTTCTTTCTTTCTTTCTTTCTTTCTTTCTTTCTTTCTTTCTTTCTTTCTTTCTTTCTTTCTTTCTTTCTTTCTTTCTTTCTTTCTTTCTTTCTTTTTCTTTTTCTTTTTTCTTTTTTTTCTCTTCTTTCTTTTTTCTCTTTTTCTCTTTCTTTGTTTCTCTTTCTCTCTCTCTTTCTCTCAATTAGAAAGTATCTTGCAGTCTGCATGGACTTGTTCACCCATCATCCAGTTTAAATAACCACTAGCTAGATCTGTCTTGCTTAACCACAACAACTGGCCTGGTACCAGATGAGCTCGATATTTATTTAACAAACAACACTGTCTTCGTAGATCTAAATTAGAGCTTTATTTGAAATACTTAAAGTGTACCCATTACTGTTTGCCCTGAGTGAAAATCCAAGTTCTGGTTACGTCCCTGCTCACTAGGATTAGAACTGTCACAATATTTATTTAACAGGAGGAGGCATGCTAAGCCATGCTGCAAACATTGCTGTGCCAATATGAAGAGGAACTTTCTGCTTTTACAGCTTTTCTTTCTCTGTACGTGCTCTCTCTCTATTCCCCCCACCCCTGCCACTCTCTCTTCTGCCTACTCCTGCTGCTCTCCCCAGTCTCTCCTGCCCCAATACCCTCTCCACACACCCTCTCCCACATCTGACATTTCTATCGCCCATAGAGTGAATTTGATGGAAAGACACTCTGGAAAAAGGGCTGTGAAACCTGGGGCTGTTGCTGATGGAGGGAAGGGGGGGCATACATGTCCTGTCCCCTCTGTCCCCACCTCTCCTGGTGTCCCCTGTGCTCTAAACTGTGCTGATCAGGGACAAAGGAGACGTGGTAAAGCACAGAGTCCTGCTCTCTTAGCTCCTCATCCTTATCTGTCAATAGGTGAAACTCATGCTGCACCACAAAACATCTCCAGTTAGTCATTAGTCCAGACCAGTTGCCACAATAGTGGGTCCAGGTTTACTTTTGATCTCTCCTGGTCTCACAGAAAAAAGCTCAATGTAAATTGGGGTTGAGGGGAGAGTATTTTTCTTCTATTTCACTGGGCAATGTGAATTCCCATTCCCCACAGGGAACAGGTAAGCAAATGCCCTTGATATAAATGCTAGGACAACCAATTCATTTCCTATTCTTTCTGAGATACAAAACACAGATCCCTCTCTCTGCTCTGTGGAGCCTCCTGAATTTCTGGAGCTAGACAAAGAAACAGAGATGGGTTCTTATCTCCAACCCCCTAGACAGACAGCAGTACAGGGGACAGAAAAACAGCAGTAGAAAGGTAGGAAGAAGCCTGTGCTAAGCAGTATACATGTATTTTATGCTGATAATTCTGAAACAACAAAGTTGCTATCTCAGGAAGTTAATATTTTTAGCCTGATTTCCTCTGCAATCATTCTGTCTGTCAGTTCCTCTCTAATAACTTTTGAACCAGTTGGCCAATTTCAATCAAGTTTGACAGACAGTTGAAAGTCTGAATGGTACAAAGTTTCTGCAGGATTTTCAAGTGTCAGGTGCCTCTGTTGAGCAGAGAGACCACAGTCCCACATTGAAGGAAGCACCCTGTAAGGGTTCAAGTTTCACAAGGCAATAGCTATGGACACCATGGGCACAAAAAATCCTCTGTGCAGGGTACCAACCTATATGACATTAGCATCTGGAGCTGCCAGGTTTACGAGTATTGCATAAAAGGATTTCTGAACCCTGAAGGAAAACTAGGTCTCCACAAGGAAAAGCGGAGAAGAGGGTAGGGCAGGGAAAGGGGAGGTTGGTCAGGAGTCCTTTGGGGTAGATAGATTGTAGTGCAAGTGGAAATACAGCTCCAAGGACTACTGTAGGCCCTGGGGAAAGGAATGGAAAAAGCAGGAGCGAACGCCTGGTAAATCCTACAGTATCACAAAAATTAGGGATGGAGAAAACATTCCCATTCAGTCTAAGAGGATAAAGAGGAAAACAAATCGAACTGCTTTCAGCTAACTCATCCTGGTCTCTGGATGAGGAACACTCCTTTCAAGGGCTGAATTCCAGAGCTGACAGACTTGTAACTGTCAACTATTGTTACAGCTACAGATGGGAAAACCAGATAAAATGAATCCATTATGGACAGAGGGTTGAAACAGAGCTTGGGCAGGGATTGTAGCCAGAGAGAGATTAGTGACCATAAATACATCAAGAGGAAAGGACTCTAAGACACATGCATAGCTCAGCATAACACCACCATTTATAAACTTCTGTGTGTCCAAATTCATACCTCACCATTCATGGGCATGCTAGGAAAAGCTGCAGAACTCAGACCCAGAGTCTGAATGAAGAAAGACCCCATTTCCTTTGATATTACTGCAGCTTTGAGAAACACTGTTTTTCTTCTTTTTCCAAGGCCAACCAAAAGAAGCAGCCAAGCCTATTAAGATATTTCTCATACGGTGTGCTAAGTCCATGTTAGAGTTAACTTTGCTTCTGCATCTTCATCAACAATACGACATCCCTTGCACCAATTTGATTTTACCTTGTCTGGGAGATGAAAGCAATTTATAAGTTTCAAAGAGCACAAACTGGCTGGGATCCAAACCCAGGAGTGTAACGTTGAAAAGAGAATTGCTGGAGACTTTTATGTCTGGCATATGGTGTGCTAGTTCCCTTTCTAATCTGGATAATGAAGGTCAGTACAAAGTGCTGAGTTGGTCTTGTTGGCCAAGACATGTGATGACCTGCTCACATAGATGGGGATTTTAAATTCTGACCAACATGAACCAGGAAGAAGAAATCTAATCACTCACTTCACTGACAACTTTGAAATATATAGATTTTTCTTCATTTCTGACTACATTTTTCTGAAAATGAAGACAGAAGCTATGAATGGGCTGGAGCAATGGACGATTTCTACAAGCTGTGCCACATGAGGCTATTCGGTAGCGCACCTGGTGGATCCCACTAACATCTGTGGCTAATTGAGAAGATAAATCCATTTTGCTGGAGTAGCTTAGATTTCCAAAAGTCCTTCACTGTATTCCAGCGGAGCTGATTAGAGTCCAGCTCACTGGGAGTCATTACTGTCAATCCCACCAGCTGGCCTGAATTTTGCAAGGAGAAAGAAGCAAGAAAAATACATTAAAAATGAATAAATCTATATTTTATGACTTTATGCAAACTGATTTTCCCCAAAGGAGGTCCTATTCCTAACATTGTCACATCTCTGTGATTCTCCTGTATAGCTTGGCTTGCTGGTGGAGCTTCTTCAAAAAAAGAGAAGTAATTCAAGAGTTAAGTGTCAGCATCAATGAAATTAAGAGTGTTTTGGATATAGATAAGGGCACATACAGCCTCTGGATATAGACAAATGTAGAGGTAATGAATTCAATATCTAATGCGTGATCTAAATTATTGCATTCAGCCAAGTTATATTTATCACAGACTCTGCTTCTTAGAGTACAGTCATAGCTGGAGCATGATTGGAAGAGCAGTTCATTCCAGTTACCTCAGACTACTTAGCAGCTGTATTTGCCATAGATTTTGCTTGTCTGCCAGCTCCTGGATTTTTCAGCATCTCTGTCACTTCTTTTGCAAAAGGGAGGAAAGGGTAACCATCTTTGGAGATAACTGTGCCAGCCTGGAAGCCCGTGTTTGGATAAACCCCCACATCTCCTTGTAGAGAATTATTGGTTATTGCTGGTTGTGATNAAAAAAAAAAGAGTAGTTTCTATAAACTACCTGAGTTTGATAAACTCAGGTCCTAAGAAGCCTGTACGACTACAACTGTGAGACCATGGGACCACAACTTCTCAGCACTGTCTAGACACTTCTTAAACAATGATTCCACCTCCCACAGTAGTCAATAACAGAGTGTTATTTCCCTTATCTATCTTTTGACATCTAGCAGAGACATCTGGCAATGGGTTGTGATCTGGAGTACCATCCTCCAGTCCACTCCTGCTTGTGTGCAGAGCAGTGAGAGTAGCCCTTCATGGAGGCTCATCCAGCAATGATCCAGTGTGAGGACAGTTGTTCAGTTGAGGGGGGGGACTGAGGAAAGGGAAAGCATACATATTTGTAGTTCCTTATAAATCTGAGCAGAATAACCCCTTGCCTGTGGACACATTTGTTATCTATATGAAAACTGGCTGTGCAAGTCTAAGAAGTTTAGGGAAAAGAATGGAGAACCAAGGTAAGAATACTAATTTAAATACCTACCTAGATCCATCTCCACTCTTGCCATGTCTTCCTCCACCTTTAGTGTGTACGAGTCTAACATTTGTTAGTGAATCCAGTGGATGCCAGTGTGAGAACCATTTTCACTCCAATGCAGGTTTACATTATTCTCGCCTCTGTCTCAGGCACTTCTTGCTAGTCCAACACAGGGATCTGTCACCAGCCCCAGCCCCATTACAGGGAGATAAGCCTCCATCAACCCCAGAGAAAGGGTCAGGATATTTTGTCACTCAATTTTCCTTTTTTCTTGTTCCCTTTTCCCTCTAGTAGTTTATTCCAGCCCAGAGAAAGAGCTTAGGCCCTAGCTTGTGTAGAGCTCTGATGTATGCAAATCCTCCTTGTGCTCCCATGGCCCTCTTTTTTTCCTCCCTTCTTTCCTTTTAATTCTAGATTTGAAAATAAAATGCGAGCTGGCTGCACAGAGATCTCTCATGTGTGCAACTTCCAATTGTGGCAAATTGGAACTGTCGATGCAAGCAGCTCAGATTTATTTATATATTTAAGAGGAAGGAGGGAGGAGAGGGAAGGGGAGGGGGAGATGCTAGTGGTGGAAAGGAAAAAGAAAAATAACAGATCCAAGCAAAAAGGGATTTGAATCTCAAATACTGCTCCCTGGCCCATATTATCCAAATCCCTCCAGCCTTGTCTGTGACTGCCTCTTGCCTAGTTAAAAACAACAGGCAAAAGATCAAAAACCTTTCCCCCCCACCCAACACAAAGAGTTGTTGAGTTTTTCAGCTGCCATTAGCCAACCGGAGTCTAACACCGAGACTGATATAATTAATACTTGGTGCTTCAAAACATTAACATAGCTATTTATATAAATTAGTAACCTTAAGCCCAGGCGGTAGCATTATTACAGCATTACTAATTAAATCACAATAAGCTTAGTTTGCGGTAGTATTAATTATGAAGCTGACATAGTGATATTGGAGATCTGATTGGCCTATTGTCAGTCATTACCCGATCGGTAATGAACCAGACAGGCAATGAAAATCAAAGCTGCCGCTCCAACAGTGCTGCTCCCATTTCCTGGGAAGAAGGGCCACTGTTCCAGCAGAGAAAGCATCGACATCCTCGATCAAAGCAGCCTTACAGTGTGCACGGCATTCGGCACTATGGGAAGGCACGTGGGGGGAGGCTGTGTCCTGCCATCTCTGCAGTCCTCAGTCCCCGGGAGTGGAAGTTACTCTTTTCTATGGCTAACAAAGAGGTTGTGGGCCTCTTTTGTGAAAGCAAGCGGTTGAACATGCCTTTATCACCTCTAGTGGAGACTCTGATTCAAGTGGATTAGCCAACAGCCCTTAGAGATATTTTTATGGTTATTGTAGGGAAGGGCAATGATTTAATAAATCTGTTGTGGGTGCCTCTGTGATAATTTATAAAGGGCTTGTTATAGAAAGCTGGCCAAAGGTCAATCAGGTACTGCTTTTGACTGAAAGGGAAGTGGGACAAAGCCACAATCTCAGGAAATGGTCCCACGGCAAGTTAAATGGTGCTGTGCCTTGGGGGCAGAAGGAAAGGAGAGAGACCCTGCGCAGCAGAGGGTTCAGTAGGAACCCAGGAGTGCAAGAGGTTTGGCTGGGGGAACCCTAAAAAGAGCCTCTTTCAGATTTATTTGATGCTGCGGTATCCCAGGCAGACATCTAGCAGTGGTCCTCTCTCTCATGTTACAGAAGGTCTCCTGCATAGCCAGAGCTTCTTGGAGTGAAGAGCCCATAAAACAGAACAAAAGTACACTCAGTGACAGCCTATGCATGTTTCATTAAAGAGAAAGCAAATGATTGACAGGTGTCAGTTCAATCTGCACCTGCCTCTCCTCTCGATGGACCTAAAACGATGAGCATGCCATAGCAATGCGAGTAAGCCAACTGTCTTCCACTCCTGTTATCCATGACAGCAATTCAAAGCAACAAAACACCCAGTATTTGGAAGAGGGAGGGCAGATCCTGCTCTTTGCCTCAGAGGTATCATCCAAAAAAGGGAACTTTTTCTGAAAAACAGGGCAACATAAGAGTTGATCTTCCAATCAGGTGGAAGATTGCCATGGAAAGATCTGGTGCCATGGAAAGATCTGGTACCATGGAAAGATGTGCTCAGTTGATGGAAATGGAGAAGAGACAAAAGATTTAGTTTCTGCATGAGTCAAAGAATTTGCAAGGTCCTGAGCAAATGGAGAGCACCTCCAGCCATTGATGGGACAGGAGGTACCAGTTGGCAGATTTCTTCTCCATCTCAAGGAGGCCACTTTGCTTCCTTTGAAGCTGGGCAGAGGGATGCTTCAGGTTGCATTGCTATCCCAAACTGCTTCCCATATGATGCCCAGTGAGAAAGGCTGCTCTGTGCTCACAAGCTGTGTCTTGCTAGCGTGTGTGTCTTAAAACACTGACCTGCAGCGTCAACAAGAAAAATGCCTTTAGTCTGTCCAAAACAGGCCACAAAGAAAATGCGTTGCCTAAACTAAACTCAAGGCTCCCAGGACAGAGTGCAGGATACAAGTCACCTCACTTTTTAAGCAAGTGGATTCACAGCTGCTCGGGATATTTTTGGTGCTGTGGCGTGCAGGATCACCGCTGCAGATACAGGTGGGCTGCAGCACTGTCTGGCACAAATCACCTGCTCTTCCAGGAGACCCCTACTAGTTCACACCAGCTGAGGATCTGACCCTTCTTCTGCTCTAGTGTCAGGGCTCCTGGAACCGCAACCCCAAATCCATGGGTGCTTTGCAAGGATTAGGATCTGCACACTAACATGAAGGGAAGGACGAATACACTCCTTCCGTAGGTCCTGACTTTGAGGCTTATGTTCCTGTTATTGCATAGGTCAGCAGATGGCACTGCTACATTTAGACTTAGAGGGTTTTTTTTTTCCTCTTAGCACGCAAATGTGTTTTTGGTGCTAGAAGAAATGCTGCATTGCTGTTATTGTCTTCTCATTGCTGTTTGACTGCTGAAAGCCCAGTGCTCCCCTGGCTGCTTAGAGCTCCCTGAGCACATGCCACTGCTGAAAAATGCATGATGGAATTTGAGTGGGACAATCCAGAAGTGGGGTCTGTCTGCAGGTTGGTTTTGGCCAGGGCTGTTCCAGGGCAAGTAGAAAGATTATTATGCTAGGTTTATACCCAGCCTCTACAGTGCAGGTTTCTTTTTCAGAGTTGCCGCTCAATAAACTTGTGCTATAGCAGCAGCATCTAGCATGTCAGGGTGTTGAGGTAACACCTATGAGTAGCTATGCTGGCTCAAATTCCCCTAGCCCAGCATCTGGTCTCCAAGAGTGGGAAGAAGCAGATGCTTAAGGAGCAATAAACAGATGAGACATTTCCCCTTAATAGTCCCACCACTATCCTCACCCCAGGGCTATCCTAAGTCAGATTTGATCTCTCTTTCATGCCCTTTTCCAGTCTCCCCTGAAACCCATCTATCTTATGGCATTCACAAAATCCTTTAAGTGGACCCTTACTGCTGAACAACCTGTTGCATGAAGAGTGCCTTTTTTTTGTCTGCTGTGAGCCTGACTCCTGTTAGCTTCACTTCATGGTCTCCTGTGCAATTAGTGTTAGAGGGAGTGCTGGATCAGTCCCACCCTGCTCAAGCCACTAGCAGGTTTGTAGCCCTTTGTCATTCCCCATCAGTTGCTGCAGAAGCCAGAACACATGGAGGAGAGAGGGGTGAGAAGGGAAGGCAAGCTGAGGCAGTGAGATAAGCAGCACAAAAGCAGGGACCACAAGATGGTCTCAGCTCCCTACAGCCATGCCTTTTGGCAGGCTCTGTCCTATCCCAATGACGAGGTGGTGGACAGGGAGGCAGAATAGGCAGGGGATGGGCCTGGGCGAGACAGGGCTCCTCATTATAATCCATATGGAAGCATTAGAAGCCACTTTGCTGCAAGGTTTGCCAGGCCAGCCTGCAGCGTGGCCCAGAGCCAGAGCTGCTAGAAAAGTGAGGAGATGCTTGAAGACATTGGCAGGCATTTTAAGGAGGCAAAGACTGAGAGCAAAGAAGAACAGGAATCCTGGGGGAGACACTTAAAGTGCATTTAGGCTTAATTTGGATAGAAAGGTGAGGACACCCTGGAGGGATACCTGCTCTGGCAATCCACAATCTGTGGCCAAAATCCAGAAGAGGCTGCTGCTTATCTAAGGCTGAGCTGGGAGCAGTTGGAGTCCAAGGAAGTTGGTAAGTAGCTATCAATGAGCACAGAGAGCCCTTGAGGGGGCAGGGAGGCTGGAAAGCAGCAAAAGCAATGCATTTGGAAGGAAGCCTCAGCCTCTCAATAAAATCTGTGTTCTTTCCACTTTATGGTCAAGGAGTTGCTTTCACCCCAGAGAGCAGGGAGAGCCAGCTGCTCTCCAAGAGCTGGTGCAGGTGGTAAGGCAGATCCAGGCGGCTGCAGATGCAAAATGCAGAGCTCTTCAGCGAGCCTGTTGCAGTACTGTGATGTGATGTATGTGTTCACAGCACCCAGGCTCTCAGGAGGGTCTTTGTGGCTAAAGAATTGGTAGTTGAGCTCATCTCTCACACCTTATGGAGACCTAAGGGGTAAGAGTACAAACTGGTCCTTTGTCTCCCAAGGGGGATTACTCTCTAAGAGGCTATCCAAAGCCTTTGCTTTGTGCTTCTGGCAAGCTGAGTGAATGCCTGGGTACTGCCATAAGCTATGTGGACATCTGCTCAAGGGCAGGGGGCTTCAGCGTCCCAGGGAGGTGCTGCTCTGCTCAGAAATGCAGAAAGTGGAAGCAAGGTTTTAAATGAGGAGAGAGAGGTCTTGCAAAAAGCATGAGAAAACACATCTCCAAACATCAGAGGGGTGAATGTGAAGGATGGTTCGGCTCCACCCCGGGAGAAGGCAACTTGCTGGGTGCATGGGAAGAGTCTCTCTCACAAGTCTACATTTAAAACAGCTCCACCACGTTGCTACACTGTCACATGCCCAGAGGGACTACACAACTCCACAGAGCAAATAGCCAGCCCTGCCTTGAAGCACCTGTAGGTTTCTGAGGAACATCAAACATCATGACAGCCATAAAGAGCCAACAGCAAAGGGACACCCTTCAGTCCATCAGATGGGGAAGCATGCCCAAAGGTCCCTCTGATTACTCTGAAGGTCCTTCCTTCCCCTCTCCCACCACCTTCCTACTTTAATTTGCAGATTATAGGAGCAGGAAGGAGTACAGGAGCCAAAAGATTTTGTCAGGCTGAGTTGAAAGCAGCAGCAGCCGCTGTAGCAGCAGGCAGAGCCCAAACAGAAATGACCTCACCAAGCTGCTCATCTTCCTCATTCATTTTCATCCCTGGCAAAAGCCCTGCCAAGCTGGAGCGTTCACTGAAGAGGCCAAGTGAGAGCATCCAGCCCGCAGGAGGAACCCACCATCACTGCAGTATCACAGCTGCTCTTCGTGTGCTCATTATAACTGGGAGACAAGGCAGAACAGAGGAGCCAGGGCTATTTTTAAGCACCCTGGGCAGATCTTAGAAAACACAAGGTGGTCATAAAAGCATGCACCACGTTTTCACAGATGATTAGAGTTATGAATCAGGTTGGTGAAAGAGAGAAGGCAGGGGCTGTGATATTAAATGAAAGGCTGCAGAGAGAAGCATTGCCCAGCAGAAATGGTCTTAGAGTACCCGGAAAGCAAAGTAGGTTTTATTCCTTGCAAGGGATTTTCACAAGAAATAAAACATTGCTTTTCTTTGTTTTGTTTTCTCTTGAGATGGAATCCAGATGCAATGCTAGAATCTGGATTTCACCCAGCCTGGCATTTTGAACAATCTCTCCTGGAAAAGCTGCAGTTGTTGGAAGCTAGATCCCAATCTGACCTCAGTACTCAGACCTGAATGCAGAGTGTATTTGGAGGGAGGTTTGGCTTAGTGCCAACATGCAGGGAAGCATGGAAGTTGGCAAAAAGACACAAATCCACCAGCAAAATATGGCTACACATTTACGTTCATCTTTAGCCCTGACACTTTGAAAATGGGATGTAAAGCAACTCTGGATTTGAGAGAAGGTGAAATGGTGAAGGAAAAGTCAAAAGCAATTGGGAACTGGAAGCCAGTTCTCTAAGAAGAAAGCAAAAAGAGGATTTCAAGCTGAGGCTTGAATATTTGCATCTTATCACAACAAGCAGTAGCTGTGCTCATGTTATGGGGTAGGGGCAGTGGGGTCCATGCCCTTCCAATGCTCACTTCCCACTCATCCAAAACAGGGGACGACTTAGGGCATCCAATGCTGGTTTCCTCCTTGCCCACATACCTTTGCAAGGTGAGCTTTTCAGGGAGCTGGGGACACTCCTGGTTCCCCTAGGTTAAATACTTCCTAGTGTGAGAACACCAATGCTCAGCAAAGACCTATGCCCAGACAAGCTGTGATGCCCTAAAGCACAGTGCATGATCAAAAGATTACTAAAACAGGACTGAATATAAGACAGGTCCTGGCAAGGCAGCAGCCAGCTTTTAACAAAACCGTGGATAAGCTGACGTTGACTAAAGTTTCCCAAGCCTCCACCCAAACATCAAGCTTCAACTCAAAGAGCTGATTCAAAGACATGGCATATATTCCTTCCTCAGTGCTCTATCTCCATGCAGCCGTTCTGCATTTTCTGCTCTTCTATATTTCTCATTTGGGCTTGTGACAGCAGTAATGTCTTCTTAATACAGGGTTTTCTTGTCTAGAAGGGTGAGAAAATGTAGAAGCACTCAAACCTGAAGGAACCTTGACAGCATAAATGGGTCAAAGCTCAGGAAAATATGACACCCCCTTAGACTTAAGGACTGGGGAATAGAGGATGACATGGGAGCAGGAAGGGACAACAGGTTAAGAAGTGAGTGGATAAAAAAGGAGGTGGGTCACAGGCTGATGGGGAAAGATGATGATAAATCTCTGGTAAGTAGAAAAAGCTGACTAGTAAAAAAGAGGCAAGGAAAAACAGCATCAAGTTTTGGGGTCATATTCTAGCAAACTGTAAGATTCCTGCAGGTATGGCATTAACTGACATATGATACTAAACTGCCATCCCAGCAAACGGACGACTTTACCACTCTTTTAACCCCCTCTGATAGCACACCGTCCCTTTAGCGGCCTGCCTGTCTCACCCCAGCAGTGCTGTGCCACCTGCCCCAACCTCCACCCTCCTTCCAGCAAAGCAATCCATGCGATTGCCTGGAGGCAAGAGGCAGGAAAGGAAGGGCAAAGGGAGAGAGATTATATCAGCCTTTTTTCAAAGCAGGACAAGCGCCTACTGTTAATATGCAGAATGTCTGTATATCTCAATTATACTCCTCCCACAGGGGCCTATTACAGCTACCCTGGGCAGCCAAAACGTGTCAACAGAGCAAACATTGAAGACTATCCCAATATACTCCAAAAATAAAAAACAGAGAAAGCAGGACATGAGCCTGTTGTCAGCTGCTGATTTCTTTCCTCCCTGCTCCTCTGCCATGCAGTTTTCAGGTCTAGCTGCGAGGCCTACGCCTTATCATTTTAATATGTGCATGCAATTGCAACCCTCCTTCTCCCCCCTCCCCATCTCCCCCTACACAGTGGAAATAGGGAAATTAGCATTGCTGCATCACAGCTTATACAAGTTCATATTTACAATGGAGAGGTTTTTTTGTTTTGGTTTGGTTTGTTTGTTTGGGTAAGGTTTTTTTTTGTTGTCGTCGTTGTTTGTTTGTTTTTTAGTGGTAGAGATTGGAAGGGAGGAAAAATGTCTTCCCAGTACAAGAATGATTTTACTGACACACACCTGCCTCCCCCAACTTGTACATTATTCCCAAAGCCTGGNAAAAAAAAAGGAGAGAAAATCCATTCTTACCCTTGACAGAGATTTGTGCCCCCAAAAAGCAAAATATCCAAGCTATCCAAAAGGCTCTGTGCTTTTGTTCTGAAGTTCCACCTTACCGGTGCTCAGAAACAGCCACAGTAGAGAACAACAGAAATCCAGAGATAGGTTGATTTGGCAAAAAGGATGCTAGAACTGATCACCCACTTCACTCTTATAAAACCCCTTTTTACTTCTACATCTTTTCCTGTCTATTACTGTCTCACCTCACAGACCTTTGTGCAGTCTTTGAACTGAAGTTTCTGGCAGAGTTTTACACCCATGCCAAAACTGGTGAGAAGTAGCTTGAAGGCACAAGTCATGCATGGGAAAAAAAGGGCAAATCCAATTTTAGTAAAAAATTGGTCATGCATTTAGTGGGAGCTGCCCAGTAGAGCTCATAGCTTCTGCTGTTGCTTTAGCCAGGCAAAGGCACTGCCCTTGGATGGCACTGCCAAGACAGCGCCATTGGAGCCCTGCTGAAACCTAAACGTAGAGCTATGGCTGATGTCATTCCGGTGGTGTGAGGGTTAATGTGGAAGGGATGCTGTGGCAGAGAAGCTGGGCAATTTTGTGTCTTTTCTGTTTTAAACTTGATTTCCTGTGATTGAGGCAAGGAGAAAAACATTCAGAATTACTGCAAATAAGTGCAGAATGTTTTGAAGTCCCCGAAGAAGGACCTGGTCACAGAGCAGCC
The DNA here is from genome assembly GCA_013399475.1 of Chauna torquata. NCBI lineage: Eukaryota > Metazoa > Chordata > Aves > Anseriformes > Anhimidae > Chauna > Chauna torquata. The sequence goes on along the minus strand of VXAL01016223.1, from coordinate 291,229 downwards.
TGTTGACTTTATGTGGCCCAGAAATAGCTTCCGTCTTCGTAGATGTTTTCCTGACATATCATCCTCTGTATATTACTGCACCTTCTCGGAACTATCTTGCTCGTTCTTTCACTGTTTGCTGTCGTATCTTTCCATTATCTGCAAACATTGTATTGTTACCATTAGACTGATGGTTATCCACTCTTTGCCTTCCTTTTTTATCTTACCTAGCCTGACTGCATTTCCTACCATGCAGGAAAGTGTTTGTTAGTATGAAGAAATTCTTTCTGCCTTTATGTTTTACACTTTTTGGTTGCTGGTTCTGTTGGACAGAAAGTGCTTTTTCTGTTACTTGCCACACATGGAAGGCGCAGGCAGGAAAAAGAGGTGAGCTTCGCTGTAGGCTAAAGCCCAAGGGTCAGATTTAGGCTGTTCGGCACCTAGCACTTCTGAGGTGGTTTCTTATCTCCTTCCTCTTATAATTCCTAAGTCAAAGAACCGAGCTCTTTTGAAAATCTGATTTATTCAAAGTATCTGATGGAGAGGCAGAAGAAAATGTGACAGTTTGTATAAAAAGTAGAAACCAGGTGATTTTACTCTTCCATACTGCAGCAGTGGGGTATGCTTCCCCTCATCTGGAACGAGAACACAGCAGAAAACAGACTCATTGCTGACCACCACAAAAACAAGCTATATTGTCCCGCTCATAGGCACCCACAGCTCCTAAAGGAGGTGTCCCCAGGGGTGTATGCCATGAGATACTACCTCCTGGTGCCCAGCTTGGTTGCCACCAAATCTGTTCATCATCAACATCTATGTCAATAAGCACAAACTACTAATGATCCTCACATGCGATACACACAGTCAGCAGTGTATCTTCAGCCTTGTGTCAGCCACGAGCAACTCAGCCTCAGAAAATGGTTTCCAGCCTGAAGATGTTACAATACTCTTTCATGAGACTGCTGACAGTGCTTATATTACTCCAAATCTCATTATTTCCTCCATCAATTTCCTCTTCCTCATATAAATTAGAGTGAATTACAGTATTCATTCGGAATAATGTATAGCCGTGAACAAATTCACATCAGTCAGAAAGGGTACATTTATTCATGAACACTTGAGTGTTTATTTCAAGAATATTAGTGGCGATAAATGAGCTTCAGAGATACCGGTGCTGTTAAGTAGCTGTGAGTATTCCTCCTGGAAGTGTACTTGAAGACTTTTTGAACAGCTCCTATTTATTGCTCACACAATGATTAGCTGAGCATTTCCACATGCCTCCAGACATTTTTTTAATAGAAAGGGATTCTTTCCTTTTAGCATGTCCCTCCCATACATCCCAGGAGTAGAAACAAGACTGCGCAACATGGATGACCACATGTACAGCATGAGTAGTAAATCAGAAATAGCTCTTACTCATTGCAAGCCATTTGCAGTTGCAGCAGCGTTTAAATTTGGCTGCACTGACTGTAGTTTGAACAGTTGTGAAACTGCAAGTAATCAACACTTTAATAAAACTCATGATCTGCTTGCAGATAGTTTGGCAAAGAGAAACTGCGAAAGGAGCTAAATCATTTGCAGAAATCACTTTCAGAGAAAGATTTGACCAACTCCAACAAGATGGTATTCATGTGCAAAAGCTCTGGAAAATCCTTTTTGAATGGCCAGCTCCAGCAGAAAATAACTACAGAAGACTTCTTATTGCTATGGATCAGAGCTGCTTTGTCTGTTCATAGAGTAGAGGCAGTATCTCGAGAAGACACCTACCAAAAGAAAGTATCTGTGCAGACCATTGGGCTTTTTCTTTTCCATGAAGGTGGCTGGCTTTGCAGTGCTGCAGCAAGGTTTTATACAAGGTCTCTAAGTTTCAAGCATGCATTTGTAGTTTAGGTATGTTGCACAAATACATCAGCTTGTTTCTATACTGAGTTATATTCTGCCTGAAGTCTGTAGAGTTACATGAGGCTATATCCAGCAGAGACTCTTCTTCAAAATACTTAGCTAATAGTTTACCGGGTGACTCAATAATTTAAGAGGATTAGTAGGTAGAAATGAAGCCTTGCAGCTATGCATAGCTTATTTAGTTCCACTCCAAATTTACAATTATCTGATGGTTGTTTGGTGGCCTAGGTGAACTGAATTACCACCTTCAGCCCATTTTGTAGGAGACTGCTGTGTACTTATCACAGGCACCACATCACCATTACAAATGGTTTGGCAGTGTAGCAGCTGAAAAAAAAAAAAAAAAGCCTCCAAGGACTGACTGCTTGAGCATTCATCTCTCTGCTAAGACTGCACATGCAAAAGCTGTGCGTGAGAAGGTTTTGTGGCAGGACCCCAGTGTAAGGACCCTGTGACAGACTTTGCACAGGCCACCCCAAACCCTCCTCCGTGCTGACAGTCAGTGTCGATTTGAAACTTATTGAGGGAGCCGAAGGTAAAAAGGTTTTTATCCCATTTGAATTGCTGGGGCAATCTAATCTCCCACCGTGGTATTTCCAACTCTTTTGCAACCTTTTTTCTGAGCATTAGAATTATTATAATGCTCCATTTTAGTGGGCAAATTTTATTAATATGCTCTACTACCACCTTGACCTTTTCAGTACTCCTCTGCTTGATTGGCTTATCACCATACAACCCCTTCCAGGTGGGATGGTGGGGCTGGTGGAAAGAGCAGACAGCCCATCGAAGCACCACCTCTGAGAAAGGTCGGCACGGAAGAATGTGCTGCTGCGGCTCCCACGGTGGGAGAGAAACATTCACCGTCCCAGGGTTTCTTCCCTTGTCAGAGCTGCCACCTAGGCGAGGAGCTGGAAGGAAGCTGCAGGTCCTCGCTGAGGATGCAGGGAGGGTTGGGAAGAATGGAAGGAAAACAGATCCAGTGTTTCTGCCTTAGGGAAATAAAAATCAGCATTTTAGGCAAGCAGCCAGGCTGGGGTTTAATGAATAGACAATGCACGAGGAGGGGTGTTGCCCTGCTGCTGGGTAGATTAGAGAGGTTGTTTTCTCCCCGCAGAGAATGGGGTTGAAAACTTGGAAGATATTAGAAGTGCAATGAGCTGGGTGGAAATCTGAGCAGCATGGGCTGGCTGCTCAGAAACAGCAGCCCACAGGGCTCCTTGTTTGGGTAGTTAGAAAGGGATCCTCAAGGGCGTTGGTAAAGCGTGTCCAGACCTGGCCTAAGCAGGAGACAGCTTTGGACAATGACACTGGCCGTGCCACCTGGAAAGCAGGTCTGGGATAGCAAAGGAACTGCAGAGAAGGTTAGGGAGTACACAAAAAGCAGCAAGGCCAAAATAGCAGGGCACACCAGATGAGCCCAGGGTTGGGTCCTAGGAGCTGTGTGAGTAGCCCCATCAGATTCTCTATTTTTCTTTCTTCTGCTGAAAAGCCACTGAACCTTTTCATTTTCCTTTCCTTATACCCGCAGAAGAGGAAAAATAAAACCAAAATGCTTCTTTTGAGGCATTCACACCCACTGACTCAAGCAAAGTTGTATTAAAAAGGCAAGGCAAGGAAAGAATCATGAAGTAAAAATAAAAATCCATTAAAATCCCATTTGCTTTTACACATAGGGCTTATCTGCAGGAGGTGAATAGTTAGAGCCAAAGACTATAATCCCATGGCATGCACATCTCTGTGACAAGAGCACAGTGATCCAGCCCCAGTATCAGCTTGGCAAATAGCACCCAATGTTAAGACAGAGAAGCTCCCTTCTGGGAGGGGACAGCCTTCCTCCAACGCTGACTTTGCAGGGCAGCTTTCTGTACCTGCTGCCCATAGAGACCGGTCCTTGCCATTTTTCAGATGCTGAATACAAAGCTTTCTCAGAATTCAGCTAGTCTAAAATATCTCCCCCAGCATCCTTGCTGTTTACTCCCAGCTCAGACAACCACAGCCTTGGGTCCATCAACCCAACGGCTGCACAGCGACCCATCAGTCAGCATGGGGCCAGAGAGATTCTCCCCCTCCAGAAGATCCCTGGATGGTTTATTAACTGATATCTGTATCCCTTTTACACCACAGAAGTGATTCAGGAAGGACACAACGAGGGTCGGGGCTGAGCTATTGAATATTTGTAGCTTCAGGCCCTGTTAGCCAGAGCAGCATCCAGGATACTTCTGAGCTGTGCTCTTCTAAAACACCTTTTGGCTGTTTCAGGCCTCAGGAGGGCTATTTAGGCTGTCTCCGACTGTCTGCTCTGACAGTGATGAGGTGGCAGCAGCTATTTCAGAACTGATCTGGTGGCAAGGAAGGGGCTAATTGCTGACCCTCACTCACTTAAGACTTTCTTTCACTGCTAAACAAAATGTCTGTGTGTCTCAAAGCGACACGGCCCCTTTTTCTCCACTGTTCTTTGAAGCATCAGGGCAGGTTTTAGGGGAAATGACTTCCAGCAATGCGGAGAAATGAAAGTTCCTTTTGCTTGTACTGAAACACCCTGTCTGCCATTTTGCATTTATCCTTTGAAGACATGGAACTGGCATTTTCTGTCAAACTTTGTGCAAGACAGAAACCACCCAGCCAGCTAAAGCATCTTCCAGGAGGACCACCTCAGACACTGGTTCTTCCAAAGACCAGCCCTTGAGAGCACTACCGAAATTGGTGCACCTTCTTGAGGTGGTGAAGGGCTGACAGTCAGATCTCCTTCAGCCCCGATCACTTCCTACCCCCATCCTGCAAGTTCCTGCAAACACAGAACTGATCAAAAAGTTTTGTTTGTGTTTGTTTTTGGTTAAACAGAATAAACTAAGATGCTGCGATGAATTTGTCAAGGACCACAGGGATAATCACCTCATTGCTTCCTGCCCATCACGGTTTCTGAGGATGTGTGACCCTATGCAGCCTTCAGCAAGGTTTTCCAAGGATCTTTGTTTTGCCTCAGGGCCTGGCCTTTGGGGAGCCCCTGCCCAAACTAAGCTCCTGACCTGGCTGCATATTGGTCCTGGCCCTACCTTCCTCTCTTTTCACCAGCTGAGGATGCCTCTGGCTCTTCTTTGCTCCTTTTCTTATTCACTGCTCCCCAGAGGACAATAGCACTTTAGAAATGGATTTAGGGATTCTCCGCAAGGAGAAAACAAGGAAACCCAGAGACAACAACCTAATCAGCAAACAGCTGAGCCAGGGATAAATTCACATGGAAAGCCTGTGTTTGTTTATTACTAATGGGTAACGGAGATGATAACCTTTTAATCCAAAACCATAATGAAATATGCATATTTGTTAATGTGCAACTATAAAATGCTAATCTTGCAAACACAATGGGGAAGGGCAAAGAAAGCACTCGGCACCAATCCTAATTTATTCCTTTGGCTTCAGACATTTATCCAAATTGAGTTGTGTATGTAATATAAAGTCAAATGAATATGTAATTGTAATGTATATGTATAACCATTTTCATCTCAAATATGCCAACTGTTTATCATAATAGGAAGTAATACATATTTTGCCGAATAAAAGGTTACCTATTAAAATATTTTTATACCTTTCCCACCCCAAGCTTTTGTGCTCTGTGCAAAAGCTCTATTTACATAGAAAAAATTTCTGATTTTCCCTTTTGAGCCATGCTGCCCAAATTCAAAAGATTTAAAAAGTTAACAAAGTGGAATCAGGAAGATTTTTACACAAAGTTCTTTCTTCTCCACTCTTCTCTTTTCCAAACGGCACAGAGATCGTTGTCTTAAATATCAATTTAAAACAATGGCTAAAAAGCTGGGCAATCTTCCCCTTTTATTTCCAGCCCCCAAAGAAACAGATTTCCCCTCTTGCTGTCAGAGCAACTACATATTCATCTACATATTCATGCAGTAGCGACTAATCTTTATTGCTAGTCCTGGTCACCACTGCTTTTGTAAATCATCTCTTTGGCAGCCTGGCAGACTGAGAGCCAGAACCATCTTCACACGCTGTGTGTGTGAGAAGATCTGCATCAATCTGTGAATATTGTGATTTGGGAATAGACCAGGAAAATAAAGATTCAAGATGAATCCTCTTTTCCTAAGCTCACCTGAAATCAAGCCTCTTCCTGCAATGGAAAATTTCAGGTAGTTTTTCTTCTTTTTTTGGCGGGACCATCATGTTTGTGATTCCTAGGCCATTGTGTGGTGAGGAGTATTTTTGACTGAAATTTAGCATGGGTTAATTGTCTGAAATATGAATGCACTGCTAGGAAGTCAATAGCAATGTTTCCATTGACTTTACTGAGCAGCAGACCAGAGGAGTTAAGGCAGAGCACAAAGGATTTTGTAATCAACCTCCACCCATTGCTTCTTCCGTCCCTCCTGACTCCTTTATTCATTTTCCCACTGCTGCCATAACTATACCCTGCATTTATTCAGCCCTGCCCAGTGCATTCACACATTTCCTCTCTTGTCTTCTAAACAAAGCACTTGCCACCTCTTTGTGTTTTCTGACCCTCCTGAGGACCGAAGCAGTATAGCAATAACCAGAAGAACAGAGCAAATCCCATTTCTTACAGCCACAACTTCCACAAATTCAGGAGCTTTGGAGAATTTGGAGAAACAGCCAAAGTCTGGGTGACATTAAAGCTGATTAATTCCCCATTCTCTTTTAACATACTCCTGAAAACTGAAGGCAAGATAATGTTGATGTAGGGCTATAAAAAGTCCCATGAAATCAGCACGGGGAGTGTGCAGATCTATTCTTCCCTGTTGCCTTGAGCTGGACTAAAACAGCATTAGAGCAACATGCCCCAAAACTTCAGCAGTTCATCCACCCATGGTCTGGTGGCCCGGCTCTCCTCTCTCAGCCCCCCAGGTCTGCCAAATCCAGCAGCAGCAAGAGCCAGAGTATGGCCACAGACCTTAGAGAGGGGCTACCAAAGGTCTTTGGAAGGTGGGGGGTGTCCTGTTTCTCCCTAGCGTTTATTTGCTTCTCAAATAATTTAGGAGGAAAGAAGCCAGGAAGCACCATGCTTAACCTCTTTTTCCTCATCGAGACCATCCAGAGAGCCGGTGCTCTGCAGAAAGGCGATGTGGGAAAAGAGGCCCATTTGCTTGTGAAGAAGGTGGGTGAAGGGGCAGCAGAGAAAAGGCAGCAGGCCAAATGAGAAGCGCTCCTCTAAAAGTCTTCCATCATTTCAGACTCATAAATCATGATGCAGATTAATGAGAAATTAATGCAGTGCAGAAATTACTGCGGGTGAGGATCTGTCGGTCAGCAGCAGGAGTGACTGCGTGTGAGACAAAGCAGTGAAGACCTCCAAAAAGAGAGAGGGCTCAGCAGCCTGGACTTGTTCTTTAATGAGGAAAGACAGAGAGGTCAGCATGGGAACAAGATAGCGTGCGGCTGCGTTTGGGAGACAAGGGGCACTATTTAAAAATCCTGTCAAAAGACTCTCTGGACTGATTTGTATTAAAGTCTTATTCACATCTTCTAATGAAAAATCCTCCTGCATCAAATCATAATATATAAGCCTTAAAAGAGAGAGAGAGAGAGAGCGCACAAGAGAGAGGGGGGAACAAATCAAAGGGGTAGAGGTTAATTTCAGTATGCGCCTCCTCTGTTTGGGGAAAAAAATAATGCAGATGGGGAAAATAGCCTACTTTTCCTCCTGTTCTTTCCTCTTCGATCCTCCAGTGGCATTATTTTAAGCATTTAACTTTCTGATAGCAGTTAAGCTGGTCACATTTTCTCTCCATTTAGTGGTGGGATTTGAGCGCATCATTTAGTACTGCGGTGGAAGTGATGGAGCAGGCACATGATAGATGAATCACTTCCCTGGTGCTCAGGCATTTGGGGCTAACAGGTAGCTTATCACATTGCTGGTTCAAGCGCTCTGACGCTCTCTACAAGGCAGAGCATGCAAAGGTGGGGAGAGAGTGAAAACTGACCTTCCTCCTTATTATTTTATATCTAAGGGAGGTGAGTACTCTCATCTTCCAAGGTAAATTTTCTCTCTCTTCTCTACAAAAAGTATTCTCACTGTGAGTTCAAGCCGAGAAAGTATAAACTGAGCCCTGATGTCCCAGCCCATCCATGCAAATTTGCAACAGCAGTGATAGAAACTCGTGGGAGTCATTCTGGAGAACGTGGACGTTCCACAGCAGGTAGGGAGTCTTTATGCAAATGCCGCAGTAGTACCTTCATTTATGGCTCCTGTTGATCCCACCGCCTGCAGGATGCCTGTAACCATAGCAATGGGCTCAGATAGGAAGGTTCTCTATTGTGCACAGAATAGACAGTGGCAGCTGATGGTATCAGCAGAAAGAAGTATCCAGACAGAGCCACTGTGGATGATGAGTGGATAATGGGAGAGCACACTCATAGCCCAGGTAGATGATAATCCATAACAATCATGGCAAGTCAGGTAGACAGCAGTGCTCAGACACCATGGGGACGGACATGAGTAAGGAACAGAAAGAGAAGTGAGGATAAATGAGGAGAAATATTCAGCTAACTCAAATGTGAATATGTCCAGACGTCGCTATGTACCATAGCTAATAGAATGATATGCACACTGTCCTAACTCCTGCTCAGTCTGTGCAGGTCTTTCAGCTCAGCAGTGGGGCTGGGGGAACAATGGGCCCTGGTCCCATCAGGTGAGACGTGGTGAGCACGGTGAGGTGAAGGCAATCCTTGGTGTTTGCAAGAGATGTGAGTGGTTCTGAGATACAGACACACAGGAGATGGTGCCTTTCTTTACACAGGCACCTGAGGACATGGTGAACTGTATGCTGAAGTGTACAGATTTTGTTATAGACTTTTTCTAATGCAATAAGACATTCCTACCTACAAATAGGTCCTAACATCTCTTATCTACTCCAGTTCTTATATACTCAGAGGTGTGGGGGCCCCGCAGGTAAAATGGACTTTCTTTGAGCCTAGGTGCACCACAAGTCCCTTAGACACCAGGCAGGCAGTATATTCATGCAGATATCCCCTCTGACAGCTTCTTTGGCTTTTAAGAGATGTAATCTTAAATATTGCACCATTTGGTGGAACTTTTTTTTTTTTTAAATCTGCTCACATGCACACACACAAAGGATAAAATGCAATTGGAGAAAAAAGAAATCACAAAAAGGACCCCATTTATCAAAAAACAATGGCTCAGTAGTGGCAGTGAAATAGAGATATTGTTACTTAGTGATAATAAGGGAAAAAAGCTATTGTCAAAATGATAAGGCCATTTCTGTTGTCTCCCCAAGTGATAATATCTCTGGTACCACTAGAGCCTGAGTATTGTTAGGATATTTCATGGCAAGTGTTAGACAGAATAAGTTATACACTAAGCCCACAGCTAACTCCAAAGCCTCCAACTTCACCTCCCCCCATATCCCTGTTGACACAACAGCCTCTTCTTTAATACCATTGCAGCATTGGTTTCTATTCCCCATGGCTTTTTGTCTGCTTCCGTTTAAATATAACACTGCTTCTGAGTCGGTTGACAAGGTACCTTTCACTGATAAGCAGCCCAACTTTGTCTTGCGATAGGTCATCAGAAAGCCAGACTATCACATCTTGAAAAATGTAGGAAATGCTGTTAAAAGTGCCAGCAAAGTGAGTTGTGGTAAGGAAAAGAAAGCAAAAAGAAAAGAAAACGAAAGAAAAAAAGTAATAACATTGAAACAAGAATACAGAGATCTGCTGAAGATCTCTGGCGGAAGCCCTGATGTTCTTGTAGAGTCTAGAGATATAATTTACTCATCTGCTCAAAAGCGGAGGTTTTCCTCTCACTGGGATTTGACATGAGTGTGCCTTCAGAGGGACAATGATTCACTGTGTCATTGCAAGGGGGAAAGAGCCAGTCACACGGCAGCCCCAGCCCCACAGCCTCCCCAGCCCCACATTAGCCCCAGCCCCCCGTGAGATCTGGGCAGCTGGGGAAAGGTGTGCAGCAAGCTCAGTCGCTACCTCCCCGCAGGAGTAAACAGACGAGTGAAGATGGGGGAAGGTCTCATGCGTAAGGCAAATATTAGTTTTTGTTAAACATAATTTCCTTTTCTCTCCCTATAAATCGTAATTCTGCTCCTGCAAGCACACTGTCAGGAGCTGTGTCTTGCTGGGATGGGACAGGAGAAATCCAGTTTCCCAGACAAAGGGCAGACGGTTCCTTGTCTCATGGGCCATTCCTAAAATCTGGGATGGCAAAGTGTCCAGGAGACTTCCTTCCAACAGTGGGAGAACGTTTGTTTTCCAGAATTGTCCACTACAAGATGCATGGTAACATGTCAAATTTTTAAGTGCACCTTACAGTCAATCAATAAGGAAAAAACCAAATCCTGCTCAAATTGTCAATTTTTGGTAGTCAATATTTAGTATCTCATAAAGAAGCAGCAATTCAAATATGGAGCCATTCTCCTGATTTTTCTCTCCTCTGCTTGAAGCTAAGGAAACAGAGCTCCTGGCGCACTTTCTGTGAGTCTCACTTCAAAAAGCCTTTGTTGAAGGTGGATCTTTGCCCTGTTCTCTGTGAAAACACGAACAGCCCTGGGCAAGCAAAATGCAGATATTAGCTGGATGGCCAGAGTGCAGCCAGCTCTGGGGTGGGACATGGTTGTCCATCAACCGCCCAGCACACGGCCAAAGGACTGTGCCTGGGCAGAGCCATGACAGATGTTTAAGAATTATTTCTTCAAATGTCTTCACCCTCTTCTTCAGAGGCTGTGAGAGTGACGCTGCCAGAAATAAATGAATAAACAAACAGATCAGCATCCCGTGAGTTCCCCACGGAAAGTGATGTGAGAAGCTTCAGCAGCAAGGGCTGTGGAGGAAATAGATTGGGGAGGGTTTTCTTTTTTTTTTTTCCTTTTTAAAATAAATATTTGAGGCACACCACGGGAGCTGAGCAGCAGTGTGGTAAGTATATCAAACACAGAGAATCCCCAGATTATCTGCTCTGAAGGCATTAGCTGGCTGCTGAAAACAGCCGTCTTGAACCTGTGGAGTTAGTAAGGGTGCAAAAATATGGAAAAGTAAATAAATAGGGTGTGAAACAGAGCCAGGAACTAAGCCATCCCCAACAAGCCATCTGAATAAACAGGGTGGGTAAATCAGTACTGCTGCTGCTGCTGTCTGTCTGTCTCTCTTCTGTCTCTCTCTCCTTTCCTCTCCCCCTTTCCTGACCCTTTACCTGCTTTTGAAAGCAAGCTGATGGAGAGCTACACAGCTAATCAGGATAGGGGCAGCTGCTCTCTTCAAACAATTTCTTAAATGCCTTGCTCAAGTCATCCATCTCCTCTTTGTCTCCGCTTCGCATCTTCCGGAGGCCTTTAAAGAACAGGGTGTAACATGTGGAGCTGAGCAGTTGGCAAATGCTGACTTGAAGTGTGTTTGTACATTTGCAGATTGATCCCGGAATGATCAAAGATAAATAATCTCCCCGGTGCTCCTTTGTAAAAACTAATGAAACTTGGAGGGGAGAGGGAGGGAGGCAGTGGAAGGCAGGGTTCACGTTTCTGGGATTTTTTTGATCACTTCATTGTAATTACTACAGCAATTTTTCCCACCCATCCCCCCTTCCTCGCACCCTCTCTCCCCTCATCTCCAGTAAATACATTTACTAATAATTAGACCTGCTGCATATATCCTGGCCCAGTAACAACTATCTCAGGAGTCCCCTTATTGCAGCACTCACTATTTTGACCGTCTGTGCCCACCCTCCATCTCATTTATAGGCAAGTACACACTGGGGAATGAGCAAGGACGTCCTCCAGCAGAGAACAATCTTCATTTGCCCTCCCTCGAATGCTCCCAAGCCAGCCCAGGCTTTGCTCCCCGTGCCCGGGGCCATGGGCAGGAGCGAGCAGTGCCACGGCTCCAGCACCTGCGGGGAAGGGGAGCCCCTGAAGCAGCCTTTGCTGCCCATCAGTGAGATCTCAGCGCGGGCTGATGCTGTTTTCACAGACACCTACATGGTACTCGTTCGGCACAATCCCTAGAAATTAAATAAAACCACGAAATTAATGGCAGTATTAATGCCATCCCTGGGATGAATAAAATGTCTGAGATGAACCTTTGGTTGGCTGTTTTAGCCTGCAGCCCTTCCTGACATCTTCGGGTTACCTACCCTGCTCATACAGTGCTGTAATGAGCATCATTTCCAGATCGGCCATAAGGGGCACTGAAGTATGTCTTCTGAAAGTTCAGGCTACTCTCTTAGCTTTGCTAATTCATTAAGCAGAAGGCAGACAGAAATATTGCTTGGAGAATGACCATGAAAGATTACAAACCTGTGAATTTAAAGTCTTCCTGCTCCAAACTTCTAACAATTTTGCAGTGTTAGGCTGCTCATGTACAGACAGACTCTATGTTCATATATGTATACATAAAAATACATTTAAAAGCTTTCGCCCTGCCTTTCACAGAGGGAAGGGACTGGTAAAGAAACTTGCAACCAGGGCACTTTCAATTGGCCGCAGTCTCTGTTCTCCATCAGCATCTGAAGCCACCACAGGGACTAAACCAACATCAGGACTGAATCCCGGCAACAGCACAGTATGCTCACTTTTCCTGTGGGCTGCTCCCAACTCCTAGGAACAAATTACCGTGCCAGCATTCATGCAGCTGGACCCAGGCTTGAACTTGGCACATCAGCTTGTGATCACGTTCATTTACTATCACATTAGCATTTCATGGTAAAATGAAGAATTCACAATGGTGCCTTTCCCACCAAAGAAGCAGCAGAAGCAACCCAAAGTCCCTGACCCTGTGGATTGTGATAGCTGTTTAGACTCTACAAATATGCCTGGCACTTTTGTCTGTGTTGGATTTGATAGACTTTATCCAAACTTCAGAAATCTTCCCTGAATATAGATAGGGAGGTTTTAGTGGAAGCATTCAGCTAAAAACAAGCCAGCAGAAGAGAGGGAAGAAAGGCAAAGAAAACATTAGAAGGGGTCACGGCTGGATTTGCTGAACAAATGAGCTCTCTTGTGACTATGAGATCTCATCATATTCCTCTCAATTTTGTTGTAGGAAACAGTATAAGACAATGACTGACCTTCAAGTACAGGATGGGAATATGCAGGCTGACTCTCAAGAAGAAAACCCACCTAAAAGTGTATAATCAGATTTGCCCATGGGAGATCTTTTTCTACGTTGCTGTGTAATCTCTCCTACCATATAGCTGTGTGTGCTTTTAAAACAGATCGATCATGCATTAAAAAAACAAAAACAAAAACAAAAACAAAACAAGAAAACAGAAGATACTATGGTTTGTGCCTGTAACGTGAAATCAGCTGGAGTAGAGGAGGGGATCAGAAGCACTCAGCTGGCCTACAAAATCCTTGAGCTGTCTTGTTGCAGGCAATAGACGCGATATAGCTATGGATATACAGGCAGGCAATGCACGCGGACCCGCGTGCTGAACGTCCTACCAGCCGCGTGCAGCCAGCCCTCCCCGAACCTTCACATCTCATTAATGTTGCCTGCATTGTAACAACACATCAGGGCCACGAGGACCGGAGGCTGCATGTGAATGGAGGGTGATGCAATCCCCTTCCCCAGGGTTTTACTATCAAAACCAACAGGGCAAATGATAGTAGGAAGGTGAACATCAGCCCAGGGCTGGAGGGAGAGGCAGCCTCCTCAGAGTGTAAAGATGAGTTTCAAGAAACAGTTCAGCCAGTTTCCATTCATTCCTGATGGGATTTAGCTGCTCAGTTTTTAAATGATTTCAAACCTTCCAGGAAGAGTAGGTGAATCATTCCCACAAAAGAAGTTTGCAGAAGAGCTGAGACTTGAACAGAAATTTACCCAAATTTACTCCAGACCCTGAACTGCAAGGCCAAAATCAGCCAAGAAAGGTCATTTTCTCCAAGGTCAGGAATGACCAACCCTTTTAAACACTTAGAACATCAGGTCCTAACCCTTAACCCCTCTATCTCAGCACGAAGCTTTTTAATCAGGTTCCTTAGGGTTTAATCTTCACCCTGACATATAAGTGAGGAAGAGGAGTGTGACAGGAGGAGCTTGTGGGCTGGGCCTCTCTCAAATCTGTTTTGTCAACTGTATTCATCCCTGACATAAAGACAATAAGGCAATGGACAATTAAAAATTAAATCCCAGACTTGTCAGTGGAGGATCAGACAGAAACACTGCCTAACTTTACTCACTGTGGTTTACAGGGTTTTTTTTTGTGTTGTCTTCCTGCAAGGAGGTCCCTGGGCTATTTGATTTATACTTTGCTATCTGAAATGCATAAAAGATGTGGCACTTTTGCTCCCCCATGAATCTTCTGCATTTTTGTTCAAAATTTTACTGAAGGTGACATGACAAATTACAGCCAGAGTCAATTTGTGCTGGAGGAAGGAATCATTAAAAAACAGAAGAATAGGGACCAAAATAGGGTAAAGGGAGGATGGGGGAAAGAATGAGCTTGTGACCTCTTTGAATATGTCGTGCTCCAAAGCAGCACTACCAGGATGAGACTGGCAGACTAATTACCCACAGGGCAGGTTTGTGGATTCAGGAGAAAGGGAGAACTCAGAAGCTCATTTGACTCATTCAGTAGGACTGCTTTGCTTCTTGTTGTCTGTTTTGGAGGGACTGGGGGGGACAGAAAGAGGTAGGACATCTCACAGCATCACCCAGAGCTAAGCATCTCCAGCCTTCCTGTGTCCCCTTCATGGTGACTGTGCCCCAGTCCCCTCCTCTGGCAGTCTCTTCTCATGGCCCCGTCTGACTCTAACCCCAAACTTCATGGGCAGGTAAGAGACCATTTGGTTATGGCAGATGCATCACTGCTTGCACTGTGTGAAGAACGCTTTGGTCTTTGGTTCAGCTCAGAACAGTCAAGTAGCAACAGGTAATTTGATACAACAAAAATAAACGTTTAACGTGATCGTTTTATTTTCCCAAGGAAAAGCACCGTAGTAAGCAGTATTATAATGAATCATGTTGCCATGTGTTACTTCTCCCACATCCTCACAAAAGTGTTGGAAGGGGAGCTTGTTTGTGCAGTGAACAGTGTCCCCGGTGTTCGCTTCTGTATCGTGTTTCAACACTTTCTGCAGACAGAAAACTTGTCTCCCTTTTGCAGATCTGGGGACATTTTTCTTTGTAAACAGCCATTTTCACCACAAATGCAAAGGTATCAGCTGGGATCAAATTCTGAAATACTTGTGAAAGTATCTGTTTTCACACAAGGCTGCTAGCAAACTAAATATTAGCGAGGTTATGCACAGTCCTGGGTAACATTGGATCTGGTGTGTTTGGTCTCCATTGGTCCTAGAGGAATTTTACCTTATTTATTTTTCACTAAATCCACAGCCATTCTGAGTGGCCTGGAGTCATGTTAGTTTAGTGTTTTGATTCCTCAGCTAAAGCCAATTTATTTCAAGGGTGACTTCGTACTTTCCCTTTCACTTCCTGAGAATATCTGTCGTGGACACTACTTTTGCACATAGATTACATGTTACAACATTTAAAAGATCCCAAGTATTATTTCTGTTTACACTAGGCTTACTGGCAAAAGAAAATGCAAAAGAACACATGGGTTTTAGCACAAGCAAAATCTAGTGATCTTTTTAAATCACTGCACCAGGCTTAGCAGATGCATCCTGCCTAGATGCACCTGGAGTGCTGCTGAATTTACAATACATAGTATTTCTGGCTTAAAAAGTCTTCTATTTTAGCTATACTGACTGCGGGACACAGCTGCCATGCTAGCAAACATACCAAATGCACCTTAATGGACGCGGTCTGTTGTGCGACCAGCCTATGTCCAGGTAAAAGCCAACCAGGCTCGCAGCCAGACGTCCAAGCAGCACAACGTTAAACTGCAGAGTTTACCCAGCTGATGCTCCATGGAGGAAAGCCACGATCTGGAAAGCCTTTCAAAGTGTGTTGGATCCCAAGCCCATCTGGATTTCATGTGATCTAAAGATACTCCCAGTTAGATGTTCTTGGACCCTTCTAACTCACTGCTGTTTTACAGAGAATTTTATCTGGAAAGGGCTTTCTGAACCACCAAGCCCCAGTCCCCTGTTACTGTATGCAGCAAGTTATTCAACACTTCTGTAAGACTTTGGCCTTACCATATCTTTTGAAAAGGAGGTGGTGCCATAACATGGTGGGTCGAATGACCAGAACCTCCTGGCTGCCATCCTAAATCTACCTTAGGTGGTTTGCTACCTGTTTTCCCCTCTGAATGACATTTCTAGCACCTGTGTTTTTGTTTGCTTGAGCCTGTTGATTCCCCATCCTGCTGTTCATCTCTCGGACTTTATTTTTCTCTCTTTTTTTGGCTAGTCGCCTCCTGCAGGAAAAGAACAGCCCGAAAAATAGACTGAATATTAAGTCATGATGGGATCAATGCTACTGCCACCTGCAAAACAGTGGGCTGGGATCTGATGAGAAATGGAAAATTGGGGATCTATGGGGAGAGGACTTCATCCGTCTTTCATAGCTGGAAAGAGGCTGTTCTCAAGGAGATAAGCATTGTTGCTGGCTGGAGGAGCAAGCCTTCCAGGAACGACCAAGCAGGCATGGACGTCAGATCATCCTGGCTCTCTGGTGGTTGCCTCTCTGAGGAGGATGGTTTGGATGCAGTGAAAAGCTCTGTGTCTCAAGGCAGTGCCTGCAGCGCGGGAAGAGCTGGGACAGCAGCTGAGTGAGGTGCCAGCCCAATTAGTACCAGTTGGAACAGGAGCCATCTGTGCTACTGTAAGTCATTTGCAGCAAAGGCTGAGTCCAGATGCATTCGCCTGAAGAACAGAATAAAACAGCAGCAACTGGAGATCTACCCAGGGTGGCAGAGCCAGGTGAGAAAACAGAATGGAGAAATGGGGCTCTCTGGAAAACTGACCTGAGATGAGCTTCTGTCTGGGACTCGGGCTGGCATCGTCCAAGCCTGTCCATCTTGGTCGGACAGCTGGTCTCCCCACACACCTTCATTTGATCAGATCTTCCCCTCCCTGATTCCTGTCCCCTCTGTTTCTGCCTTGCCGCTGAATGTGACACACAGCCTGTGTCCCCTCCTTCGTTACACCAAGCACCCTCTGCTCTTGAATTCCTTTTTCTGTGAGCAGCATTTGGGGACACAGATTGACTGAAAGCTGTGATGCAGTACAAGCAATACCAGAAATAGACTCCAAATGACCCAACAGGAGCCTTGTACCCACTGAAGGATTGAAAACACTTCTCTCACTCCTTTTTGAGGAAAAAGAAGCCACCTGCTTTTGTACAGTCACAGCAAGCGTTGCCTGATAGGGATCTCTTCACAACCCCCCCCACTCCCTTGCTTTGAAGTTTATCTTTTACCCATCTTCTAACCCTTTAGAGCCATGCCATGTCCATCTCTAACCTGCCGATGGTCGGTGTCTCCCTCACCATTTTGGATGTTAGCTTCCCTTCTCTGCTAAGTCACTGGAGGGGGCTGTAATCTTCCAGGGCTGTGTTGTTTTAGTGGAAGTAATACTTGTATTTTCCAAGTTCCTCCTACCTTGTGTTATCTGTTCTAAATACAAGCTGCTCTCTAATAACTTCAGTGCAAGCACAGTAGTAGATTTTTTCATCTTTCAGGAGGTGAGTGACAAACTGGATTGGATGCTCAGTCCTGTCATGTAGCCTCTGACCTGTAGGACCAGTGGTGCCAGCAACTTCACCCAGGTAACATAGGCACAATCCTCATTTAACCCTGAGTCTTTTTGCACCTTCCTGGTTACTACTGTGTAGCAGTTCCTGAGCAGAATGAGCTATCAGGTGCAAAGGGGAGCAAAACTGCATGTTTGGGATTTTTGGTGACCCTGAGTGTGGCTGAACTCAGAAGAGATGCATTTTCCACTGCTCAGTTTCCACATAGGCTTCTAGAAATGAAATCCTTTCAATGCTTCTCACCTGTTCTTTATCATTAAGATAAGGAATGCTAAACATGTCATTCACTGCTAATGTCCTTCCCCCACCTCACAGTTAGGACACATGCATTACAAAGCACCTGAGGAAAAGAAGGGTGTCCAGAAAGGTTTTATTCCTTTAGGTTTATATGTAAAGCATATTCTAAAGGAGACTCAGCAGTACAGCTGGGACCCATCAAGCCTGCCAGGAAAGAAAAGCAATTGGCAGAGACCACTGCACAGTCCAGATGATCCCATATTCCTGGGCTTAAATTCATGCCCCCCTCCAGAAGTTCAAGGGTATTGAGATCAGACGGTTTGACTGACCTCATTATATATAGAGGGACCATCTGCAAAAGCTCAGATCTGGCTCCAAGCTACTTCCAAGTCCTGGTTTGGGATTTTGATTTGAACCTCTGCCTAACTCATTCAACCTCTGCCAGGGCACAATGAAAGCACGGTGCAAGATACCAAGAACCCTTTTGTTAGTAGAAGTGCTGGATCAGATTTTCAACAAAGCTCAGCTCCTACTCTAAACTCCTATTTCTGGCCTGCCTTTCAGATGTGGCCAACATCCTACAGCTCTCCTGCAAACCCTGGCCTCTCCATCCTTGCCTATTTCACACCTACCTGCCAGATTAAGGAACCCATCCAAATGCCTATTAATAGAGAATACAAACCTGACATACTGTGACTTGTGATGCATATATGCACCATCTCCACTTGTAAAGGTATGTTGCAAGTGATTCCTTCCAAAGGGAATGTAGGAGATCAACAGATTCTGCACACTCCCAGATTCCCTGTAGGTCTCACTCAGGCAAAACATTTCATAAATAGCGAGAAGCCGTGACAAGAGGCCTTTTCTCTTTCCTTTACTTTTAAAAAAAGAATTGCATCTTTGAGATCCCATTTACAGCCATTCTCCCTTAACAATCTGCTAGACTCAACACAGGCCATACTCTTGAGACTTGTTAAGCGAGGTTTAGGGGAGACATCTCTATACTGTTCTCTTCTTTCCTCCTTTCTTTAATCAAAGAAAGAAAAAAAGGGAAGAAAAAAAATAGCCCCCTCCTCTCTATTCCTTGGTTTTCTCCTCTATCTTCCCAGCTGTCAGATGCTCCAACATTCCTTGCACGTAAGTGTTTTGCTTCAAAAGTTAGAAGAAGAGAGGGAGAAAGAAACTGCATTGCACAGTCCCTGTTGATAAGGTTCAAAGAAGACAGAGACGCCTCAGAAGCACATGCAGTCTCTCCCTCTCTCCCTGTTACAAGGGGAAAAAAAAAGAAGAGCTAAATTTCATGGCAGAATTTGCTTTCTCCTCCTGCTGTTATCTTTCCTTGCACACAGGCTGGAGGTAGGGGGAAGATAGAACCTGTCCTGTTTACCTTGCAATTTCTCTCCACCCCCAGCCCCCTTTGAAATGTCTGCTCTAAGCTGCTTTTGCACTCCCCATTTTTAATGGTATTTGTAAAAAGAAAGGAAGAAGTCTGGACACATTTGTCTGCTGAGTTGTATTGTTTTAAAAATTCCAAGAAGCTAGGGTGAGTCCAGCTGAGGTTACTCAAAGAAAAACCCTGCCAAAGCTTTCCTTGCTGTTAATTTTTCCCCAACATCTTCGTTAACTGAATTTCCACTTCCTGTACCCCTTGACATGTCCCTCTAATTTTGCCTCCCTGCTCAGCACTGGAGTAGCAAGGAAACACCACTAAGTTATCACCACATTACTCATCTGGGGAATCCAGGCAAAAAATGCTTTGGCCTAGCAAAACAGTCACAGCCATCTGCCTGTCTGTTGTGCTAGAGGAGAAACAAGCACACAAAAACTAACCGAGAAACACACACTCACATTTACTAAAAAGAAAGAAACCCAAGAGCCATGAAAGTCAGAAGCTAGCCACTGGAACCTGCAGTCACTGAGAATATTAAGACAGAGTTTCAGTCACTTCACTGAGGTATTTCAGATGAGCCTGGTGAGCTAAAAGCCCTCCCTTTACTGCCTTCAAAAGGGAATTAAAATAGCTAAGAGATTGGTGTAGGGAAGTCACTAAAAGTTAAAGAGCTCATCAGACTGTCCCCTCACTTCCCATCTGTCTAATAGAAGCATCAATCTGCTCAAGGTACAGCGTCCCCTGCAAGGGCACCCTAGGACAGGTTCAGCTGGCAAACGAGGTTAATTCTTGCTTTCTCTGAGGTGGTTGGGACTCAGGCGCTGCGTGTGTGCCTCCTTCCATCTTCTCAAGCGGTGCAAAGTCTTTTGGCAGCAGCTTGGTTCCTGCTGGCTACACGGGGTGGTAGTGCCATGCGTGGGATGAACTTCTGCTTACGCTGTCCAGCCTGGGGAGAATAAGGCTTCGACTGTCTAATCCCACTAAGACGGATGAGAGCAGTCGTTCAATCCTTCTTGGAGCTGATCAGCGAAGAGCAGCTCTAAGTTTGCACCCTGAAGGTGTCCACGCATGCCCTGCATCTGGGCTTCCTCTGTGTCCTTCACCAAAGATCCACCTGCAAAGGGATGAGCTGGAGGGATGAGCTGGTGCCTGGCAGGGCTGGAGATGATGGGACAGCGGGGATTTACCTTGGCAGTGAATATCAGAGTGTTTATCTTTTCCCTACTGTTGTTGCATCGACTGCCTGAGATGAGTTAACGACTCAGAAGTGGCGTTTGAGGAGCACACAAAATGGGTTTGTCAAAATATGGATGATAAGAAAGGCCCTTAGTGTTATCAGTGTTTGCTACGGAAAGCTGGCAGGGGAAGTAAAAAAAAAAAAAAAGGCTTATCCCAAGCTGTTAACTATATCCAGATTGTGGCTAAGTTAACAATTTATACCAAACACAAAATGCTCTCTGTGTTCTGTGTAGTCAGGAATTAATGGAGAATATTCCTTGGACAGCAGTGCAGTGCTCCAGGAGGGCAATGGAAGCTGCAGGCTGCTTTGAGCCTGTTGCACAGGCAGCAGAGTAGGGAGGGAGCATTTTCAACTGAAAGCAATAAAATAGTCCCTGCTGCTCCTACCTGGATTTGGTCCCAGCACAGAGAAAAGCTCTTGTCTCCCTTCCTGGGTGTTTTCCAGCCAGAAAGAAAAGGAACTCAGAAAAGTCTAAGAAGTGAAGATGCAGCGCAGCTTCTGCTTGGCCTGAACGTCTGAAGAGATAATGGACCTAAGCTCCACTCAGGTAATAGGTAAGGGATGTTGTTATTGTTCTCTGTAAGTTCATCAATTTCATCCATGTGATGAAGGATATCGCATGTGCTGGATATCATTTAAAGTTTCTCTAATCCAGACTGCCCCAGGGACACTGCTGAGAAATGACTTTACATTGAAAACAGCCTCATATTGTTTCATGGAAAGCTTTTGTAGCAGACAGCACTGGCTCGTCTTCCCAACAGGCCAACTCATGCTTCATGAAAATAGCGGGGCCACTTCCATGATCATACTTTTGATTTGGCTGGGAAGATTCATCTGACATCTAAGTCATGAATTCCCAAGGCAAATGTCTATAGTTGAAGCCTTTAAAAACAGCCCAGGAGTGCAGCAGGAGAACTGGGTGCCTGGGGTCTCCGTTTCCACCCTACTTCGTGAACAGTTCTTGCTGTGCAAGGATGTTTCACCACAGCAGCTGCAGTCCCCGTGCAAGAAAACTTTCCATTTTCCTCAGCACACAGTGTTTCCCTCTTCACAAATGCTTGTGGTGCTAAGCTTTCTGTCAATTACGGCCATCAGGAAACAGAACAGAGAGCAAAAGTCATTTCCACATGAGAAAGAGGGACAGAGGGAAAAAGAGAGACCAGGATGTGCTGGGGATGGCTCTCCACAGCCTATGGTGCCGATTCTGCATCAGAGAAAGGGCATTTCACAGCCAGCGGAGCAATCCTTCCCCAGAGCAGCAGGATACCTAGCAAGTGCATCTGAAATCATTTCATAGCTACCTGCTTGCCTTTCCTTTCTAATTCATAGGCACAGGAGTTCAGATGGAAACTCCAAAGCTGTAATGGAGCAATTTGGGAACACATTTATATAAGCCGCAATTCACAATCTAGTTCCCCATGTGCCCATCTCAGATTCTGTGCTGTAAGAGAAGCATTTGGGGCAGAAGAACAAATTACTTCAGAATAATGAAAGGAAGAGACTTGGATTTTGTCATCTACCCTGAAAAATGTGAGTTCCCTTACCAAACAATGGAATAGCAATAAACTTCCCAGTAGGTAAAAGCGAACGCATGCTGGTTACCACTGTATATTCACAGCTGGCCTCACCTACCTTATCTTGCCTGTGGGCACAAGATCAGCCTGTTCTGCAAGTCACCTAGCTCTTGATGCCAAAAAACTTAAGTTCCTGCCCATCACATCTGAGGCAGACATTTCAAAGTTAAACACCTAGTCTGTTTTCAATTTTTCCTTCAAATACCAGAAGTGATTGCACCACATTAAGGACTAATCGCCTGTCAAATTTAATTTCTTAAGCTGAGGCTGCTTTAGAGCCAAGTGAATGAAAAGGAAAAAATATCCTGTCCAAACCCACTAAATTATTATTTTTATGCCTGTATAGTTACCTAGAAATGGGAGCTTTTCCTTAACCTTTTGGTTTAACTTTATGGCACATACATTACTGTCAGACTAGGGCATTATATGCAAAATTTGATCTTCCAATAGGTCTTCATATCTAAATTGCAATGAACTGAATTTCATGAAAGTAGCTCTAGGTCCAGCTAGGAGCAAAGTCCTCTTCTGTAATTATTGCTGAAGATCAAAAGCAGACCTTCGACATCTTTTCCTGCAGGCTATGTCTATATAATCTGTTGGAGCAAGACTTCTCGCTTCATATATATCACAGTCTACCTAAAGATCTCATAGTGACATAAAGGTTTAATGCTGTTCAATCCTAGGAAGGGACCTCACTGATTTATCGGCTCGGTGTCCACCACAGGAAGATAAATGCCATAGACATAGAGATAACTGAGGTCTAAGTGTGGTTGCAAATCTAAAACTAGGCTCAAACCCAGCTTCTCATTCCTAACAATTTTGGAGGGTAGATTTCAAATTTTGACAGGAGGAGGATGGAAGAACATGTGGATATAAATCCACACATATTGGGAAAAACCTAAGAGAAGTCTGAGTGTGAAAACATTTGGTGGGAATATCTTGTAGCTCAGCTGCTAAAATATCTAAAATCTGGGTCCGAGCGTGGCTTAGTCTCTTGGCCCTGAGATTGTAAGAGCAAGAAGGACAAGGATGGGGGAAAATGGGAAACAGAGACTGGAGCCCTTGAGGAACTGGAGGGAGACGGGGAGGCTAAGGCTTCCTAAGGAAACTGTAACTGAAACAGGACAGAAGTAACATCACGGACTATTGAAGCAGTGAATATGTGCAGTGCATCTAAAATTTCCAATTTCCCTGATAAGCCAGGTAGGAATCAATGACATTTCTTTTTTCCTTTTTTTTTTTTTTTTTTAACCTACTTGAGAAAACACAGTGCCAAAGCTAGGAAAATTGCTTGGGAGGAAACAGCACTATCAAAAAGAAAGTTATTTTGGACAAATGCTGAAAAAAGGAGGAAAACAAAAATTAAGATTGTCTGCGAAACACTAGAAAACCTTTGAAGTAACTGTAATCATTCTTGATGTATTATCAGAGAGACGAAGTCCAGCTCTGATTTGCTAGTGTTTTTCATCTGAAGATCCCAACGTGCTTTATAGCCTCCCTCTGCCTCCTTTCTTATAGAAAAGTAGAGGAGAAATTCGTTATGGCTGAGTGCCTCATGTCACATTGCCAACCAGTGACTGACAGAGCTACCAAGTCTCCTACCTCCCAGATGCAGTTATTAATTTTCTCGTGTGGGTGTAGCCCATAGCTAACGAGAAGATAGAAACGTGAAAAAAATGATTCCCAGCTCCCACCACCTTCCAGAAGTGTCCACACCATTTTGTCAATGGCTGGTCTGCCCTAAAGTCTCTCTCGTTTCCACCTTGGATACTCTGGTTGGCTCAGTCCTCTCTCCTCACTGGTGATTTAACCACCCTCCATTGCACTGAGCATCATAGGAACACTTTGTGTAGCCAGAGGTGGAAATATTTAATGGGGGACAGGGTGTATGCTTCTGAAATGATATGAATAATTGTAAAACCTGTGGAAACCATCATCAGTAAACAAGGTTCCAGCCAACAGTGCAAGTCCTAAATAAGCCATGTAGACATGGCCTGAAAGAAAGGCTTGAGGAAATTTTACCAAGCTTCTTCAAACATTCTAAGAAATAATGGGCTGCACCTGAACACCATGGTTTCATGGCACACATGTAAACCCATGAACAGTGAGATAAATAAAGGTTTTGCTCTCATGTTGGCATAGTGGAGCAAAGGGCAAGGAATTCTGCTGAAGTCTCTGCCAAATCCACACTTTTCCTGGGTCCACTCTGCTATCATGTGCAGCTCACCAGCACAGGGGAGCTGAGGAGGGAAAAGCACTTCTAGCCCCTCCTCCAATGCACAGAAAACTCCCTTCTTGTCATCTAGAAAGAGGCTTTGAAAATGACTGGAGCTGCTTCAGCAGCTGTCCCTTGTAAATTCATTCTGCTGGTGTACATTCATCTGTTCATTCTGGTCTACCACCTTTGTCAAAGCAGGCATTATGGTGTAGTTTTCATGTGAAGAAATTGGCTACGGTGCTTAGGGCTTTGAGCAGTGCAGTGTAGCAGGATTTTAGAGAGAAGCTTTGCAACAGGAAGGGCAGTGGGTGCAGGTGAAACACAAAGCGTGCCCGCAAAAAAAAAGCCCAGGAATATGACTGTCCCCCTCCTCCTGCTCTCGCCCTCTTCTATTTTAACACACACAAGCACCGATTTTAACAGAGCTAACTTCAGAAAGGCAGCAAGCACAGCAAGCATGAAGGTCTGAGTATTAGTCTGGAAATAAGATGAATAAATAGCCTTGGGAGAATGCTTGCCTGCTATCTCTCCAACCATGGCCCCTTGCCTGTCTGGGGAATTGCTGTTCCACATACAAATTTGTTAGTCTGCTGAAACTGTTTCCCCTCTCTATCCCATGTCCATCCTCATCTTTGTGGATATTCATGGACCCGATCTCCAGGGCAGACACCAGCCACCTCCTGAATCACATCCAGAGCCAGCCTGATGCCCCTTCTCCCCTGCACTCCACCATCCTTAGGAAGGAAACCTGGGTCCCAGGCTGTGCGGGAGCACCATTCCCTCTGGTAGGTCTCCAGGGTGGACAGCCAGGGATGTAGGTCTCACTGCAGAACATACCTATCCCCTACCCCGACGTGGACACAGCCAGTGCCTGTTTTCTCATTGGCTAGGTGCTTCCGGAGGCTTACAGTCAGTTGCTGGGAAACACCAGAGATAACGGGAGCTTGGGTGGAAACTGCACTGGCTGAATCCAGACCATTTAATGTGTCCAAATAAACTCTTTATTTTTTCGAAAGAGATGCAGAAATCAAGGGATGATTCTCCATTGTTCTGCACATCACTGGCTATAGAAACGGAAAATATCCTCGGCCAAGCCAAGAGGTACTCAACACTTTTGGGAATAGGGAGGTGTAAAAATTGTCTGCCGGCTGCCTTATCCCTGCTTCGTGCCTTTAAGTCAAACAGGGTTTATAGAGCAGCCAACAGCTGGGTGTCCCACCTGCACCTCCTGCTCCCAGCCAGGCACTGCAATCCTTTCCTCTGCACAGCACC
Organism: Chauna torquata; assembly: GCA_013399475.1. Lineage (NCBI taxonomy): Eukaryota > Metazoa > Chordata > Aves > Anseriformes > Anhimidae > Chauna > Chauna torquata. The sequence goes on along the minus strand of VXAL01016223.1, from coordinate 265,763 downwards.
AACCCTACCATGAGCTGCCTTGGGGAACTAAACCAGCAGAGGATTATTCACTTTTTTGTAGGGTTACTTATGCTATCCTATCACAGTGTGCGTGAAAGTGTTCCCCCCACAAATTGACAGGCTGCAAGGAGGTCTCAGATCTGGGTGTGCATCAGAAGGTATGGCCAGCACAGAGCAGCAGCCCTCCCTGCTTCCCTCTTGACTCCTCTGAGAGGTCCATCCTGCTGAAGTGGCTGAGGGTCAGGCTGGAAGACAGAAAATAGGAGAACAACCTTTAAGCCGGTGGCTTGAAAGGGTTTGAGTTTCTGAGTATTCGGATAAAGCAAATACCTGCAATCAGACAGCACCAGAGAGGAATTGCTCTGGAGAAATCAAGGCTCGGAGGATGGATTGGTGTCAACAGTCTCATCTTCAACAAGGATAAACCCTCTGAATCCGCTCATTCAACTCTGCAGGAAAACTGTCCCTCAATAGGCTAGTGTAAAAGGAAAGGGAGGGTGGGGACGCTCTTTACATGAACCCAGGCATCCTGCTTGAGAGTGAGAGAAACACCCATTAACTTCAAAGCCTGGCTTGTTTTTGTTTTCCATTGAGAGGAAGAGCCCCAAGGAAGCATCTCCATTTAGAGGGCTCCAGAGAGATACTGTGTGCTGAGCTGAGAGGAGCAATGGGCCAGGAACCAGGGATCCAGCTTCCCTGCCAATGCCAGTATTATAATTAGGTGTGGCTGGGTCTTGCATGGGAAGGACTGGCAGGCGTGGGCCCGGGGCCATTCGAAAAGGGATTGGAAAAAGTTGCCACAAATACATTGCAATGAACAATCTCCTGCCAGCCCCTGGGGAACCGAGGGGAGGTGGGGAGACTCAAACAAGTTGATCCCTAATAGGTCTTTTCCATCTCTGATTTCTATGATGTGCTGTACACAAAGCAAGGAGCAGCAGATAAAATCGATGCACAGCCCGAGCCGAGCAGGGAGGTTTTAATCAATCTGAGAAGCTGTTTATTGTGAGGATCTAACAAAGCGATAGAGATTATCACTATTACACATGAAACTAGAACACGGAAAACAAAAAAAGAGCATTGAGCTCTTGCTTCAAGGGGGTTGGAAAGTGCACCCGTTGTCTCTCTCTTGGACTTAATAATGGCAAGCAAGAGACAATAGCATGGGGAGGGGAGTGGGGATTAGGGATGATAAGTCTCAGCTACTTATCAATGCTGGGTTTAGAATAGGAATGTATTTGCCTCCTACTTGGGAAGGAGAAGACAACTTAGCTCCTAAGGTGAACGATGTTTTCCTTTGACAGAACTGTGTGAAATACTGAGGAGCTGTGAGCAGATTGGCTTGTGGCTGGAAGGACAGTCTATGAGGGCAGATGTTTGGGCCATTGAAGGAAGAGTCAATAAATATCTTATGCATACATCTGAGCTGCGAGAGAGAAATGGCCATTTCTCTTTCCCTCAGCAGGGTTTTGAGAGAATGCAGGTTCAACACATTTGCTACTAATGCACTTCTTCCAGAGAAAGACACCCTCAGAGTTTCTGCCACCTTCTGGGGGTGATTTGCCTGGCCCAGCTGGCCATTGGCTTCTCCAGCAGCAAAAGCTCCACTGACAATTTTGACCAAACTAGCCCCACTCAGAGAAGAATCTCCAGATTTCAGTGACCAGCACCCCTGCCAGACCTTGCACCAAGTGCTAGAAAGAAGTTAAGCCCTTTCCTCTCTCATTGTCTATGTCCTGTTTTATAATGTGGCAGTGCCTGCAGCTTGGAGAAATAAAGAAAGGCTACGCTGTCCTGCTGTGCCCTCACATTCTCTTCAGCTTTCTCCACCAGAACAGGCAGGTGTATATAGAGGACAGCAGCATATAGGGGATAGCAGCCTCCTAGGGCTGCTAAATCTTGCCAGTAGTCGTATGGCCAGGAAGGTGAAGAGAGGCAGTTTAAAAGCTCACGTGGACATGCCTGGGGGCAGATCCATCTCTCAGTGGCTGCTTCCTGATCTGCTTTAGTGCAGAACAGGATCTCAACGCCCTGTGCACAGATTGGGTGGGAAAGCCATGAATGAATCCCCTTTCATAAAACACTAGAAAACGCAGTGCAACAGGAGCCATTTTTTCACTGCTTTTCAGCCGTGTCCTCACTCACGTCAGCATGTATGCATTTTCCATCTCCATTTTCATTCCAAAACTTTCTCCAAAACCATGACTGTAAGAAATGAACGGGCTGAACAAGCACCTGAGAGCTGCGGAGAGGAGAAAACCCAAACAAAACAAAACGTTCATTAATCTCTCTTTAAGGTATCTTTTCCCCCTGCCCTCTCCAAAATTGGGGATGTTGGGGGCTGGCAGGGAGGAGGGAAGATCCCAGCAGAACAGCCTAACTATAAAAATATGAGTGCAGTTGCTAAAAGCCCAATCTATTTTCAAATGATGTGCTCTAATGGAATGTTGCTGTACATCTTTTGATGAGACAGGAGTCTATTTAAAAAGACAGGCGCTTTCGAATGTGCTTTTAAACCCCGTCTGTCAATTAGAACAACATCAAGGGTTCAGTGGCTGGGAAAAAAGATGACAGTAATGAAAAGCTAGGAGGGCAGCAGAAGAAAAGAAAGATAAAGACAAAAAAAAAAAAAGGTGGAAAAAAAAGAAGGATGAAAAGAAAGAAAGCAGTATAAAAAAAAGTAATGAAAGCAGAGCGGAATAAAGATTCATAAAGAATAGGGCAGAATAAAGATTCATAGAACAAGATTGCACTCATTTGTTTCCCCCAAATTATATATTCATTCATAGCCAAGAAGGATGCTGAGTGCAGGTAAAGCAGAAAACTCAATGCCTCTTAAAATCTGATTCCCTGCATTACTCAGCATCTCTAAGTCAGAGGGAAGAAAATGGTGCTCAGCTTCTCCCTGGATGTATCCCATGCTGGGAGCTCTCCCTGCAGCCTTGCTAAAGACACATACAAATGTAGGAAGATAATTTAATCTTTGAGAGGCACTCAGATACTAAGGTGAGGAGTACTGCAGGGAAAAAGCCCATGAGGAAATTTATAACTGGTATTAAGTGCAGGAGTGAGAAAGCAGTAAATAAGGCACCGGGCCACAGACTGAACCCAGGAGGAAACAAAACACTGGGCTGGTGCCCGCTGACGGAGCGGCCCCTGACCTGTGTGCAGCAGGGGTAGGGCAACGTGAAGTTGCAGGTGGACAACGCATTAGAGGTGGGTGCAGCACACAGAGAGCGGGGCTGACATCTCTGGGCATGAAGTGCAGCTCCTGCCATGCTAGTAGCGCTTCTAAAATAATTTTGAACATGCTATTTCCTTCATTAAAAAAGAGAGAGAGAGAGAAATTAAAAAGAAGGAAAACCCTAGAAATTCCCTTATTTGGTAGCATTTCGTCTCACCCCTCTCCTGCCTTGGGTCACTGGCATGCTGAAAGACTTTCAATCCAATACATTGACCTCAGTCACTTGGACTAATGACAGAGATGGACAGCAATAATAAGCTGCTGTGGTCTGCCTGGGTAAGGACTGCAGGAGGTGGCACGTACGCACTGCCTTTAACCCCGACTGCTGGCAGCTGTCCCCAGCATGCTCCTTGTGCTCCTTCACCCTGTCATGGTACAATGCAGTCTGTCTTGCCCGGCTTCTCTCAGGGCCATGGCCAGCTTTGGTGGCTCAGTCTTCCTCCTTGAGCTGGGTGGCTATGAGCCGAGATGTCCTTAGGGTGGTTGGTGAGCCCATGCACAGGCTGCTGTAGCTGTGCACAGTACCAAGCCCCAAGGCACCGTGGTACACATTATAGGTTTTCATTTGCTTTCTCAAGTCCAGTGCCTAAACTCCCCCTGATGCAAGACTCAGAGGTCTAAATGCTCCCATGGCTGTCAGTTGCAGTCTCTCCATGCCTCAGCTCCTGCTTTTGCAGAACCCCCCCAAGTGGGGTCTCAAGAGGCTCACCTACAGCAGGGTCCATGTCCACACCACAGTAAAGCACCCTGCTGCCTCTCCTATGCACCTGAGGCAATGCTGTCCTGCAAGAAGAGCAGAGGTTTCAGCAGAACAAGTTGAGTTTTTCACCCTTTGCACTGTAAGGAAGAGAAGCACTTGCCAATAGCTCTCACTCCTCTGGTTGGGATTTAGAGACTTTTGTTTAGTGAGTTTCTACAACTATGCATTGTTTATGGCCACTGTTGCAGCGAGCCTTAAAGAGTCACAACATTTAACACACCCAGTTCCTCGAGAAACTAAATAAATCTCTCTCCCCATTTCCCCTTTGCTGCTTATGGAGTTGTTCATAAAAACCAGGGCACTATTTCTCCAGGTTTAATTACAGACATTCGCTCAGGGTACAGCAGACCACGATCCCAGGGTCGGCACCACAGCTGCAGGGTTACTGCAGCCCACAGGCTTGGTGAGGGCTGGCATGTGCTGTGCCCAGCGCTGCACGAGGTATGGCGCGCAGGAGCAGATGCGCTCACTAGACCCGCATGATGAGGAATCCTCTCTCCAGATCAGACCCAACTGGGCAGACACACCTTGATGAGCAAAGCTGGAGGTTTTGCGTGGCTTTTCTCACACGGTGTCTGGAGAAGGGCACTTGCAAGCTGTCTCTTGTGTGCTCTACCTCCATGCCAGTGTAATTAGATCAGCCTGCAGGGAGAAAGGTAATAAAAGGAGCGTGCTAACGTGAAATACTTTGCATTTTTGCAGAATCGGCTGAAGTATGTATGGTAACTTGTTACCTTTCCTGGTGATTTTCTTATATACCTCTGTGCTGTTCCTGTACAAAACAGTGCTTGTTCATGATGCGTCTCCCAAAAAATGCTTTGCAAGTACTAGCCATGCTAAGATGTTAATTGGTGTTAAATATTGGGGCTGGGGTTTTCTATGGCAGGCAAGGGAATCAAGAGTCCCAAAGGCCCTTGTACCTAATTCCCTTAAGTCTAACTCCATATATATAATAAAAATACCGCAGGGAAACAACTAATGGCAGAGCTGGCTGCTGCAGAAAGCTCACAGCCTCAGAAACATGAGCATTTTATTAGACCTTAGCACCTTAGTAGGCATTCCTTCACGCTCACCAAAGGCCTCCCCATCAGCCCTGATTTTCCAAGGTGCACATTACACTTGGGGAAGACGAGTGCAGCTCCATCGCATGGAGGCCAGTTGCCATTAGCCATCCCCATGGCAGAGGCCAGTGTCCCCGTCCCTTGAGGACCGGACTCTTTCTGTGTAAGAGCACAGGCTCATCTGTGCTGGGGAGAATGGGACTTCACACAGCACTGGGCATGTAGCTGGGGGCCAGCACGGGGTGCAGGATGACGCCAGCGCCCAGCCCAGGAGGCACCTCCCTGGGCATCGCGCCCGAGGGGGTGATGCTCCGGGCTTGGGGTGCCCAGGGTCCCTCTCTCACCAAGCTTCCCCTCCCGCACAGACACCAGGGGAGCACCCACTCTCCCCATGCACAGCTGAGATGTTCTCCTCCCTGTCTGGAAATAAAGCCGATGCAGGCCATGAGGTGCTCAGACGCTCCGGCAGAGAGGACCATGTAAGTACCTACACAGAGTGGGTGTGTTTAAGCAGCTACTGCTCAGATCTTCAGTCATCATTACCCAGAGAAACCAGCTGTTCTTCTGCTATTTATGATCCCCCCTTAAATCTACCCTCCCTATGACTCAACCCACAGGCTTTAAAGTGTGCAGTGTATTGACATTTATACAGTACATTTCATACACTTCCTCTCAAAGCTTTTTACAAAGCCATGAATTACATACCTGTCACCCACTGAATTCATTCATCCAAAAAAGAAGCAGTCATTACGCACTCGGCAATAAGCCTCATAACACTACCCGCCATTGAGTTTGTGTATGTGTGCACAAAAGAGATAAAGTTACTTTAATGCCATCTCTGCTATTAATGCAACAGAGAGCAAGCGAGGGGAAAGATGGGGGGGATGGGACAGGTGACGGATGGGAGGGTCTGGGTCTTTCTCTGTACCTAGATGTGGAGATGCAGCATACATTAACTTCTTAAGAGGCTGCAGCTGCAGGGAAGTAATTATGTGAGTGGCAAGGTGCCTTCATCCCTGTCTGTGGGGGAGATAATAAAACAATGGAATACTTTGCATCTGTTTTGCTCCTTTTATTCTGGGATCCCAAAGCGCTTTTTAGACATTAATTAATTCTCATTAAAGAAAAAAAAAGAAGAACAACGCCACACCACAACTCTGGAGCAGATCTCATTTTGGAGATGGAGGCCCTGACAGGTTTGCAAACTTTCTCCAAGCTGCAGAAAGTTAGTGGCAGAAATAAAACCCTGGAGTCTTGATTCCCAGCTCAGTGGCCCAGCTCCTGGACTCACCTCCTTTTCATCTACACCTATCAACCCTGCTTCTTTTTAATCAGTATTCCAGTGGGATGGCTTTCACTGTTCAGCTAAAGGCTGCCTTAACTTTTGTCTCAATCACCAAGCATATGCAGAGCAGCTAATTAATATCCCTGGACTTGATTGCAGGTAGACATAAAATACTCCCTCCAGATTCCAGTAATTTTAGGCTGTATTTTCCCCCAACTCAGTGAAGCCCATCTGTGTTGAGAGGGACTGACGGGGACCAATTCAAAGCCATAAGGACTGAACTGAATTTGCTGCATCCTGTGACCTCAGAATGTTATTACAGCACTGTACGCAGCAGTGGAGGAGGAATTAGGGTTAATGATGGGGTAAAAGCTGGCTTACAAATAACATACCACAGTGTTTATTCTTTTCAGGGGAAATCCAGGACATGGGCAAATATGGAGCCATTTACACGTGTTCCCTGTTTTACAGTCTTGGAAGCTTGGAGCAACTTAGAGCATTGAGACATTAATGATTCACACATGCACAGTCCTGATCTCTTTTAGATCAAAGGTCTTTAAGACATTTATCTTCTCTGTAATATTGGATTGTCCGAGGAGTGCCATCTCCTTTAACGGACATGGTCAGTGCTGCTCATTGCAAGTAGAGGCTTATGCAAGAGTTGTCACTCCACTCGCATCAGAGTCCTTGGGTTTTACTGACTTCCACGGGGTGAATATGATCGTAATTCCTTTAGTGGGAGTTGTGTCTCTTTTTCCAAAGGAGCTGAGCAATTAATACACAGTGCTAAGTAAGAAAGCATTTTGATAGTCAAAAACCTGTCCCATCCCTCAAAGGAAAGGGGCTACCCCTGTCTAGAGCAAGTGAAGAAGAAGTTGGGGATGGGGAACAGTGTATATGTGGGAAAACATACAGTTCTCACACTATGTGTGGGAAAAGAAAGGTGCCATCATCCTCATCTTTCCTTTTCAAAGGTATGCCAAGAGAAATATTGATGTTTTTTTCCTAGTATCACCATTAAGTGTTATTTCAGAGTCACTTTCAGTAGATTCATTCATTTTAGATGGGCAGGAACAGATTTACCTTTGCAAGAAAATGAGTCCTAAGAAATCCTGAGAAATCCTCTGTAGAAATACCATCAGCTCATGATTTCCAGTCCATGAACCGTGTCCTGGACTGTTCTGCCAGCAGTTGGAAAGGATGAGTCCACGCCCACAACGGCTGCTCAGGAGAACTCTGTCTCTGCCTGACTCCTGCTCAGGCCTCTTACCAATCTCTGAAGTCACCAATAGTGAAGGTCATTCAGATTATGAAATGACCCTCAACATTTCTGGTCGGGAATGACGGGACCAAAATAGCAAGCCCGCTTTGCATTTCCTGAGCATCTCGTTGCTCAGAACACAACCTGCCAAGCACTCTCCTGGCTCTGACAGCTTCCAGGTGACACCACCACTCAGCCTATATCAAAGCACCCATGAGGAGTGATTAGACAGATAATCCAGTAGATAATTAGGCATACAGACAGATAAATGAGAATATGTAGATCCTTATTTGCACCCCATCATTGTCTGCAGTGTGGTATCATCACTCATTTCTAAGGGGTTTCTGCTCTCTGTGCCAGCTAGATGAAGCAAGTGCAGTTCATTCAATACCTTGCTGTGGTATACACTGGTACAGATTATGTATAGTTACAGCGATGACAAACCCATTGTAGAGAAATGCCCTGCCTCGCTGGGTAGGAGTCAAGCCCAGAGTTTGTAAATTCATGTGCAAGCACTGTGTGTTTTCTCAATGAAAGCCTCTTTCAAAATTCAAGTAATTAATTTATTAACATTACTATCACTTAAACCCACCTCCCTATCTTCTCTTCCTCCAGGCTCTGGACAATGTTGAATGGTGCAACACTAAGGTATAGAGTGTGCTTAAAAGGCTGCAAAACTCGTCTGGGAATCAAACACTCTGGTGTCCAAATGCCATCCTCCCCGCCTCTCGGCCCAAAGGCCCCCAGAGAACAGGCAGGATCCGAATCACTGACCCTCATGTAGTGTTCAAAAGCAACAAGGATACGTCTGGAGAAATAGCTTCCCTCTGTCTGCATCAGCTGAAAAGCACAAATGTGGAATTGTTTTAGCCTCTGTGCACCACACTGCACTTCTCAATGGGGTATTGGAGATTAAATATGTTCAAAATCTCTCAAAAAATGGCAAAATAGAACATAAAACAACAAAGAGGGCATTGCTTTAAATCCAGATAGACTGCAGTTACTACCAAAAAAAGATATTTTACATTTCTTTAGTAACTTCTACAGCAAAGCATTCAGCAGACTACTGCTGAGATTTTAAAAGCAATATGTTGGATTATATGCCTAATACCCACTAATTTAAATGAAAAATAGAGATAGGCATTTGAATCTCCTACATATTCCACCTCTCCCCAGCACACACAGGCGCAGACTCTCACATGCACACAGAAATCCCTTCGGCCACGTGGTGCTGTCTGTAGTGGAACGGTTGAGCTGGTTATTTGGAAAGATCAAAACATCAGTGCCAACTGGCAGTCAGGAAGAATGAGATCTCTAACTGGAAATACAGGAAGAAGTGGAGAACACGAGGTTTTTCTTCACAGGATGAGGACAGAAGAGCTAACACCCATGCCCTAGAAAGTACACCACAAATTTTGGGGGCATTTGGACTTGCACCTCATCTCAGGTAACTCCTACAGAGAAAGACTCACCATCCTCTGTTCAGCCAGCCCCGCACCTCAGCCATGACCAGAATTTCAGCTGTTAAGTCTATGGTGGTGCCACCAGGGAATTCCTCAAAGCCCATCTCACAGTTCAGGCCAGGCTAATCCCACCTGTAAGTGAGGTGTGTATCAAGTGTCGTACAAAGGAGAAAGCTGCTGCGTGAAGCATGGTGTGTTGCAGATGAGGGCAGAGGGGGCTGAAAATTGTAGGAGATTTAAACCTGGTTCCAGTTCACAGTGATGTCAAACCACAGGAAATGAAAGCAGAAAGTGGAGATTTATGAAAAAAGTGGCAGGAATCATTATTATGTGTGCAGTATTGATTGAAGAAGATCGTGTTGCCCCCAAATCGAAATGGCTTTTACGTGTTTGGGCCCATCCTGACAAAAACACTTTCTTCTCTGTTGACGAGGCCATGTTGCCATGGCGATGCAGGGCTGGATGCTTGGCAAAAGCACGTTTCGATAAGGCAGGTCTAATGGATATATTTTCACAACATTCACAGTTCCTTTCTGCTCATTTTCTCCTGAGCAGACTCATCCACATCTTCCATTTTGCCACTTGATGAAAAAATATCTTTTTAATCTTTTAATTTAGCTTAGATTTCCCTCCCTCCAGCACCAGAGCTTGGCAATTAAACTACTTATCTGAGATGCTCCACACCAAGGCCAAGTGCCTGCCTTTCATTATCAGGTTGGGTGGCTTGTTTTCACCTCCCTCCTCCATGTCTGAACCTCTTTGCTGCTTGCTGTATGTTATAGATGTTATGATATAAGCAGCTTATAGTTTCGTGCCCTTGGTACTGGAAGAGGCCATAAGTTCATCTCTTCTTCAGCACAGCCCTTCTGAAGTGCTTTGGACCATAAAGCAATATTATGTTGGCTGGTACATGTTCTGGAGAATACGCTGGACCCTGTCTTTGCCAAAATCATGGACACTAATGCAGTGCCACCTAGAATAGACAAATGCAAATTTCTTTGAACTAAAACACATGCAGGAGCAATTTCTATGCATCTGTATATACACAAATACATACGTTCCCACACACAAGGACGTTATTTCACATCCATTTCCATTTGAACATCTTTTGGTGGTTATTTCTATTTCAGTATCTTTTGTCCGACTTCAGGAATCTGTTTGAGTTTCCTTGGTAGGAATAGATAACAGGAACATTTACTGGAAGGAATACTTGCAGAAGCATCCTATTCGAATGGAAAGAACATTTTGAAATGATACTGTCAGTAACTGAATTGAAAAAAATATATATTCATCCCACAGGATTCATTTATGCCATGTGGGCTATGTGGCCTCTATGACCAATTAAAACTAGTCAACGCCCCCCTGGATTGAGGATACTGTTAATGAACTTCTCCTGAAGAAAAGAGCAGACCAGTAAGTAATTGCATCAGCAAAGAATTTCAAACAACCAATTAGCTGGAGAAATCAACACTACAAGCATAGAAAATTCACAAACAGTAAAAGAGGCAAAATTCATCCAATAAATTATTCATTGTCATTTGTCCAGTTTCCTTTAGATTTGTTTTAAGTTATTACTAACTAGTTATGGAGTCCTTTACTTACTAGGTCAGACTTGGTTGGGAAGTGGGGGAAAACTCACTCAAGCGGTGATTTGATGGCAGCTCCTGGGAGCTGGTAAGTCAAAGCTTGCATCACCAAGTGACTCTTACAAGCTCTCTTGTTCCAGCTGTCACTAACACAGTGCGATTTTCAATGGTGACACTCATCAAACAGTGCATTCATCTTTCCCTTCCCGAGTCAAGGCTGAGACATGCTGTTGGGTCAATATTTTGGAGGCGTCATTGTTTAGTGCATTCAGTGAGTGCCCCAAGGACTGTAGACACCAAGGCTGTCTGTCAGACCTGTTACAAAGCTTGGGCTGTTTCTTTGTCCTTTTGTACATGCTAGTGGTCTTGGAAAAAGAAAAAAAAACAAAATGAGATGAAGTATCATAGAATTCCCTGTTTCTTCGGCTTTGCCTCTGCCTGGACTGTATGTCGTATAATAGGGCTTTGGCCCAGGATGTGGGCTGTGAGATGTGAGGCAAATCCAGTAAAGGAATAATCATCCAATAAGCAAATTCATTTCATCTCCTCATGCTTCAATTTTCCCATCCACAAGACACTGCTAATGATACTTCCCCTGCTCTAAGATCTTTGGATGAAGGGAACTGTGTATGTTAAAAAAAAAAAAAAAAAAAAAAAACAGCATTAACTCTTTAAAAGACTAATCCTCTTTGTCTGCTTTAACTACAGAAGCATGTAAAGCCCAGTGTTAGATGTGCTTCTGCAGTGCAGAGGAACTATAATTGGAAGCTCAGAAAGGTACAAGGGAGCAAGAGCAAAGACAGCCAGCAGCAGGAAACAGCTTTGGTAGGAGGAAAGACTAGGTAGGATCCCATGGATCAGAAAGCAGATCCTGAGGGATGGATGTCATGACGTCTATGGGACCATGGGTGGTGGGAAGGCAGTGGAGCAGGAGCGCTTATTCACCATGCTGCATGACATAAGAATGATTTGGTGGCCTATTTAAAACACAGAAGACTGTCCTTTCCACACCACCCCTAGTAATGCTAGGATTGTCCCCAGGAGGGTGTTACCACCATAAAAGGAACTGGACTGTAACAGCATCCTTGACCAATCTACTGACTCTGAGGCGAATTGCCAGGCTACCCTTGCCCTAACCCATTCCTAGGATAACTGCCCAATTTTGCAAGGTTTTGAAGACCTGTGCACAGTTCTTTCTCAAGCACCAGAAGTTTGCAGCCACGTGTATATGCCTGTAAATGCCCCTGGCAGGGAGATAATACCAAGACCGAGACAGCATCCAGTTAACAGGTCTTTTGTGTCTTCATATGGCCACATGCAGCCAGTGGCTGAATCCATGGTTTACTCTGGCTACGTTGCTGATTGTAGGATGTGAGGTCAGAAAGGAGAAGGTCTGAGTATACTGATGCCTCCCTTGTAGATTTCCTCTGTGGAGTTTTCGTACGGTCATGCTTCATTGATAAAATGAGTCCCAGGAAGGTTTATTCATTTTGCTGCTTATTGTTTTCTCTAACAGGTGCAATCACTATAATTAGGTCTGTACAGCAGCATTTTCTTGTTACTCAAACTCCTTCTGTCTCTCTTGGATGCTCCTGGCTATCGCACTACAGTGGCTGCTGCTTAGAGAATGAGTGAAAATGAGTCATTTTCTTTCCCTCCTTTTTCTTCATTCATCCATATTAAGCCAGAAAAAACATAGTCTCTGCCTCTCACAGATCATTTGTTCTTTGCCTTCTTTGAGTTCAAAAGAAGGTATCACCAAACACTCTCACTCATCTCTGAGATAGGCATCTCCCTTGAAAACACAGTGCAGACCGACAGTAGGGACATGCACAAGCACACAGGAGCAGAGCTTGGTTGGCATGAGATGCTCAGGAAAGGATGAAGGCTGTCGCTGGAGAGTGCCTGGTGCCCTGGTTTTGGAGGGAGGGCACTGGCAGCTCTACCGATGCCTCTAGGTTACGGCAGAGCCAGGGGGAGCATGGGTCCTGCAGGAGCAGGCTGGGGGAGAGGCTGGAGTCCAGCAGTTGAACTGCATCTTTTGCTTATTGAGAGGCTGCTTGTCTTTCCTTCCAATTTAATGCACACATACATATAACTTAATATGTAAGTCCATTTATGGACTGCCATCAGACATCAGACAAGTGGTGTAGGCAGGACCCAGTTCAAATATCTGGAAATGCACGGTGCACCCAGTTTAACCAGCAAAAAACTCCTTCCTCGAGGCCTTCACAAACCTTCTTCCCTCTCAGAAAGCAGTGAGTCTGCCTAGAAAATAAGGGAAAACATGGCTCTGCTGGCACCACACAGAAGTGGGATGTTTTTTCTGTCATTTTCTTGCCTCATTATATGACGTGTCAAAAATGTAAATTCACATCATGCTGAGGAGTAGGGTCTGGCTGGGAATGACTAGGTTGCATTTTGGCAGCGGCCTCAAGGCCCGATCAGTTTGAGGCCATGAGGAGCGACAAAGCGCTGAGAAAATGAGGCTCTCAGGATAACAACCGGGGGGGCATGTGCTGCTTTCAGTCAATCAAGCCCAAACTCAGCCACGGAGCAATCAAGCTCAATTCAACCGACTTCTGCATTATTATTGTTATTATTTATCACTTGAATTACTGGAGCACCTTGAGGATGCAACTGAAATGAGAGCGGAGAGGGTTGGTGCCGTACAAAGATATAATGAGAGCGTGGCACCCCGAGTGAGCACACAGGCTGCAGAGACGAGGCCGGCGACGAGCAGGAGATGAGGTTGCAGTTAGGCATTTGCAAGGTCAGTCTCGGCAGGTGTCAGGCAGGCTGCTCAGCATCTTGCAAGCTTGAGGATCCCTCCATAGCTGGTGCAGGCAGAGGTGGCAATGCAGAGCTGGAGTCCTCTGTGAAGCTGGGTGCTCCTCTCTGGTGAGCCGCACCAGTACATCACCCTCCTACAGGGCCGGGCTGCAGTAAGGCACAGCAAACACCACTGCCCCCAGGCTCGATGCAAGCCAGTGGTAGCCTGTGATACACACGCCAGTTGTTCCCATCCAATATCCTACACACACAGACGCACATTCCTATCATGCTCCACCAGCCCTTCACTACCTTCAGCTTTGCCATTCTTCTTCAGATATGGGTTGTCACATCTCACTGAATTCATTTCTTGCTGTGTGCTTCACCCAGAGCTTCCCTCAGCACTTGCCACTGTCAGTGCTAAAGCCGAGGCGTCCCTTGGCACATCGGCTGGAGTCTGTTCAAATGAGGCAGGAGTCAAGCTCCTTCGCTCTACCTCACTGCCTCATGCACACTGACTGTCATCTGTAAGTAATATGCTAGACATGTTTCTTTTTTCCCTAAAAAATAAAAAAATATATATAAATTTTAAAAAAAGTAATTTAGTTTCTAATTACTAAAGAATATAGGGAAAAAAGAAAAAGAAAAAGAAAAAGAAAAAGAAAAAGAAAAAGAAAAAGAAAAAGAAAAAGAAAAAGAAAAAGAAAAAGAAAAAGAAAAAGAAAAAGAAAAAGAAAAAGAAAAAGAAAAAGAAAAAGAAAAAGAAAAAGAAAAAGAAAAAGAAAAGAAAAGAAAAGAAGTTATGACTACCAGATGGCAAATCACCATTTAGCAGGAGCAGGCAAAAAGAAGACTCAGTCAATCATGGGGTAAGTGATAAGACACCAAAGTGAACTACCAAAAAGAAAGGCAGCTCACTTCTCAGAGCACTAAATTATTCTTATTGGGACTTCTCCCCCCTCTTTCCCCATTCTATTTTTCATTCTGAGCCATAAAGCAAGTAATTCCACTGAGACCCTCTTTTAAATGATTAACATTTCCATTTTAACTTTTGTTTTTGATTGTGTCTCTGCCATTAATCTTTCTGTCTTTTCCTATGCCCTGCTGTTCGCCTCATCTTCTAATTTCTAATTCGCCTGGACCATCTCCCACCACCCACCAAAGTAAACCCTGCTGCTGGGGGGCACCATGGGCGGATCAGGACAAGGTTGGGGGCTCCACTCAATGAGACATCACCTGAGAGCCCAGCAGCACCATGGCTCATCAGCAGAGGCACCATCCCTCCAACAAGATATCTAGCCAAGATCAGTTCCCTGCACTTACTTGAATGTCTGTTTGGGGGCAATTTAAAAATCCCAGGTAAAGCAATAATCCTGAGATAAACCTGGCCAGCAATCCTTGCCTGACTGCGATGGGAGCTGATAATATCCATGACTGGCTGAGAGCTATTTCTGGCTCTGCTCCTTTCTACTGAGTAGCTAATTCATCACTTGCACAGCTCTTTTTCGGGTAGCACAGTGCTCGGCCAGCACCATGACGGTGTCTGCCGTTGCTGTTTCCCATCCAGCTGTCCAAGGAGGCAGGATGCAGGAAAGGCATTGGGGAAAAGACAGTCGAATATGTGCATCTTAGTACATACATGGGTAAATCAGAAAGTGGAGGGAGCAATGGTTATTCACTGATGGCCCACATTTTGCCATCTGTCCCAAAGAGTTGTGCATTCCTGGGCTGTGAATGAGGTGACCCCTCTTCCTATCCTGCTTCTGATCCCAGTTTGCCCTGGGATATTCCCAGAATCTCCTCCTACCTCAGTTTCCCTCTGCTGTCAGAAAGGTAAATATTGTTGCCTCCCTTTGTAAAGCTCTAAAGCCATAAAACACTGCTAGAATAGAACAAGATGTTATGTTTTTATGGCTGCTCTCAGCCTCCATTTTGCAGAGGAAGCCTGCTCTCACCCCAAGGACTGGGCACTGCTGACCTGCCGGCACCAGCAGCAGGAGGGAGCATCCCTGTGTTTCCCTTGTGAGGTGGCAATTTGAAGCTAAGTGTGTCGCAAGTGCATAAATCCCTTCCCACTATGCGCTTCCTTGCCCTGTTGGCATTTATGGCTTGTTGATGTGTTTTAGGAGCATTAGGCAAAATACAGATAGTCTAGCATTTTATTACTCATATTTCTCTGCTCTTAATGACTGAATGGAGCACAACTTGCTAATGAACTAGGCTGAAATGAATGCATTTGTGGCACTAATTGAAATAAAGCCAAGGTCTGGCTTTCGAAAAGGAGCAAAACCTCTAGGACTCTCAGAATAGCCTCCTTTCTGCCTTTAACCCCTGCTTGCTGTCTTTCACTACAGCTGCGTTTGGCTGTAACAGAGCAAGACAGCCTCTGCTTGCAGGAACCAGGGACTCGTGGTGCAGGATGCTGGGGAAGGGGCTTGCTGTTGCTCCCTTCCTTGTCTATAAAAGCAGCTCATCAGGGCAGCATGGTCCTCAGGCGGCAGAAGGTGAAGAATGATGGGGAGGTGGCCTGGGAGCATGTGGATGGAGGTGAGGCTTTTCCTAGCCTTGTAGGCTGCGTGTATCCATGAGACTAGTAGTTGCTTGATGCAGTTTGGTCTTTTCTAGAAACTATGCAGGCAGAAGAAGAGGTTTCAGTCAATACATGAAGTACTTTTAGCAAAATAGGAGAGCTTTAGCTTTTAGTAGCATAGGGACACTGCTTAATTGTTGCAGCTTACAAATATGGATACTTGCTTGTCAATAAAAGCCAAATCTAACACTAGAAGTGAAAACAAATTAAAATTAATTAATCAGTGGAAAACACTTCATTTGAACTGGGAAAAGCAGATGCAGCTAGCAAGTCTAGGTGGACAAACAAGATAATCAAATCAATACCCCCACTTTTCTTACTGGCTCACAGCCACAGGCTACAGAGTGAGAGCAGGCATGTGGATCCACTTCATTTCTATTAGTTATCAGCTGGTTCTGTAATTAAGTGGAATTCAAGCCTGCTGGGGGAGTTATTGCCCTGTCCCTGGGTGGGTCTTTCTGTGTGAGGAGCACAACTCACTCATGCTGCTGGTATTGTCTAACACTTGTCTTGCTTCTGCAAAGACTTCATTCTTTCTCTCCTATCCAAAGCAGAGCTTGCTGTGAAACATAAATTGGAGGACGGTAGTGGATGCTGAAGAGAGCAACCCAGTCCATTGCTGTAGTTGCTAATCAGTGCCATTGTCAACAGGAATAGCTGTAAATGAGTAGGGCCAGGTGTATGACTTAGTTAATAATGCTGTAATTGAGACTAGATTGTTGTGCCCTGACACAGGGGCAGGGATGAGGAAAGTTTTATTTTTTGTTGTTGTTGTTGACTATTTAAAAATACTGCTTAGATTTTGCAGATGGCAGTCATCTTGCACAAATGTTGAAATTGTATGTCCTCTGTGGGGACAACCTCCCCTGCCAGTGGGGTTTGTGGGCTCTGTGGGTGCTCCCATAAGCAGAATAGCCATAGAAAAATGCTTAACTATGTAGGAAGAGAGCAGTGTCCCTTTTCTCATCCCCTTGGCCCCAGCAGCACACCTGTTCCTATGGGCTGGAAGCAATGCTGCTTTTAATCAGTTAAAGATGCCCTGTGAAATTTGGTTTCTGATACTTGAAAACCTAATATCAGGGAGTCTGGGAATTAGTTTCCCTGGATCTCACCAGAGATGGCCCAAGAGCACCTCAACAGAAGAGAGTAGAACTTTTTTCTTTAATTGAATTTTTAATTATTATTTGATATTTGCTCTCCGCAAGAAGAAGCTAACTTGGTCCTAGACCTGGCTAGATACTGAGGAGAAAGGCTCATAAATATTCATTCAAAACTGTTGCAAATTAATTCCACTGCAATTCTTTGTGGTTTAGCTTCACACAAACATTCAAGTGAATGAGTTTTGCTAGGTGGAGTAGTTACCAGAAAAGAGAATTTCAGAAAAGTGTTGAGAATATTTGCCAAAAAAAAATTCTTCACTTTGAAATTACAAGCAGGTTCAGATCAGAACATGGAGAGCTACTGTCACCCCACTGAGACCACCAAAAAAGCTGCATCACTTACACATTCAAGTGGGTCACACTGCAGACTTCAAGTAGCACCAATAAGTCAGAAGTCAAAAAAGTGGCTTGGAAATTCACTGAAAAATTTTAACAAATAAACGGGAAATTCAGAAGTAGAGCAGCAACAGTTCTTCCTAGATCCGCATTTCATTCCTTGTGAATGCTTAGCTCTTCTTTGCCCCCCGTGCTTTTTCTGTTCTTTCTTAATTTTGCCTCTTATTAGTTACACTTCAAGCTTTTTGTTTAGGGAGCTGAAACATATATTTCACCTGCAGCACTTCTTATTCTTGAGATGAATGTGAATCTGTTTTTGAGGCAGGAAAAAAATCATTGCTGTGAGATTCAGGGTCTGTTTGCTATTCCAAAAGCTTGTGAAAGAAGAAAAGTTGAGTCCTGATGATCAAGATTACATGCGTGTGTGTTTGCATTCACACCTTAATGTGCATCTCAATGGCTCTGTTCCTTCCTCACCCCCCTTCTTCTACCCAAGGTCTAATTAAAACAAGAATGCACTGGGCTGCCTTTTGCTCTGTTTCATCTCCTGATATTTTTATGTTAAATCCACCAAGGAAATCTCCTGAAGGCTTTGAAGTCTTGGGGTGTGTGAATAAAGATGTCACAATAGTAGACACAGGGCTTCTTAATGAGGACAGAAGGTTTGATGTCAGAACACTTCAGTGCCCAAAGGAAAGAGATGCTCTCCAACAAGCTTTCTCTCTCCCCCTCTTTTTTTGTTGCTGCACAGGCCTACTTTTTTTTCCTCTCCTATATCTTTTATTCTTTCTCTACCCTTCAAGAAGGAAGGGGAAAAAATGAGAGGAAATGCAGGGGAAATGCATAGTTTCACCCATCCCATCATTGTTTGTACCACTGTTTCTTTATCTCGGTTCATTCCAGTGCCCCATCCAGACTCCTGCTGCCTCCTTTACCATCTGAACCAAGGTAACAGACTCCACTTCTGCCTCTGTCTCTCTCCCATCCAAAAAGTTCTGACTCAGGGAAAGAAAGTTTAGCTTTACCAAGAGGAACTTTGAAGTCAAAGGTTAATTTAATGCAACTGAGAGGAACATCTGGTCCCTAGAGTACAAAATTCATTATCATAAAGCTGATCAGCTCTAAGCACTCCTTAGAACCTCAACACAGTTTGATCCAATCTGTCTGCTCTGATTTTTGCCTTCTGAATCCTTATCCCTCTTGCTTTACCCTCTTGCATCTGAGAAGTCAGCTTGTATAATCAGGGGGCAAAGAAAAACAAACATATCTCATCCCACCATTCTCCACCATGTGAAACCAGTGGAACAACAGGATGCCATTAAGGCAGGGCTGGACATCCTCTTGGGCATGTCAGTTTTTTGGCGGAGAAAACTTCCAAGTTTTGTGGGAAGTGTCTGTCAGAGCCAGGCATCCCCTTCCCTTTGGGATGTGTAATCCTCTGAGGGACACTAGGTCATCTGAAGTTCATGTCTATGTAAGGGATCAGGAGAAGTACTTTGCTTTGTAGTAGAGAAAGTTTGGGGCAATGCTGTAAATCCAACCCAGTAGCTGCAGAAGCCAATTTAGTTCCTAAGGATTCTGTCTGTGTGCTTTTCATTAAGCTCAAGCATAGCTGGAGTTTTGCTGCAAACTTCAGAATTTCAAGCTCAGCATGAGTCAGTCCCAAAGTACTGAAATATTTAACTTTTTTTCACTCAGGAGCTAGATTTATTGACACCAAATGAGCTGTATCATTTTTCATCTAAGAAAATCCTGATGTCTGAAGTTGGTAGTGATGATGGTGGTTGTTTGAAGTTAAGCTTTCTGCATTGACTGACCACATCTGCTCAGTTACATCCTTCCCAAATAAGACAATCTTCCTTCCCCATCTCGATTCCTCCTCAAAACCTATTGCCTTCTCGCCTCCTTGGGTGATGCTAATACATTTTAACAGGGGCATGGGAGCATGCTCACCTTGTCAGTTTGAACTGTGATTTAATTGTCCAGCCTGTGGATGGCAGTCTCACTGCTGCAAGACGGCTGGAGGAGGGAGGTGGAGGTCCCAGGTTGCTAAATACCTGTGCAGGTGCAGGACGGATACTCTCACAGCAAGGGGAAGTGAGTGCTTTTGCTTTGCAACTTTGTGCAAAAGGTTGTCAACCCTTTCCTTCCTCCTCGAAGAAAATCAGAGATCTTCCCCCTCCCCCTTTTTCAATATAATAAAGTGCATAGCCCCATGTGGCTCACTTTAAGGGTGTGTATTGCTCAGAGAGGTGGAGATTTGTGCTGGAAAATACAGCAGCTCTGACTCTTGTATTTACTGAGCAAGCCTACTGCAGCAATCAAAGGTGCCCACCATTCCCCTAATGAAGGATGCAACCCCTGTGGCTGAGATTTAGACAAGGTGTTTCTGCCTAAATGTGCTGTGCTCCATTCCCAGACACTGATTTACCGCCAGCCTCTGCACTGACAGCAGAAGCTAATGCAGCAGCAGTGAGTGCAGGTCCCAGGCAGGGAGGCAGCTGGGCTGGCAGCCTGTGACAGCAAGCTCTGCCAGAGGCTGCCTGCCCAAATGAAGCCCCTCGCTGCCTGTTGAGGTTGACACTCGTTGTCGTGATCTAGCCTTAGACCAGGGTTCTGACTTTGCTGTGCTCAAGACCCTGCAAATTCAGCACTGTCAAGTTGCTTACTCAGGGGCTGGCGATTTTTGAAGTGAGTGTTAAGCAATCCAATGGGTGTGTGAGCTAAGAGTTCAGGTTGCCCTGCACTTGTATCCATTTGCCAGCCTCTTTGCAGGCTAGAGCACCACAAAAACATGTTCTGTAAACCCAGCAGAATCCCGCAGAAGCACAGGGCCAAACCCCAGTTTCCCTGAGATAGCCAGACCTGGTCTCTGGGTGAGATCATCCTTTAAATCGGAGAGCATTTGTTTAAGCTGCCCGTATCCCTACCACTGCTCCACTGAATGCATTGTTTCCACTGTCAAATAGAGGATTAAGTCCTGCTCAGGTTTAAGGTCGCCTGCTCTCCCAGACTGTGCAAAGCCATCTGGTTTTTGTGCCACTGACCTTTGTCAGTTTGCGTTAATTCAGAGGCTGATGGAAGAGCTCAAAACTTGCTTTCTGCAGAGCCATGAGTCACTGCTGGGAGCTAGATGGGTAATGAAAAGCTGTTCAGTTTTGTTTTGATTTCCAGATCTTCATGAATAAATCCCTGCTCAGATCCAATCAGATTGTTGCCTATAAAATTTCCTTCCTATTACTTTGATCCTGTTTGCCTGAATCTCTAAGCTCTGCAGCACCACCAGCCAGCATGCTGCCGCAGCCCTGGCCACCAGCTGTGGTTTGGGATTCTGCGTCACCCTCTCCATCCTGCATGCCAGCCTCCTTCCTCTGCTTTTCCACGTGCTCCTAAACACTTCAGCATCTTTTCTGAAGTCACCCTGTACAGCAGCAACCCCCCTGTCTTATAGTAAACTCTTGCAGCTCAATGTCTCCAGTCAAGCCAATCTAGACCAAAGTTTTTAGCAATAGGTATACCTTGCACAACCTGAGCTGTAGCTAGACCTGTCAGCAACTGCAGGAGCGCATCTGCTGATATAAAGCACCAACAGCTGACGAAAGTGACTGATGGACACTAACTGCAGATGTTTCTGGATGCATCCCTCTATCACCAAAGCCTCTGGGAGGAAAGTTGTCTGTCCAGTGGCACAGATAGGAGGGAAATCAGGACAGACTGCTGGCAGAGGGAGATGCTTGTGGCATGGCCCCATGCTGCACCTGGTACCCAGAGCTGGGGAGGGAGGGTGTGCAGCACATACAGCTTAGCCTTTCTCTTGCCTGGAGCCCCAGGTCACTGCAGTAGCACAAATGCCATGAAACCACTCCAATTTGATTTGCTGAACTTCAAGGCGTCCTTTGGTATTCACACACACAAAGTTTCTTCATTCTGGAAGGTATTTTCTTTCCTGCTTTGTTGGTCGGGTGACTGTTGGGTTTACTCTGTTGTTTTAAACGGTCTGTCAGGCAGCCACAGATGGGAAAAAAAGATTTCCACGTGACCAGTTCTGTGCCATGCAGAAAGAATAGCAAACAGTTGTACTCTAAGCAGTCTACCAGCTCTTCATAGTGGGGAAGTTAGCCATTTGATTACTCTGTCCTTGTGAATAGCATCCCTGGCAAGCGGGGACCTTCAAATGAAAGGCTCCCCTCCGCTGGACCTTCAGTTTGGGAAATCCCATTTGGTGTGCTCCCATCTCAGCATCCTCTTGCTGGGTTTTCTACCTCCACAAAGTGTTACACTGATGAGAGATGGGAGAGACGTGTCTCTCAGCTGGACCTGCAGAGCTGTGTGATTGCATTGCATCAACTCAAATGAAGGGAGAAAGCTGTCAGAGATATGGCAGGGCAGTCAGAGGTCAGGGTCCCCTAGGGGAATGACCAGTGACCTCTATTATTGGAACAGACATAAATGCAAGTGGCCTTGATTGCATCCTTTGTAATTAATCAGCAGAATTGACTTGAAAATAAAGAATGGGAAAGGGTCTAAACGAGATGGGGAAAGCTGAGTTATCCAGGGCTGACTGTGCTGCTACCTCCTTTCTCCTTTGCTTCTCTGTAACTAGATAGCTCTAAGGAGGATAGCCTAGGGCCAAAGGCTGCGGTATACCATGTTCTTGCTCCTACTGTCATCTTTGCCCCAGGAATGATAGCTGCTGGACTAGTATTTGGGGATTTTGACCAACAGTTTGTTTCCAAAGCTGAATGACTGTAGGTGAAGGGGTGAGGTCTTATATCAAAGAATCTCATTATGCCAAGCACACACATCAGGAGATGGAGTATAAAGGTGATGGTTAAAGCATCTAAAGGTCCTGCCTCTATTTATTCTCTGTGTATTTCTGATGTTAGGGTTGCATATGTAACCTTGTCCATCTGCAACATGGACACCAAGGGGAGCATGCAGCTCAAACTGCATGCGAACAGACATTCAAATCTTAGACCAAAGCACACCCACTGGGCTTCCTAAGACAGCTGGGATGCACCTATGCTTAGATCTCTCCGGTCTTCCCAAGATGTACAGAAACAGGTGAAGGAGAAACATTTACTAGGCTTTGAAGTATATGGAGAAAACCATAGCGGTGCCCCTCGCATGTAAATAATTGAGTGTAGCTGAAGCCAGTTGCATCCTCGCTGTGGGTGAATGCTTTCAAAACAGCCGTAGACCTCGGAGCAGTGAGGATGTGTCCCTGAGGAGTATTTCAAAGGCCAAAGGCTGTCCAAGATCCTTTGGTATTATGACCAGCTGAGTGTCCATGTGCCAAACTCCTCTAGCAAGAGCTTCTTATAGAT
The DNA here is from genome assembly GCA_013399475.1 of Chauna torquata. NCBI lineage: Eukaryota > Metazoa > Chordata > Aves > Anseriformes > Anhimidae > Chauna > Chauna torquata. The sequence continues at coordinate 242,918 of VXAL01016223.1, read as the reverse complement.
GGTGATGCTGGGATCAGGTGAGTTGGCAAAAATGGTGCATGCTTAGCAAAATTTGGCATCACTTTTTTCCCATAGAAATTACTGTCATTTGAAGTATCTGCAGTGGCACTGCAAGCCAGACCGGCTGTGTCTGGTTAAATAACTCAATGCTCAGGTGAGGTTGGTTCACAGAAGCGGGGTGGAAGGGATGAGTCAAATGAGGTTTTCACCACAATTTGAAAAAATTGGCTGCGCTGTAGAATTTTGACCAACATCTCCCCCAGCCCCCCATGCGTAATACAGGAAGGCTTGAGTAATTTAACCTCTGGTGTGGCCTCAAAGCAAGCGTCATGCTGACATCGGCATCTGTGTAAGGAGTGAAACAAGAAACCTCACAAAGGGAAACCAGCTCTCGTCAGCCAGTTCCAGCAAGCATCACAATGAACTTGCTTGATGTCAAAAAGGATACCATGGCCATAAAACACCTGTTTAGGGTTGCTTTGGATTGCATTGCTACTTGTGCCTTAGATTACTGGCCTGGAAATATTCAAAAGTAAATGCACTATGCACCACTTCCAGCGTGTGTCTTTCCTTCCACACAGCATGACCAGTTTCCCATTCCTTGTCTTGGCTGTGTTTTGCAGAGCTCATGCCAGAGGCTGACCCTGCTGAAATCTGTGTTTCCAGTTTTGCAGAGAGAATCTCAAGTCTTCAGCTTTTTTGTTGTTACTGCCTTTTCAGGAGCAAAATACTTTAAAAATTCCTGTTTTCTTAAAACTTTACTAAGTTCTGAAGTGATGGGCAGTGACCCATGAAGTTCAAAACAGCAATGCTTCTTGGAAGATGTTCTGCTTGTGGGAGTCAGTTATTGCCCTGATGTGCAAAATGAGTTTGACTGCCTTCCATATAGCAAATGCACACGTTGCCCAATTGCAATCTTGATTATATCTATATCAACTTGCTTAAAATACCCTTGGCTGTAAAGAAAGTGCTGGATGTGGACCAGATGCTGTAAGTTGGACCAGATAGTTCCTGCTTCCAGCACAGTGAACTGACTCTGCTTCAAAACCCTGCCCTTCCTCTTCTCTTTCTGGCATCCTCTGTGGGTGGAACTAGGAAGTTTTCTGCTAACTTTTGTTGTTATTGCTGCTTTCCTCTAACTTTACTGCAGCTTCTAGAAGTCTGGTTCAGGCTTTCTACATTGCATGATCATTTCCCTAAATCTAAAAGTGGGCTGCTTATTTCGGCGTGTCTGCCACTTGGCCTTTTCTCTCTCTGAGAATCGAGTAAGCAATATTCCATATTCTTCCTTCTCTGCCGAGCAGAGCTTCTGATGCCTGGCCTAGGGTTAATTGTAGGGTTAACCAAGTCATGAATTAACATTCTGGGAAAATGTAGAAGATTTCTCGCTTGGCTGGACCGAGCCATCTTTCTTTTTTCAGTTCAGAGTCATGGGGCAGCCAAACAGATGTCTCTTTCACTGTTGTTCTCTTCTGCTCTAGGTCAGCAATAGGACGTGCTTGTCCTTCTTTGCAACTTCAGGGCATAGCAGAGAGCTGTAATTTGCCCTGGCCCTCTCAACTTTCCCTTTGCTCCAGTGGTGGCTTAGGGGAAGCCAACCAGCAAGACCCAAAGCACTTCTGCACTTGCTGTGGCTTGTCAGCCCAGATTGCAAGTGAATTCTCAGAGGGGACATAAGTCAGTTTCCTTCTGCACCATCCCCATTTCCGTGGTGATCAGTGAAGTAATGGACTAAAGAACCTGCCTCTGCAGCCAAAGATGTCCTGGCAGCTTCTGGCCCAGTAAGGTACAAGTGATACCTCTGCTGGGCTTCTGTACCCCAGAGGGAGTCACTGAGGCTGGAGATGGGTCATTTACAAGTGCCACTGGTGCCTCTATTCCACTGACTGAGGTGCTGGTCTCTTTTCCTGAGGGACTCCCATTGGGAAGGTTGAGGTACCCTGCACAAGCTAGTTGTAGACTAAATCTGACAAGGGTATCCCCTGCTGCCCCACTACCCTCTGAAGTCCCCTTACAAACATCCTAGTTTTTTCCTCATAGCAGTACTGTTCTGGTTTCTGCTTCTCCTTGTTCCTCCCCACCTCTGTCCATGACAGCACCCATCCTCAGGAAGGATACTCCCTGTAAGGAGGGAGGAGGAGAAGACACCTTGTTGCTCTCTTATAGCTGCATGTGGGCCAGTATCTGTACGCCCCCCGGGAGAATCAGTGAGCCCAGATCTCTAAGCAGAGGGTACGCAGAGGGGAAGAAAAGCAAGAGGAGTAGTAACAACAATATATTTGGCATCCTGAGGCCCTAATGACCCAGTGGGCTTGCAGCGAGGCTTCTGCATGCTCTGTTGAGCTCCCAGCACACAGCATGAGAGCCCAGCTGCCCACAGTGCTTGTGCACACTGGGGCAAAGTGCCCTTGCAGAGTTTAGAAAATGCTACAGAGAGATGCTCCTTCCCAAAATGATGTCTTCTTAAAGAGGCCGTATGATCTGATAGGAGCTGATCCTTCACATCATTTCTTTTAAATCACCTGCTGCTCGTCGCTGTTGTTTAAGAGATGACCAGACCCATGCTCATGTCCTGTCCTGACCTGCTGATGGCTCTGAGGTGCTGCCAGGCATTGCACTGCAGAGAGGGGTCTCTTCTCAGGGAGCGGGGGTGAGATCTCTAGACTTTAGGTTTCAAACTGCTTTCTAAACTTCTAGGATAAAAGCCATTGGAGAAATGTAAAATATTAGTGGTATTTTAAGAAAGCGTGTGGGTGTGTAGACACAATTAATTTTCCTTTTTATAGGCCTACATGGAATATCTCCATCTCCAAGGTAGATGCCTAGATCTGTGGAGAGCTGGCATCCCAGATGAGGGAGGGCACCGCTCTGTTCGTGTTAACAGAAAATGCCATCGAAATTAACAGTGCACAAACGCTGTTGTGGTCAGACAGTGTCAGCCCAATAAATTATTGGAGGTGTGAGAGGCGGCAGGCGGAGAGTCGCTCCGTCCTTCTCAGGCTGAAGTGGCTCGTTCTTCCTTGTTAAATGCACCCGGTAGCAGTCGTAAGGGATTTTTGTCATCTTAGTCCCCTAAGATCAGACAGGAGCTGATGCAAAGTGGAAATACACTGCATAGGATTAAACAGCAGAGGGTATGCGCACTCGTGCACAGACAGGCACTGCCTGCTCTTGTGCTATGTATTGTTATTGACACACTGCACCTTAATGGCTATAATGTCAATGGGCACTTTGGGACCTTTACTCGTGGATTATTAATGCATTAGACCACAGCTTTTATGGGTTATCATGTCAAGAGCGGTGGGAGTGGATGCCTGCAGTATATGGGAAGAATAAAGATATTTTTTAATCAGAGCTGTGTATACAGCACAGCCCTGTACTAAACCTTAGAAATCCCATTTGCTGCTGTGCCGTACCTGCTCTCAGCACATGTGATCTCAATGCGGCTCAGAGGACAGCATGGAAACAATGACACCGACCAGAGAGGAAAAGGGACTGGAAATACAGTCCAGGGAAAGGAAGAGATGCTTGCTGCTGTAACTAGGCAATTTCGCATTGCCATCCCAGGCTGGGGGAGATCATTTCCTGGTGCTAGCCACTGATACACTGCAACATGAAGATTAATAGGCTTTTTATTTTATTGTTAGGAACTGCAGGTGCTGCTTTTATTTATATAAATGTATGCTGCTCTCCTGGCTGTGGGCTCAGCCCAGGATGAATTTTCCCATGAGACTTTAGGGAGTGGAACTTTCTCATGCTGCTTCTGCCTGAGAGCCAATGTCACACTGCGTTTAAATGCAAGCATGGGGTGTCTGCATGGCCTTTTGAAGATGATAGAAATTGCAGGTGCCCAGCGCTGCTCAAGGGCTAGATCCTGTCATTTTAAAGGGCCTTCTTGAACACAGCATAGTTTGCAGGGCAGAGTGACGCCTGGGTGCAAGCAGTTACGACCAGACTCTCTGGCTGATCTTTTCTGGGTAAATAGGGTATGTATATTTACAACGTCCTGTTTGATGAGATGCAGTGGTTAAATCTGTAGATGAAGTGGAAAGGGCAGTGTAACACGTTAAGACACCATGAAGGAAGCCCTGACTGCTGCGCTAGTGGAGCAGGAGAAGAACGAGGCCTGTGAGCAGCGTGGCAGGAGCAAGAACACTCGCAGCATGGTCAGAAATGTCCTCCCTGATATTTTAGCAACACTATTGTTTCCACGTCAGGACATCAGAGCAGCGAGTAACGGGCAGCTCTGCCAGAGTTATATAAGTAAATATAAATGGGCTTCTTTCTGGCAGAAATTGCCATCTTTCTCACAGTCACTACTGCTCTGTTACGACGAGACCTGGAGAAATTATCCTCACAACTAAACTAGCTGTTGGGCAATAGAAACAATAATAAGCCAGTAATAGAAACAGAAAACATATCACAGGCTTTCCTCCTCCTATGAGGAGAAAATACCCCTAATATGTGGGCTGTAATTGCCTGAAGCAAGAAAAGAGGGGCATGGGGGGCCTGAGCCCAGGGGGATACTGGTTCTGGAAAGCTGGAGGGTGAGAGATGGTGCTGACCCAGGAGGGAAATTTCTTGTTTGTAAACTGCTGTCACTGCACTAAAGGCCTGCGTCTTTCATTTTCTCAACTTCTCATTCCCTCAACTTCACATCTCAAGGAGGCAAAGAAATCCCCCAGTTTTCCTGACAGTGCTGAATAGAATTTGACTTTTCATCATGTCATATCTGGGCCATGGAAAGGCCCCTACTTTTATTGTGTGACGACATGGAAATTACCAAGTAATTACAGGATTATGCAGCACCCTGTAAATTAAATGTTACCTCTTTACCTTTTATAGAACAAAAAATAACCATGTAATTACCTAGTGAATTAAGCTGTTAAGGTCTCATGGTAATTATACATGGAGTCAAAAGCTCCAAGTTCTTCTGGTAGTTACAAGTAAAGAATTATCTTTCATTTTTAAACATATGTTACGGTTGGATCCCAAACCTGCACATTTCCATTTTAATAACACTATGGCCTACCCAAATGAGAAGAGGCATATGTCTCCCATCTGAGTGTGCAAATAGAGTGAACATGTATATATAAAATAGATTGGACATATGCAAAACTGACCCAGGTTCATACCAGAGAAATTATATGGACTGAAATGGAATAGCAACAGAGGTAAAACATGATTAGTCGGATGATAACGTTTAAAATTATGTTTAGTTTCCTAGCACTGGAACTTGTTTTCACAGGAAGCAAGTCAGCGTGATACTATTTTTAATATACACATGTGATTATATTTTGAAAACAGACAATCAAACCAGCCATCGGGAAGCTCTGTCCCCTAAAGGGAAGCTGGGGACTTGCAGTGTGTAGGCGGTTTTTGCTGTGCATCAGCACGGGGGGGACAACTTGGTGTGGGCAGGAGAGCCCCATGAAACCAAACACACTGGTGGTGCAAGCTCGGTGGATGCTCCTGGCTCGAGTGAAGGGGTTTTGCCGTTGGGTTGAACATCTTTCAGCAGCGCCAGGGCAGAGCTCACGGCTGTGATGGCTCAGAGCCAGCCTCTCCAGAGGCGGCCAGGGAGAGATGTTGCATCAAATAGCTGCAAAAGGAGATGGGCAGAGAGGTGCAAGGGTTTGCTGCCTTGTGGCAAACCCCGTTCCTGCCAAAACAGCTGTGGGAACGTTTCCCTGCTTAAAAAGCACCACCAGGTGTCCTGGATCACTGCAGTGGGTGCAGAATGTGGGAAAAGCAGCAGAGTGACCAGAGAGGATGCAGCCTGCTCCCCACAGACAGGAAAGGTCCCGGGCATCAAGTGAGCAAAAAAAGGGGACATGAGACAGGTGATTGCAGGTGCTGAAATAGATGCTCAGGTTTCTATTCTGCATGAGGATCTGCAGCACTTATGATTTACCATTCTTGTTCTGCACATCCTTAGCTCCAGTCAGAGCTGACTGAAAATGCCCTTTCATTATTTTAAGATTCACATGGGCTTTTTAGCTGTTCCACATAACTTTTTCTTGTTTAATTTTTAACCAGAAAATTAAAGCATGCTGAAGTGTTTCAAGTTTTCTTCTTTCTTCAGTTTTTCTCTCTCCAAGCTTTTAGGAACAGTGTTCAAAAAAAAATCCCAATGAACTTTAATGATGAAATAATAACTAGCTTGAATGTCCTTTCAGATTGAAGATAGGTATTTTTATAGGTCCCAAAACCAGATTCTTTGCCTTCGTAATTTTAGATCCCTAAATCTGAAAAACGAGATGTTACAATATGCCTAACACCATCTGAAAGGTGCAGCTCTTCAAAGAGGTGTTACGTGCACTTACTAGGTAATTTTATAACTTACCTCAAAATATGTAGCATGTTATATAAGTGTTCATTGTGGTAATTGTGGAAGACAATACCAAACCAGGATAGGGAGCTGGGTTTTTCTTTTAATGATGCTTAACTTTGACATTTTAACTATTAACATTGTGTCTGCAGTTTCTATCACAGACCTAACTATTTCACCTACAAGTCATCCCTATTCCAAACAGTAATTGCTCCAGGTACCAGATGAATTGGAGTAATTATCTTCTAATCTTTTTTATTTTGCATTTTTTCTCGTTTTGGTTTCAATATGATCAGCAATTCTCTACAGCACCATGTTTCATCATATTTAAATACTGCAGTAATGCTGCATGCTGAATGCAGTAACATGCATTTGCTTCAAAGAGTCATTTATATCCCCTGTAAGCAGGTAGTCTTTGCCGTAGAGATGCAGGGGAGTTTTGGTGCAAACGAGCTTTTTTATATGTGTTTGTTGCACAATTTTTTTCACCTTGTGTCCATCAGTGTTACCGCTTTGTAGTTGCTATCCAGTGAATATTAAAAAGCACCCTCTGGGATTAGATCAGAAAATGTGGAAAAAAAAAATCATGCTCCATCTCATTCCTAGTCTCTTGCGTAACATCCCTTCATCCTGACACAGATTACTGCGAGCATTGTACTCGCCCAGTTCCTCTGCCTTAATAGCCTTACGTCTCATTCGAAGTGAGATCAAAGAGAGAAAAGTACCAAAGGGCTTACATTCAATTAACAGGAAAGGGGCAGGCTTTAGACGTGCTCAGCAGAAGCTCTGGTTGCAACAAACTGCTGACTGCATATCATGTACTATCGCTATCAGCATGTGTAACGCCAGCCCTTTCCCTGCCACGCTGAAAGGTGGTCTGGAAAGGCAAATGACATTTTTGTGCTCTTCCTGGCTGCATCAGGACAGAGAAAGCTGGAGCAACCCATGCTGCTTTGCAGGGATGCTCAGGAGGGCCAGGGGCTCTGCCTGCCACCCTGCTTTTGTTTTTTTCTGAGAGCTCCAGACTGGAAAATCTCTGTCAGTCCCTGACCAATGTATTGGACAGGTTGAATTTTTAATGACGTGCTATTTCCCTCTGCTCTCTTGCATGGATCTCAGAGTTGGAGGCTTAGCCTGCAGCAATCCTAAGTCCTAGGGCAAAAGCTGAGACTTCTGACCCTTTCTGTATATTTAGAGTGTATGACAATGAAATAATGCCCCACTTGTTTCTTAGAACACACTACCCCTTCTTCCCCTCTCTGGGTATCTGTGGCATCAGCAAAATCTGAACGGGCGTCTGGCAGCTAGCTTGTACCAGGCAATTAGGAGGAAATTGAGGAAAGGGAGCTGTTCCATGGTGGTCCTATGTACTTTCCACAAAGAAAGTGGAACCAGCTATTGCCATGAAGATGCAATACTGGGAAGACCAGAAACCTTACTGACCATGGCATCCTGGTTTTAGGCTTTTCCATTTTACCCCACTAAAGGCAGAAGAGAGAGCTGCAGAACTTGGAGATGGATCATAAACACCAGGAAAAAAGACTAGAGCATAAAAAAGCTGCGGCTTGGATCATAGGGATTTTACTTCTTGAGCACTGCTGAAGTGAGAGAGTATATCTATAACTACACACTCAGTGCTCATTGCTGTTAGCTCTGGCTACGTCAAAACCTCGCATTTCCCCGGGTTCTGCATATGAAGTCTGGTGAAGACATGAGTCCCTAGTTTGGTGTTATTGCCAGAATTTTTTTAGTATTATTTTCCTACAGCTCTGAAACAGCATGGATCCCTGCTAGTATCAGACCAGCCTCTCCACCAAGCTGCTGAGATAATCTCCAGCTGGAGCTGTCTGAGCTTAGGTGACCTGCCTACAGCTGCATACAGCCCTGCTTTGCATCCTCTTCACTTTACTTCTAATGCAAAAGTTGCAGAGCAGGAAGCTCCTCACACACACATAAAGTTTGTTCTGAGGGATTCTGTACCTTGCCAGAAGTATTCTCGACTACTTTATCCTGTCAAGATTTCCTGCTTTACTGTGGGAGATGAACACTCCGCGCATTTCTTACAGGTTAACAATGCTATAAAGGCCTCAGCTGGTCAGTGAAATCAGAAAATACTGAAAAGATCAAAGCAAGCAAGTACCACAGAGGTTTCCCTCTAATTTAGAGTAGCCTGTGACCTTCACTTAACTCTTACTTTAAATGATTGCAAATTAAGTTGGGCATCTTAACCTGAGCTGTAAAAATCTAAAAGAATTGAAAGATGAAACTCTATCAAACAGTTTTCCATCAATGTCAGGCATGTCCTCCAACACACATATACCAGAAAAGCACTTCTGCCTGTGAGCCTTACTTACCCTGCTGAGATATATTCAAATAAAGCCCCATTAACTTCACTGGTGCTGAATGACATACGTGCATTTGTACCACTGCATAGTTGTCCTCTTGAGCAAAGGCATAGCCGACCGGAGCTCTTTTCTACAAGGTGTTTTTTAATCTTCTTGGCTTATACAGGACTTACAGCTATAATATATGGTGTTTGCATAGCAGTCAAAGCAAGGATTTCAGCACTGTAAGTCCATCACCTGCTTTCCATCAGCCAATCGTCTGTGCTCTAGCACTCATGTCAAAGCTTTCAACTTCAGCCTTCAACATCCAGTCTCCTGGGCTCTAGGGACCAGATGCCCACCAGTGATTAAATGCAATGACAAAACATAAGAGAGCTCTACAGCAAAGCATCCCACGACATTCCTCATTTCAAAGTTTCTCAACCTCATCCGTAAGGTGAATCAGAGTGAACCAAGACATGGGGACACTGACTGGGAGACCTGTGCTTGGGGTCCTCTGTGGGGCCCCAACCTCTGAGCAAACCTCTGATTTGCACATCAGCTCCTCCTTTTCATACTCTTTAACATGGCCTTTGTTTCCTTTTACTGTCTGTGTACAAACCTACCTGACCCTTTTTTGTTCCACAGCAACAAATGTGAAAGAAAAACCATTTGCTGAGGTGCAAAACCAAGAGTTTCTTTCTTCCCAGCCACATAAATCTATACCCCAATAACTGCAGCTAAAGTGAAAAGGTACCATCACAGGAACACCCCACAAAACAAGTTCTTAACTCCAGTAAGAATCCAATTTTTCACCAGTGTTGTTGATACTGAGATAGGGCAGCTGTGCTGGAGAAATGTGTCCTGTGAGCAGCTCAAATTTGTTCAATGCCGTGGTCCAGAAATGGCTGCTCAGTGTCTGATTTACTGGCCAAGAGGATACTCTACTTTCTGAATTCCCATGGAGATGGCCTGATTTCCATAGCAACTGGATTCTCTTGCTTGCCTTTCCCTTTAACAGGTAGAAATGCACATCCTGAAAATGCTAGATTATTCTGAATATTTTTGTACTTTTGGATGCCAGTACACTTTCTGGATGATGTGCTGAAATACAGGCACCTTAATTATATTTTTGTATCCACCTTTTGAACTGGCAGTCCATTACCTCCCATCCCCTGCTCTTAAGATTTGTTGTGATGAGAGCATGGAGTTTTGTTTTTTGCTTTCTTTCTTCTCTTATTCTTTATTAACGTTCCAATTTTCTATTGGACAACCTGCAAAACAGGGTGATGACTGTTGAAGAAAGCTCTTGGTGAAAAGAAGGTATTGATAATACCAACTAACAGCAATATCCAAAATGCATGTGATGTATTTCTAGAGAGAGGTTGGCTGAATCTCTGCCCCAAAGATGGATTAAAAATGCATGTTATAATTCAGCATGTCAGATAGGCAGTCATGTTGGCAGTAAGTATATACATATTTGGTCACCTGTTTGAGTTTTTTAATGGTTTCAGGTTTTGATTTTATATGAAAACTAGAAGTGTTCTCTTTTTAGCTCTGTCCTTTGTCAAGTGCATCTCCACTGCTTCTCCTTTCTAGACTACGGCTTGAATAAGTACAAAGAACAAACAAAATCCACAAGGAGTTGGCTTGACTAAGGAGTTTCTTATAGCCATTGTGGAGGGATTTATAAGGAATAAAAGAGGACAGACCCTGCAAATCATCTCCCCAAGGATCTGCTGAGAACACATACAGGACAAGGTGTCATGGAAATAGGCTTTTGGGTAGTAGTAACATAACACATCAGTCTGGTTCTTCAGGGAAGGGAGTGCTACAGGCATCATGAGCCAAGCGTGGGAATTACAGGGTCTTAAAGGGCAGGTTTTGTACCTTAATTTGGATTGGTGAAGGACCAGATAGTTGGATTGCTCTGGAAAGCACCTGGATTATGTGCAGTCTGGAGTGCCTCAGTGACTGGTACAAAAGCTCCCGTGTGGCAATGTGTGACAGCTCAGTCAAAGGAAGGGAAGCAGGAGGTGATAAGTGCAGATCCTGTGTCTGCTAGGATGGCTGCAGTGCATGAAGGGCACTTCTGGCAAGTGAAGATATTTGGGGACCCAGGGAGAAGGGCAAAACCCATGAGAAGCAGAGAGGTCAGGCTGTGCTGTTGCAGAGGTGTTTCTCCTTTAGCCATGAGTCACGGGAACACGGTGTCTGCTCTGAGGACGGCTTCCAAAGATATGCCATTCACCCAGAAGTCCAGTACATGCCCCAGACCTTCCCCTGCCTCACTGCCACCTGTCCTTGAGCACGCATTGCCCTGGCTCCCATGAATTGGCACAGAAATAGTCAGCTAGAGCAGTCCAAGATGCCTCAAGTGCATCCTAAGGTCCTGACAGCACTTTGCCAATTCACTGACCCCCATTATGTTCTGAACTGCAGGAGGTTACACCTGAAATCAGCCTAAAAAATTGGCTGATTTTCCTGTGACCCCCAGTCTGACCTCAGACCTGAGTTTACATTCTTAAATCTCACCATCAGTGAGATGTCCACCCACCTCTGCAGCTCCCGCCCGGCTGTTCAGCTACCATTAGTGCAACCCACCTCCCTTTTGCATCCCCACCTGCCCACAGACCCTCACCCGCTGTCATGCAAGGGTTTCCCTGCCTCTCCACCATGAAACCATCCCTCTCTCCTCCCCTCCTCCTCTCCCCCTCCTCAGCTAACGCTGAGAGCTGGGGAGGAAAGCACAGCAAATTGAAATAAATGAGAGCAGTGGAAGAAAGGGGGAGGCGAGGAGCGAGCTGTCAGGCCCCATCACTTCGGGGCCCCAGGGGGGAACAGTGGAGGGCAACAGCAAGGCCAAAGGCTGGTCCGCAGCGGTGTGGGGAGCTTTATTGCCTGTGACCTTCAGAGCACTTAGCGCTGATGAGGAACGCCCAGGCGATCAGAGCGGGGCTGGTGTCGGGGTGGGAAGGCCATGCGTGTGCGTGGGAGCATGGGGAGAGTGACACTGGTTGGGGGCTGCCACCAGGAAGGGGTGGCAAGGATGGAGGGATCGGCACCCTGGCATCTGTGGATCCCCCTGAGCATCCTGCTCCCTGGGAGCAGCCCTAGGAAACCCATCCTTTGAGCTTCTCAGGGAGATGCCAGTGAAGGGCCCATAGAGGGCACTGATTTGTCAACAAATAGGAGAGAAAATACACATTTGAGGAAGAGAGACAGGCACGAAGGGCCCAGGCATCCTTCTGTGGCTTCTGTAGGCGGGTTATTTCTGAGTTAATGATGGACTGCTTCTTTTTTTACTTCTCTGGTCTCTCTTGGGAAAGCAAACATCACTGGGAGGTGGGAGAGGTGGCTTCCCTTTCCCGTTTGCTAGAGGAGCAGATGGGCCCACAGATGATTTCTCCTTGCTTCCCTCTGTTGGTAAAAGATACGTAGCCTAGCTCTGAGAATACCATTTCTTGGCAAAGATGTTCCTGAAAAATAGCAGGGAAATTCCCAGTACTCTTTTCATGCTTCTTCATCTTCCTTTTTTGTTTCTTTAATTCTACCCACAGTGGCAAGGCGCAAACCTGCAGCTGTGTTTAGTTACTTAGAAGTTACGTGCAGTGCTCGGATGATGCTGCCAACAGCCTGGCCCCAGGGGAAGTCCCACGGAAAGGCTGCAGACTCGTACCCTTCACCAGGTCCTGCTGCAGCTCTCAGGAGCTCTGCCCTTTGCCCGAGGGGCAGCTCCAGCCTCCCCTGGGGCTGGCAAAGCAAAACTCTCAGGGCAGCTCAGTGACCAAAGCCTAAATTTGCCATGGGGCCATGGCATGCATACATGGGGGTATGGTGGAGAAGACAAAAGTCCCTCGCTGCCTTCCCTTCCTCAGCAGCTCTCCTTCCCTGCTCCCAGCTCATCCCACTCCTCCTGTGCCAGGGAGGAGGCCTATTAGCGGCAGCTCTGCTGCAATGTCTCTTTAAAGGAAGCGTCAGGAATAAAGATTTACCTCCAGGTTTAGGAAGACAATTATTGTACATTAATTAAATATGAAATGACACTTAAGAGCATATCCATTGCCTTAACAGCGACTCTTTGTAATAATAATAATACTTAGCACTTACATAGCTCTCTCCATCTATACAGCGCTTCACAAACATTAACTAATGAATCCTCACAACCTTCATGTGAAGCTAAAGAGGCTGCTGGCATGATGGGGAGGGGGGAATGGAGATGTAACAGGGGAATAACCTCTTCTTGGCCTGCTGATGCTGCTTCTCAGGTTGCTGTGGTATTCATTCTCCCTCCTTTCTGTCAGTCTTCCCCTAACTGTGCTTCTCCCCAGCACCATCCAGTGGGCAGGTTGCATAGTGGAGGGGGACATCGGCAGCACAGTGAGGTGGTACCCACAGTCACTGCTGGAGAAGGAGCTGATGCTCCCTCAGGTTTGTCTGCAGCTGTTTGAATGTGGCCATGAGAAACAAGGTTCTAGCTTTGGACATAAACATCTGCAAAATGAAGAAGGCCAGTACTAGGGCTGAGATAGTTATTGGATCTGACTTTCTGCAAATTACTTCAGGTGAAGCCATACCTCACCTCCTGCAGTCTCCCAGCCAGGAAACGTCTCCCGAGCCTCTTTCACCTCCCCAGAATGGGATTTTTCAGCTGAAAGACCAACTCTCCTGGCTGGTGTACCTCTGTGAGCAGAGGTACACATCTGTCTCTTGGCAGACATGGTCGCCCTGCCCTCTCTGAGGTCTCTCCATGCTGGCCCATCCTCAAGACCACCACTTGACCTGGAGGGGATGATAGATGCTACTCTAAGTCTGTGTTTTCTATTGTATTTACCTTTTTCTCACAGCAGCTACATGTTATCATACAGTGTCTCTGCTGGAAGAACCTGGAGAGAGAGAAGAAAGAAGCTTCTTTCTCTCCACAAGAAGAAATGGCCCTGACTCTCCAGAGATCCCACCACAATGCTCTGACCTCCACTTGCAGCAGTTTCCTTCCCCCATTTCCCATGGCAGGCCTGGTTCTGCTCCTGCTCTGACTTTTAGGCAGCAAAGTCCAGTTTTGCCAGTTTTTCCCCCAGGAAGCACTGATGGGGCACTGTGTGCATGCCCTCTTCCACATCTGGGCTGTCTCACCATAACCAAGAGAGCATGGGAAGGGAAGAAGGATGGCAGCAATGTGTGGTCAGGGCTATTCAGAGGGAGGAAAGTGGTTATCTGTCTCTTTTCATGGAGGGGCTTTCTGCACAATCTGCTGCCCGACTCTTTTTTCCCAACCTCTTTCCTCTTAAAAAAGTAATAAATATTCAAAGCCTACTTGCTCAGATTAACAGCTATACGCTAACAGCTTCAGCACCTACAAAGCCAATGCCTGTGCATATCCACTAAGCAGTTGTCAAATTGCATTGCTTGTAACATTTGGGGCTGGTTTGGAGGTCTCAAGGCTACACTCCACAAAACACTCTGTATTGGCCAAGGGGGGGAAAAGACAATGTGACCTAGAAACTCTTGTCATCTTCAAAGTTCCCTAATTCTGCTGCTATTTATTTAGCACTATGAGCCCACCAGATCTGTTTCCAAGTCACTGAGGGTTGTTTCTGTCTTCCAGAAAGGTCTCAAGCAAGCCTCCATGTTTGAACACACTAATATTTTCAGATATATTCCTGTCAGCGCCAGTGATTTCAGCTGTGTTCCCAGATAACTCCCTGGTGGGCTTCTTGGGGTTGCATTGAGACACAAAAATGTCACACTGCTCCCCATAGCTTGGTGTAGTATCTAAGATTGCCTCTGATGTTAAACAGAATCTGAATCTTTCTGCATAGATCAAAGTTATCTTGGCTTTCTGCATTGAAGAGCTCTTGACAAGTCAGTGGGAAGATACTTCCAGTGTGTGAGAACTCACCTGTCTCAGCCCTAAAGGTATAGACCAATGGAAGCCAACCTCAAGTAATTTATTTATGCCTCAGTCCTTCCTGTCTCAAAAATTGCCTTCCCTCTGCTTTTGACTTTGTTTTGCAAACCCAGCTCCTGTCCTCACGGGCTTTTGCAAGATCAGGTGATATCGGTAATTCTAGCACCTTCTTTTGGTCAGAGGCAGGTGACAAGGTTGGGTGAATTTGAGTTCAGGTCTCCAGCAAAGGGACTATTCTGGTGGTTCCTTGTGAAAGGCCTCCATGTAGGGCGTGACTCTGTGGGACACCTGTCTCGTGCGTGGAGGAGGATTGCACGGTGTGTACCTGCTGATTTGCACCTGTAAAGGACAAAAGCAAAACGCACTCAATCCAAATCTTCCAGGGCTCATCCTTCTGGAGCTTTCTCCAGCCCTGGGTGCAGGCTGGCTGGAAGCAGCTGCTCTCCCACCACCATCCTCACGCCCACATGGTCTGGAGCTGGGCTCTCTCTCCTCCTTCACAAGTTAACAAATTGGCCATTCCCTGAGAGACGATAATTTCTTCTTAATGGTAGCCATTTCTCAGCACGTATTTTTGCTGCCAGCTTTTGAAGGTAATTGCATTGTTATTTAGGAAAGTCAAAGGTGCATTCTTCCAGAGAGGCTCTGGCTGCAAGCAGGCGTGCAGAGGGCTGGCCAGGAGATGGCTTGGCACGCTCTTGTTACAGCAAGGTGTCACTGCAGGCAGCCAGAAGATAGGGATGGATGTACATCTCCCTCCCCACTTCCTTTTCCTCCCCAGAGAAGATTCGGCAGAAGCCTTTCACTGCAAAATCAGGATGGACATTCCAGTGTTGAAAATACATGAGACAAAATGTTCCTTTTCTGTTAAGAAGGTGATGTCACAAATGACCTTATTAAAAAAAGGTAAAATGCTTGTTTACTTAAAGCACTTGTTCAAAGAGAGCAAGGAAAAGTGTGGCTTTAGGATATTTTTCTTTCTCCTTTCTCTTTCCTCCTAAATGAGATTGAAATACAGTTTCACGTTTGCAAGGCCCAATGCCCTTTCTGCCAAGAAATCCATTGACAGTCCAATCAACAGACATGTTCTGGTTACAGGAATCAGGCATCAGTCAAATGCTTGAAAGCCAGATCCAGCAAATGCAGCAGATAATAGTATTGAAAACAGCCGGTGGGGGAGATGAAAAAGTAATTGGAGTATAGGTAAGAGCTGGTATAAGCAGGATGGATCGGCGTATTGCTGACAAGAGGAAGGGAGGAGGCAGAGGGGGAGAGCTAATGAGAGGGGTCGTTCAAATGATAGAAGTAGTTCAATGTGTCAGGCTTTTTTTTTTTGAGGGCTGAAAGAAGGATTTATTTGTGTGGAGGCAACCCAGCCCATGGGATCTGTGCGCCACCTACGCTGAGAGCAGCTCCCAGAGCTGGTTCAGCCCCGGGATTTTGCAGGATAAGTCCGTAGTGAAAGGCCACGTGGCATCCATAGGGAAGGCGGTGGGGCTGGACTGGCTGTGACAGTGCCGGTGCGGATGCAAGCAGCTGGAGGTGGTTTGCATTGGGGATCGGAGCAGGGTTAGGAGACTTACCATGGGGCGAAGGGCTTTGGGAAGCCCCATGCAGCGGGGGCTGCAAGCCCCCTGGGGGGGTCTCATTACTGTGAGCGAAGCAGCGCTGGTCTCTGCATGCTCAGGGGCTGCATCACTAAACACTGTCATTTTAATCTCAGCAAGCCCTAAAATTTGCTGATTTCATCCCAAATGTAAAAATCTAGAGAAGACAGGAGTGAAAATGAACAGAATAGAATTTGATTGTATGGACTATATCTCCTAATATATTCCAGAGCCCTCGCTAGTAAAATACCCAGACTCTGATTAGAGCGGTGAGCATGGGAGAATTACTCACTTCCTATGGGTACCATGACGAGCAAATTACCTGAATTCCTTGTAAATCTGTAACCCTCTTTTGGGACTCAGCACTATGGAAATTGCAGAAAGGGGCTGCTGATCTCATACACTGTGGTATGCGCTCCCTCACACTGAGGCTTGGGTGGGTTCTCCATACATCACCCTGCCCTGTCCATTTTATTTTTGCATCTCTTTAGATTCACCTTCTCTGCCCCAGGCACTCAGCTCCGTTCCTTGCCATTTTCAGGAGATGGTCCTACCTGGGCTGTGCTGCACTGAAGGCAGAGCAGAGCAGGGGGCAGTAGGGGAGGCAGAGGAAGAACCGAACACTCTGTAAAGACAGCACAAAATATTCCAAAGTAATTCAGATCCGACTTGAGCAAGTGATAAATGAGAGCAGCATGGCAGTGACAGGTCAATCAAATATTTATAGAACTTCATCCATTAGCATTGCAGCAGCGGAAGGAGGCAAAGAAGTCAGGGTTCTTGCAGACCTGCGAGGGGCATGGGTGCTGATCAGCTTCCCCAAAATCTGCCTGCATGCGTCTGTCTTCTATCTTGTCCTGGAGGGTATCAGGAAAGGCAAGGTGGTGGGATGAGTTAAAAGGAGGTTGGGATTATGCAGCACCATATTTTAGAAAAAATTCCTCTGATCTCCTTGGGCAGATTAACATATTTGTGTATTGGTGAACAGATCCTCACACCAAATTGATGGGAAAGCAGAATGGTGTGTGTAGGTATACATATATATGTGTGTGTGTGTGTTTGTGTGTACATGCTGAGAAAGGGCATCAGGTTTTGCTGTTCTCTAGAAAAGTAGTTGTTACAATCAGTGAAATGCCAGAAAAGGTTAAACCACAACAACTCTAAACCACCCAAGAAACCTTAAGGAGAGAGCAGAGTGGAATCGGAAAGTTTATTTTTAGGATCACATGTTATGATTTGATTAATATTTTAGGAGGCAGTTATCGTATGCTAAGAAGCTGAAGGATTATTAGTAGCATCTTAATGTGCCTACTGTCAGGGTTTCAACAAGGGGATCCTAACCAAGTTTCTCCTTTCTCACCTTTGTTCAATCCCATAAGCTGGGGGTGCAGAGAAGTGACACGTGGATGCACTGAAAAGTGCAAAGGGCTGTGTGGAAGGCATTCATCTGAATTCAGCGCTTAAATGGAAGCGCCATGGTATGACCCATGCTGAGACAGGAGGCGGCAGCACATTGCAGACACACGCAGACAGAGCAGTGCTCAGCTGGGACCATCTCTACCATGCTCCCAAGCACCAGGAGAGCAAGGCAACAGCCGGCTGGTGAGGGGAAGGACCAGCCCGGGCTCCAGGAGGCTGAATAAGTGCTTGACTTTAAGCCCAGGAAGGATTGCGCTGAAGCCCCTCTGTGGATGAGATCTGTGTGCCTGGTCACAGAAATGTACATCCTGCATCCCTTCTCAGGGTTCCCATTTTCTTTGGCAATTTGGGCATCACTAAGCATGGTCTACACATATTGCCTGTGCTTAACTGTGCTATATCTGGGACTTGTGCTATGCCCCTTCTGGTGCTATTCATTCAATATCTGTGAATTCAGGAGGAAAGTGGGAAGGGAAACAAGCTCTTTCTTCTTCATTCACTGATATCCTGACAAAGTTTCATTCTTCCCACCTGGGAGCAGTAGGAAAGCTGCGTGTCGGGGGCAACCAGTCAGCCAGGGGGATAAGGCAGGGCCTGGCAGTCGCAAACAGCCCATTTGCTGGAAACTGATGATCCAAAGCTGCATGGGGAATTTGTATGAATAGAAGGAAAGACAGCCAGTAATTGGGATCGGTGGGTGAAGTGTCAGCAAACAGAAGAACGGGATACTTTGGTGACGGTGATAAATGCTAGCAGCTTTTGGTCTCATCTGGAGGAGCATATTGGAGCAAAGACTTTGTAAGAGAAGGAAGGAATGAAAAGACAGCTATCTGGTGGATGTTACAGTGGAAAAGGGTTCAGAAAACAGAAATTCAGCTGAGCGTTTTTAGGGGGAAGATCAGCGGCAAGCCACAAGGGTACTTCCCCAAGCCTGAGAGGGTCATTGTATTTTACAACGCCAGGAATAAGTCAGCAGGCTGGAAGGGGAATCTTCTTAACAACCCCTCCATTCCTGTGCTAGGTCATCTCTCAACCCACCCTCATCCTCTGCTGATGGAATTCCCCCACACGACAGCCTTGCACCACCCGCAGCATCATGGTTGGTGCGTCAAGCCACCAGGCCCCCTTGCCTGCAGCTGCAGAGCCATGGGGCTCTCCGGTAGAGCAGCACGGATGTGGAGGCTCTGTGCCTTCCCATGGGTGCAGAAGGCTGGCAGCTCCAGCTGGGAGTCTGGGGCTGAGGGACAAGGCAGCCTCGCAAGCGCGGTCTCTTGGCAGGCACTGGCCCGCTGACCGCTCAGGGCTGGGTTACTTTTGCCAGCCAGCCCAGCCGATGTGACTCAGAGAGGAATTTGCCTACAAACCAAGCATGTGCAATAACAAGATGCCGTTTCCAGAGTCATTTCTCTGACCCTCACCAGTGTTTCAAAACACGTCTCAAATGCGATTGGCACCTTAGTGCTGCCGATTTTAGAAACGTTTTGCTTTGGAGGAAGGACTCGAACACAGAGGTGATTATCCCTCCCCTTCTGGCAGCTTCAGGACTTGTGCGGCTTGCGGGGAATGTCAGAGATGAACAGCATGTAAAAGAGCTCCAGCAAATGCTCTCTCCCAGAGCACCAGGACGTGCCTCTGTCCTGCTCGTTTAGACTGCTGAGGATCTTTGCCCCTTACAAGAGAAAAGATCCTGGCTGAAGTAGCACAGACATCCATCTAACATGCCCGGAGACAGCAGCACCAGCGACAGAGAGAGGGACTGATTCTGCTGTCAGCAGTGCCAGCAGAGTCAATGGGAGTCGATGTTTACTTCTGTTACGCTGCCTCACGCAGACAATGATAAATGTTATGAATTTTAAAAATTGAGATTCGCATTAGGTTCCTTTAACTCATTTTAGATTTTCTGCTTAGCTTTATTAAGTGGCTTTTAAAAGCAGTTTAGCTGCTCCGGCTCACACCACTGCAGCCCTGCCTCCCGGTCTGCCTCGCCCCAGGAATAACACCAAGCCCGGGGTGTTTGTAGGGAGCTGGGACGGCACCAGGGATGGGGCAGTGCATCGGTTGGTCAGTTGGGGTGGCAGCACGGAAGGACGGTGGTGTAAAGGTGGTAGCAGAAGGTGAGGAATGGTCCTTCCATCCATGTGCCTTCCCCAGGCTGGTTCCTCAGTCCCTCCTGGGCATCATGAGGTACCTGCAGGTGGGTTAGTTTTTGTGCTGTGCATTTCTCATTATCTCCCTCCCCAGCAAACTTTTACGACCCCTCACCTGTGCAAGTCTCTTCACTCATCCTTATACCAAAGCGCTTTGCCATTCTAGGGCCACGGTCTCAGAAACAGCAAGCCGCGGCATCGCTTTCTAGTCTATATGTCAGGTTTGCAAACTTTAATCTTCCCAGCTCCTTTCAGAAGGATGTGCCATCAGGCATCATGTAAAGCTGAGAATCCAGAGATATTTCTGCTCCCCTCAAATACATGCAGAGGAATATTATTGCAAGGGTTTGGTTTTCTGTGTCCACAGGGATGACACAGACAGACAAGTCTAGGCACTTTCAGGCAGCAGATCTCAGGCTGATCTCCCGCACATTAGTGCAAATCAAGAGTAGCCCCAGTGGGGTGAACTCAGCTTCCTCCTGACTTTTTGAGGCCTGATCCAGCTTCCCCTGAAGTCAGTGAGAAGATGCCAACTAACTCGTGGATCAATCCCTACATGCCTTGTAGGGGTACAATCCGCATCTCCCCTGTTCCATCCCAAACTCTGCCTGCCACCTGCCATTTCATTTTGCATGACACAATTACCATTTTTAATAATGCCACTGCATTTTCTTGGCTAAAGAGCCTCTGGAGACCCAGTCTGAAAGAAAAGCTTCCCCATCTCTTCTGCACGCCTGCAGGTGTGTATCATAGCAAGCCCTTCCTAAGCATCTCTTCAAAGACACTCACAGCTTCGTCTCCTGTAATCTAGATACACTTTTGACATTGCTAAATAATTATGCAATTACACAGTAAACTGGTGGTGGGAGATATGCAACTGGCAAATCTCTGTTCTGGTGATTAAAAACAGCCATCTTGCCTATTGTGAGAGGCAGCAGAGCTCTCTCAGCTGCCTGAAAACTAAAGCAAGGGGAAAATGGACCTGGTATGGACTAGAAAGTAATGCTGATTTGTGGGAGGTGAACTTCTGAGATAGAGATTTACTCATTTGGGTTTATTTTTGAAAATATGACACCGCTTGTCTGCCAGGGAGTGGGACAGGGATAGGCAGAGATAAAAGCCTGAGCTGCTATACGCAACCAAAGGTGACTGAGAGCTGCAGGACGGGGATTTGCCTCAAGGGACTTAACCTTCTTCCCCTATTGGTATTTTATTTTTTGTCCATTGATTATAATGGAAGGGGAGAGATGGAAAACTCATGTAATTCCCAGTCCTTGGGGCTGTGGCCTGGATAGTAAGTGCCATCTAATCTGATAAGGATGCATTGCAGGCTGGTTCATTTGGGTTCTCCTTTATCCTTTGGGAGTCTTGTCTGAATGAGAAGTACAGAAAGGAATTAAAACTCCCTTCCAAAAAAAAAAAAAAAAATCTACTCAGCTGATTTTTCTGCTTTCTTTTGAACAGTGACCCGCTGTTTCCCAAGAGCTGGGTGATGCCTGGTGACAACAGACTGACTTCACATGGGGATGCTCACACCGCTTCGTGGGGAGATTGCCCAGCAGCAAGGGGCAGAATTGGCCAAAGCCAGCAGGTGTCCCAAGAGCCACGCTGCATGCTGGACACAGCCATGCCAGCCTCCTTCTCACCACTGCTCTTCACCTCCTGTTACATTTCCTCAGAACCCACCTCTCCAGATAAGAGTGCTGGCTGCAAACCTGGGCTGCCATTCCAGGTGGCAGTTGCAGGTAGGAATGGATCCATTACATCCCAAGATGAGGCATCTTCCCATCCAAATCAACTCACTGGTGCAGATAGTCCCAGAACACTGTTTAGATGGAGGATTTTATTCAAATGGCATATGAAACATATTTTTTCTTGAATTTAATTTTAATTAATTGTGCTGCCAAGGGTGAGCTGAAATGGCCTCTATTTTTAATTTTTTCTCCCCACAGTGGATGTCCTTAAACTCCTTCCTATAATGATATGGTTGTAGCTTGCAAAAAGCCTGTCTGGATTTATTATTCTGCCTCTTTCGTTGTCCCTTCTAATCCTAGAGAGAACATTGCAATGACTGCTGGTTAGAAAATTAGTTAAGTGAACTGTATACTGTATTCTCTGCCTGTATCTCTCCTTATTAGGGAGAAAAGATAATATAGTTCCCCCTCTCCCCTCCGCTCACCCTGCATTTCATCTACAGCTCATGTAGGGAACATTTCAACTGACTGCTGCAGCCTGCTTGCCAAACGATGTGCATCTCAAAGCCCTTAGGGTAACTCTGGACTTTTGGTGCAAAGTGCAACATGTGGTATCACGCCTGCAGCACAAGGTGGTGGAGACTTTTGCCACTGATGAACAAGTGCTAACAAAACAAACCTGTTGGAGTAGATTCTGCACTAGACAAGCAGCAATCACCTGCTTCATGTCTGAGCACTACCTCTGCAAGCAGTATTTTGGGTGTTTGCAACACAGTGCTGCAGTTTCCCTTTGGGCCCCTATCGCTGGAGTCCTCCAACCAAATGTGTCAAATTTGGTGGGTCCCAAAGCAGAGTGGTGTCATAGTGGTGAGCTCTGCCCCATGTAAACAGTCCCTCTATTCAGGAAAGACTTGGAAAAAGATGTTTTCTTCTATCCACAGCCTGGCAGCATGATTTCTTGTCATCAGGGTATTGCCCACCATGGAGGCCTCCTCCTCCAGACGGTCCACGCATCATGTTTGGAGATCAGACACATTGGAGGGCTGCAAATGAAGCCACGTACAAGGTAGCCGACCTCTTTAGCAAAATGTGGATGAGACACCCTATAGACTGTTTAAAAATATTGTCAAAATTAAAATGTATGTGTAGTGGGTAGAAAGCCAGAAATGTCCTTGTAAAACATTACTGCTATGTAGTTAATAGTGGATTTTTCTTGTCTGTATGGACTAGTTAAGGGAAGGAATTTTCCCAAACTAAGTCAATTTATTGCACAGGGGCCATTTTAAAAGAATATCTGACAAAGGGATAGATGAGCCTGTTATGAGAATAAACTCCCAGAGAACTAAAAGGACAGCCCCAAGGAAGGCCAACCTGATAAGAATGGAGAGCTATTAAATGAAGATACTCTTTGTGTTCCAAATCCAAATATATCTCATGCAAGAGCAGAGCTTTCTAAAACAAATCCCTGTGACAGATGAAGGATTTAGGCACAGACAGGTTGTCGGTTTAATGAATTCCTAGCATTTACCCCACCAAGGGAGGAGGACCCAAACACTGCTGTTCAGAACCATTTTCACATGGATTAGAGCAGCCACAAATGACAGAAAACTAATTTTGCCTTGTTACCCTCCTTCACAGCTCATCTGTCCTACTTTTTACTTATAAAGGAATGAGTAATTCCAAAAAAAAAAAAAAAAGCTCCAATATTTATAGATGCTCTGGTCTCTTTTGGGCTCACTGAATATACGTGAGCCATGAGCCTAATTGCATATTTTAGGTGCATATGTAGTTCTTCAAATGCATCAGGAAAACCTTGCCTTGGAGACAAGGAAGGTGGCTCAAAATGAAGTCATACACCCTTTCCCATATCAGGCCACATCCTATCCTGCAGGGACCCCTTCCTGGTTTATTCCTGCGTCAAGCCTGGCCTCCAGACAGGAGCTCCAAGAACCGGTGGAAAAAGTAGGCACAGGCACCAGTGCCTCATACACCAGGAAAAACAGAAAGGTACAGGTCAGTCCTCTAGGATGCTGTTTGGATTGTATGGAGTGTCAGCCACCTTGCAGGGGTAACAAACCATACACTGAAAGCCCACATGCAGTACAATTTTCAGTCATTGCTTCCTCTGTTCTGGAAGTGGGTATTGAAGCACTACACATGGAACATTTAACAGTTGACCTCCCCTCACTGCAAATGACTGGCCTTATGGCTAACCCCAAGTGGTTCATAAGGAACAAGAGCCATAGACATTTTTTTAGGATTTATTTAACTAACTGATCCACCTGACTGTTGACAGAGAAGCTCTTATATCTCACCACAAAATGGAAGCCCTCGGTGCCTCTGTCTCTAGAAGCAGCCATGAGACAATGCTGGGTGCTTGTGCTTGACCCAGCTCCCTGAGCTGTCCCTCTGCCCTGGCTGTGCAAAGGAGACTGCAAACAGATGGATGTGGCCAGAAAACCATAACAAACGCTCTAGTCCCAAATGCAAAAGTCTCCGTGTGTACCCAGTGCCGTGCAACCCAGACTTCCACAGCAATTTCTGTTGTAAACAGCCACCCTCCTTCTTGTCACCATACAGCCATGTGAGACTGCAGGGGAGAGCATCCCACCACCATGGCTTCTCCAGGAGCTGGTACGTACCAACGATGATCTCGTTGTTTGCTGGCTTCCTGCCCTCCAGGGTCCACACCTCATGCAGCGACCACCTGAGAGGAGACAAGGAGATGCTCAAGGAGGGTTAGGTTTCCCTTAGCTCCCATGTCCTATCAGCTCTGAGATGAGGTCTCTGATAGACCCTTATGTCTTAACTGGCTTTAAATGTCTATTTTTGGCACCTGTGTGTCTCCCCAGGAATCACTGGTGGATAAATGAAACTCCCCTTGCGATTCACAGAGGAAAAATGCATTGGGGAACCTACTGGGCTATGTCAAAACCCAGATCAGATTTGCCTGAGGAGCAGCCCAACTGTCTCTTCATCCCTGACCTTGTTTCCTTTCCCTTGGCACCAAACAATCCTCTTTCCCAGCACAAGAGATGCGGGGACTAGGTGTTAGCAACCATCCAAGTGAAGAGTTACTTTAAATCCAGGATGACTTTCTGACTTCTCCTCCCGTTCTCCTGAGCCACCAGCTATGGAAATTTTTCATCTCTGATAAAGCAGATTAGCTACTGGAAATGTCAGAGAGAGGCTACAGATGGCTGCACTGTGGGGAAATATTTCCTTGCTAGCCCTGGAAGCTACTGAACACCGGACCCCAGGAGAGAAGCTCCACAGTCCATTGCATAAAGTGACTTGGCCTGTGAGGCTGATAACGCAGAAACACCCCAATGTGCTCTGTTTGGTGAAATCAGCTAACAGCAGTGACTCAAAAGCACAGACAGCTTTGTGAGGGGAGGCGGGGTGGGTTTTTTTTTTTTTCTTTTTCCTACTTCCATTTCTTTCTTCTTTAATTTTGGTAATGGATCAGAGTCAAATGAACAACATCTGGCAATTAGCACATCCCTTGCCTGGCTCCGATCTGCCACTAAGTTCTGAGTGTTTGCCTTTATTTTTAAATGGGTGGCTGTCAGAGAGAATTAAATGGTGCCTAAAGAAGCACACAGACATTATAATTAAAGGCACGCCAACCTTGACAGGTAGCTGGGAGTGGAGTTCAGAATTTCAACTTTTCATGGGAAAGGGGGCTGTTGGCACGCGCATGTGCTGTTGAACTCCATGTGTTTCCCGCAGCTGATCTATCCCCAGGTGCTTTTTATACACCCATATTCGCAATTAATCGTCTCTTTGTCTGCTCCATTTCAGCAGCGTTCCAGCCCAGTATTGCAAAAAGGAGCATACTTTAAATCTAGGAATAAAACTGGAATCCATTAGCTGTGATTGCGTGTGCTTCTGTGGGGCTTTGCTGTTAACAAGGATAGAAATGATTTAATGGAAAACAGAACAGAGAGCATAAACCTGCCAGCACGCGGAGCATCTTGAAACCGTGTAGTCAGTAATCCAGGGGAAATGCCTTCCAGCTAGGAATGAGATGCCTGGTGCTCTGGGCACTTTCCTGCCAGGCCATACTATTATAATCATGGTCTTCCCTTGCTCCAGGATTTCTCATTCTACTCCTAATTCAAACAGGGCCAAATCTGCCTCCCTTCCACGTAGACCTATCCAACTCACAAGCCCAGCCAACTCTTTTAAGGGATAAAGAGGGCACGGAAATTGGAAACTGGGTTCATGTGCTAACTGCTCAGCTTTGACCCCGGTGCTGAAAGGAAGGCAAACATCACCGTAATAGGATCTAACCTGGCCTCACAGCCCTACTCAGAGGATTGCAGTTCTGGGGCTGCCAGTCCAGCATCTTTCCTGTTTTAGGCTTAGGGCTATAATTCAAAGGCCCCGGAGGTGGCAGACACTGGTGCCCCGTCGGTCTCGGGGCTGTGCTGGGTTTACAGAGGTGGGCAGAGCTGCCGCGCTGATGGGAGGGGCTGTGCTGCCGCGGAGCTCCTGTGCTATCAAGTAACTGCAAATCTGGATATTACACGGGGCAGCACCAGCAGGCAGAGAGCAGCCTATCCACATCTTCTCTTCTAAATCTGCACCTGCCACAGTCTGTGACTGCTTGGCAGTTTTACATGCCTTCTGTAAGCTTAAGCTGGACGATATTTTTACCAGATCTAGTAGCCACACTGTCCCACCCAGGGAGGCTTCAGGAAAGCGATGCTGACAGTCCGGCTCTTTTCAAGCAAAGATTAAAGCAAACTCACCCCACTGGCCCTTGTAGTACCTTCACAGTACTTGCTTTGCATAACCTTTTAGGGTTTAACAACAACCTTGTGAGTGTGCTTCCAGCTGCCCATCCATCCTGGTGGAAACCTGAGGTGAATTTGGTCCAACCTCAGTTAGCATCCTACAGAAGAGGAGAGAAGGAGTTAGGAAGGAAGGAAGGAGTAACACAGGATGGTAAAGCAACTATAAGGCCAATGATGACTTGAAGTTGGCTATAAATGCCCTGCTTACTACTGCTAGGAATACTTCAGCACTGAACCGTCTCAAGGAACCATCCATTGCCCTTATGCATCCAGCCCAGCATGCTTGTGCCACCTCCCTGCTGTGAGGAGGAGGTGGGATGTCCCGCTTGTCTGAGCTCACCTGGCACATCAGAGTCACAGGATGAACCTGCCTGACCTGGGGCAGTCAGGAGGCCGTGACAGATTGCTTTGGCACTAGTAACGGGTACAGATAGCAACACTGAGGGCTCAAAGCCGGGCTGATTGGTGGGACTGTGCTAGGGAATAACCTACCTCCCTGTCTTCTTGCAGCAAAAATATCTGTAAGAGAAAAATGACAGGAGGAAAGTAAACCTGGGGGAAAAACACTAGAGGGATGGTACTTCTCTCTCCCTGTCTCACTCCTCCCACCTTACTTTCTACCTTTCTCATTCCACTTTTGATACCTATGTTTTTCTTTTCACACACCCCCTTCCCCTGCTTTCCTCCCCAGTCCCTCTCCCTGTCTCTGATGGATGGAACCATTAGTGGAATCACTGTAAATAATGTGTAAAGTTAGAAGTTACAACAAGGTATCTCATTAAAGCAGCTTCACTCATCTTACTTCCCAATTAATGTTTAAGGCTTCGCTGGAATGCGGTGACAATATGTCACAGCATATCATTGTGGCAGGCGACAGGAAGTTAATAACCCACTGGCCCTTAAAGGAGCCTTTAATGTCAGCTGCAGAGGAGTAAATAACAGTGGTTTCTCCCCCTCAAGCCTGCCCCCCCCCCCCTCCTCTTTTGCTTTTTCCTCTTTTAATTCACTGCAGGAATGAAAGAGTTTGTGCTGAAATAACATCATTATCTCATAAAACCATCTTCCTGCAGAGGCAGAGCACAAAAGGTGTTGCCCAAGGGACTCTGGGATTTTCGGCACTGGGACAAAGTTGCTCCAACTCCCCACCCCAAAAATTCGAGAACTCACAGAGTGTTTGCCTTCACCGCTCTTTCTGCCTCCACTCAGGGCCTTTTTCCTTTTTAATAAAAGAAACTCCCTTGTCCTTCTTTTCTTAGTAGTAATTTCTACCCCCTTCCCACACCTTCAAGCCCCTAAAGACAACTTCATAGTATCAGTGTAGTCAAAAGTTTCCTTTCATGTATAATGGTTTTATCTACCATTATTGTAACTTTCCTCCTTTGAAAGAACCTACACTGCTTTCTGGGGGATGAGTCATCTTTGCCTTTTATTCCTCTAAATATCTGTTCACTTTGAGTGCAGTCGCAGCTCTTTACCCTCCTATTGCCATGTGATGGGGCTTGAGATCTCCTGGACATCGGTCGTCATAGGCTCCAGATGAGCATCCTCAGCAAGTCCACTGGAGTAAAGGAAACTCCTCTAGTTCATCCCAGACCAGCCAAAACTGGAACTGAGCTCCTGAGTTCAGAAGAGGTGGTGTGGCGTCAGTGTCACTAGCCCAATGCTCTCCGGGGAAGTAAAAATCTGTTAATCACACCGTGATACAATATAAATGACCCATTATTGGAAAACCATTTTGTAGATGTATTTCTCCCATGAAGAAGAAGAACAAAAAAAATTGAAAAATTTACAGGAAAAGTGTCTAGGACTTGGTGAATGAATCCCAGAAACTCTCTGCTCAGTTCAGCCACAGATCCAACCTGTCACATCAGGCAAATCATGCATGGATTTCTCATGGTCTCAATTTCCTCCTGTACAGTTGGTCTAAAATGTTTGCTCTGCATACCTGGGTTATTGCTTTAGTGTTTGGAGAGGTCTTTCAAATTTCAAGCTAAACAGTCAAGTGTTGTGACTATTTAAATACTTATTCTATTTTTTGTACAAGGGACATTATAAATATGTCCCTAGCCTTCTGCTCTAATAATCAGAAAATTCAGCATGAATATCAATAGCAGGCTCCCAGCAAAAAGATTAACTGTTGTTGCAAAGAGCTCTCAAATGAAAAGTCAATGTTGGTTCTTTCAAAACATTTGAAACTTCACTAGTCCCAGAATTCTGGAAGGTCCTATTCTCTTATAAGAGAATACGGATGGCCAACTGAGCTGTGTTACATGTTCATGTCAGCCTGAATGGGCCATAAAACTTCCCATGCAACACAGAAGATGGAGAGACTTCAGGAGAGGGTCACAGGTATGAGAGGACCACGGATCCTCAAGAGTTCCACTGCTGACAATACCAGGATGAACATGTAGATGAGTCCTAAAGCAGCCAAAGTTTGGTCCAAGCAGTCATAGAGACAGACTTCAGCACCTCAAATTGGAAAATGCAACTCAATGGAAGTAGATGGAGCTCAGTGTCCCATGGGAGTCACCAGTAAGGTGGGAACTAGGAGAACCCTGTCCTAAGGGGGAGCATGGGCAGGGTGAGGTCTGCCACAAGCCAAAGGTTTTGTGTGGCAGGGCCTGGTGACCTGCATCTGAAGCCCTGTTTGGATGTAGAACTTTGTCCCTACAGCTCATTGGGACATCTGTAAAGGTGACGACTAACTCAACCACCTGGTTCTGCCTCCCCACACTGCTGGAAGTTTAACATATTGGAAGTTCACATTGTGCTGTGAGATCATCAAATAAAGGCACTACAGAAACACAAATGTGCTCAGTTCCTTCCTCCTCTCTTCTCTAGCTCAAATATATTATTGATTTGCTCATTTACCAGGGGCCACTTGTCAAAAGTATAACAGCATTAGCAGCACTTGATGTAATAGGGGAATGGAGAGGTCTGTGATTAAGTTTAGACAGCCTTGTTTGACTTAGTTAATTGGTTAAATATATTCAGTTACATGTGATGCTTCAGATTTTCGGCTCCAATAAGGTATAATATTAATTTTAATTAAAGCTAAACAGAGTTGGCCAAATATTTCTATTTTCTGGGTATTTTTCTCAATCATATAATTCATATTCTGCTATAACAAGGATTCTGGTAACAACTGAGGCCTGGAACCTTTTTGTTTGACCATTTTAATGTAAAAGATGAACTAGGTAGTCTACAATCGAGGAGATGTGAATTTATTAAAATCTTTCTAAGCTGAAGAAGAAATGGGGAGGACCTAGTTAAAATTCCCCTCAACCCCAAGACAGGATTAATCTGTGTCTTTCCAGAGAGATGTTTTTCTGCCTTTTCTTAAAAATCTAAAATTTTCATGAAAGCCACAGCTGCAAGAAGTTGCACCTCCTCCTAAGTTTGCGAAGGAGCCTTCATATTGGCTGTCAACCCTAGACAATCCCTAGTTCGATGCTTCCTTTCTGAATATCTGCATCCATCACAACAGAAAGGTCAAATAGCATCCTACAGATTGCCTTAGCCAAAGTCCCAAAAAGTGGGGACTCTTACCATAGATCCTTGAGCATTTCCAGACACAGAGCTCCCTTAGTTCCCTCCTTATGGAGACTCCCATAAGACACTGAGCCCCATCTCCTTCAGCTCAGCATTCCTCTGGGGAGGGGATATTTGTGCCAGGGACATGCTGACATGAAGGTCAGATTTGCAAAGAGATGTTCCAAGTTGCCAAGTTCCCTCAGCTCTTGCCTGGAGAGGCTTCAGTCTGGCTTGCCCATCTGCTATGGTCCTTGCACCATAAAGGTCTCTATCCACAGCACAGCTGGCATTGTATGAGGAACTTGCAAGTCCCAGTGACACTGCCAGACTGTCCAGTAACACTGCCAGACTGGTGTAATTGGAGCAGATTCACCTGACATCTAATGCATAGCAAGGCATCCAGCAGGTGTTCAAATGGGGGAGGAGGCTACCTCCAATGAGCCACGTCGACGTAATAATTACAAGAGTCGATTCTGCCTTCCTAATGACAGCAATTGAAAGTGCAAATACAGCCACAGCACATTAAAAATAGCCCACAGCTCCCATGAAGCAGCAGCTGCATTTGAGGACTTTTCCCAATGCAGAGCTCACAGGACCGCCCCCTGGCTTTCCTGCCAACTCCCCACCCCTCTGCTTTGCATTTCAATTATTTTTCCTTCTCTCTCTTGAAATGCAGACTGAAAGATTTGAAAGAAGAAAGATGGAAGGCAACTCCTGTACTGCTTACCAACCATGCCTGGATTTCTTTATATTACAGGTGGTCAATTAAAAAGATGTGATATTTTTCTTTTACTGTATTGGGATCCAGCTCTGCAAGCCTTTAATTATCTGTATAGGTGGAGCCAGGACTGGGAGAGGGTGGAAACAGCATCTATTCTTTTAGCTGATCCATCCCTGAGAGCATTCAGCTCTGATATTTTGAGCCTAGTGATAAAAAAAAAAAAAACATTTTTGCATGTTTTTCCTACTCATCTCTACTGTAAGGTTCTGATCTCCTGACTTCCACAGGACCTAAATGTCACATACATATACAAGCATTTTGTTAAACAAGGGCCGGCCCCGACTTGGCCCAATGATCATACCTTATCTAAAAGGTGACTTCATAAATCCTCCTTAGAGCATCTGTACATGGTAAATGACATCCCTGGCATGGCTGAAAACCCTCAGCACCAACTTGTGCTGGTGCACTTCTGACTGTACTTAATGACACACCCTAGTCTGACTTTCTATCACCTATTAATTGTACATCTGCCCCTTAGAAACAACGCAGAGGTGTGCCTGTAGGGGAAGGTGCAGTGGTCCTTTCTTCCCAGGACTCGGGCAGGAATGCCCCAGGTCTAACTGGCATAGCTCATTGCTCTCCCTGCTCGGATCTTCCTCTAGTCCACATTGGACAACCTGTCTCCCCAATAAGGATGAATAAACGGGCAGTCTACAACACGAAACAGAGATAGAACAAAATCTATTACATTGTGTTAAGGATTCTTTGAAACTTGCTGCCTGGGTTGTGCGAGGGCTAGCAGAATAGCACTGGTATTGGCATTCATCAGGTACGGGAGTGGGATGATGCAGAAAAGCAGGCTGGGACCCACAGTGCCGCAGCCCAAAGGAAGAATCCTGACATCTCGCTTTTGTATAGGGCATCAGAGAACCCAAAGTTATGTTCTCAGGGGAGTCAGTCATGGGGCTGGAAAGGAGCGAGATATAATTATGGAATAACGCATGTTCTTTTCCCACCACTCCCCACCTTCTAAATTAGCTGTCATGTCACTAAAAACGTTTCCATGTTCCACAATCAGTCCACTTAAAGGTAACAAAGCAGCACAGATCTATCAAACTCACAATGAGCTCTGCTAATGACCTCTGAAATTACCAAATCCATCCTGCTTCCCAGCACCCTGGCCCTGCCTCTGCCTCTCTTCAATCATCGCTCTGCCTGAGGCCTGGCCCAGGGGGAAGGATCGTGTTGGAGGGCACACAAGGCTGCATCCAGCTGCCTGGCGCGTCATTGTCATGCCTTGCAAAACTGTTCTTCCTGGCGCGAAGTGCTGAGGCTGTTGGGTTTATGCCTTTTTTACTGTGAGGGGGATGCTAGGGAGCTCTGGGCAGTTTCTGGAGGTACCAAAGGGAAACAGGGAAACCACCAGAGCTAGAGCCAGCAGTGAAATACCAGCAGAGTGCATTGTTCCTGGTCCCTGATTATGCATTTAGCTGCATTGCTAAGCATTTTTTTTTTTTTTGTAACTGCTCCTCGGAAGTGCAATCTCGCTGCTATTCAGATACAATGTGGCTTCTATTCTCTTTCCCAGTTTTAATTATGTGTCCGCCACTGCTCCTTCTCCAAGCTGGCGGGCTTTGAGATTCATAATTTCAGCCTGACACCATAGTAACCACTTAGTTTGATTCAAGACTCTAATGTCATCACTGGCTGGTCTTGAATAGAGCAGGGAGAGAGGGTGTAATTTGAAGGCAGCATCACATAGAAACTGCAATTATTTCTCCCTTTCAGAGGGAAATGTAAACAAAAGGTCATCGCTGGTCAGTGCTCTTCATTTCCATCCTCACACATTGACAAGCTGACTTTTTTGTTTATTATTTATTTCCTCACCCACCCGCATGCCTCCACACCAACACTGCATGTAGCAGCCAATGTTAGTTAGTTATCACCTCTCCATACGGATGTGACTACATCCCTGGGAGAACCCCTCTGGTATTTAAAAATGGCCCCAGACAGCTTGTAAAAACACCCCGGGGTCCCATGAGGATTCTGGAGGGGGCTGTCTCCATGGGCGTGCAGCCTCTACAGCCCTCTGCAGCCAGATGCTGCAGCAGCCAGCACATGCCAATAGGCAACCCTGGCTTCTGGGTTGCCTATCAAGGCAAAGATCAAGGATAGGAAACCCCTCTCCTTGCAAGAAAGGGGCTTGATTCAAAATCTCTTCTCTCTCTTTTCCCTTTCTCCCATGCAGATCCCATGTAAAGTTTCCCACGTCTTTCCCCTTAAGTTAAATATGTGAGTCTTATCTGGGGACCAGGCTTCATGGCTCCAGAAATGACCCTCTAGCCCCCAAGAGCTGTCTTGTCCTGCACCAGCTCAGAGAGCTACCTTGTAGTCACTCACTCAGGCTTATAATAAAAGAGCTGCAGGGCAGCAATGCCACCATCCGAGTTATTAGCCCACAGACGGTGGTTTGCCATGCCTCTGGACACAGACTTTCTCTGATCCCACTGGGGAAGGCAGAGACACATAAGACAGACATCAGCAAGAAAGATGAATGTGTGCACACAGTGAAATGCAATTCACTCGGTAGCATTTGCTGCAAATCCTGCTGCAATAAATGAAGCTCTCCAGCCCTCCCCCAATGGCTCAGTGATAGAAAGGAGTTAAGTGAAAATAAATGCTCATATCAAATCACAGGTATTGATTTTCTGAGCTAGTAAATGAAGGTGCTTTATCTCCGATGGGAGATTGAATGTCTGTGTGCCATGCTTTGCTCAATTTTCATAAAAAGGAAGGCATGGTGGAATTATTTTACCTGGCTTCTCAAAAAGTGTAAAGGGAGCAGATTCTCATGTCAATGACAAGAGGTATCAGCCAGGAAAAACACCATGAAAACAACGGAGCCGTTGAGGATTGGCAATGGAATAACAAGGCTGGGTGGCTGTTCTTGGACATTGACTTGTCCTTCAGTAAATATGGCAGTGTCTTTCCACATCTCTGTGGTCCCTTTCCCCTGCCAGTAACCTGTTCTCTGCAGTTGACCTTCACTTTGCTGGAAGTTAAGCTTACATCTGCATCATTTAATTCTACTGGCTGGTTTAAGATGAGAACAAGGGTTTCACTGCTACTTATGCCAGTTTTGAGCTCTAATGAGTTCTGAGCAGGATGTGATATTGAAATTATAGGTACATTATATTTAATAATCCACAGAAAAACCTTAAAGGGAGTTGTCCATGGCCTTGAGGAGTGGTTTAGAAGATCAAAGCTGACTGATGCAAAGTAATTCATGTAGGCAGGGGAAGTCATACTTGCAAAGGTCCTTTTGGAAACACAACCGCTTTTTGACTGGGTTCATCTACACAGGCATGCCTTGAAATGAAAGAGCTAAACTTCTGCATCTGACACCCACAGATCTGTGTCCAAACCTTCCATCTTATCTGGCAGTTACCCATCTTATGAGGCAATCTTCTGGCACTAGCAATCCATCTCTGCAGCCGTCCACCCATTTCACTATGCATTCAGACCTGATGTATTTTGCTGCTGATATTTTTCAAAGTAGAAGAGATCAAATATATAAAAATAGATGCAAAGAAGCAAGTCATTAAAAAGCAGGCCCTGTGCTTTTGCAGCAGAGCACGGGATTCTTCTGGTATAAAACTGTGCTGCTGAACGCATTTTCACTCCCTGCCTTTCATGGCCCTGCACACCAAGGCAGATCTGAGAGGATCCAGCTGAACCCAGTGACAGGGAGAAATGAAACAGCAGGTGGATTTCAGCCAGAAGTGATGTTTGCATGTGAGGCATTAAGAGACACTTGCTTTCCTGACTTGGAGCCTGGCTACCTTTTATATCCTCACAGTATTAAGCAGAGAGACAACTCCTGAGTACAGCAACTCAATTTGCAGGGACACAACCACTCATCTTAAACTTTGAGGCTTGTCTGTGTTGACGTGAAGAGATTCGGGATGCTGTTCAGAATTCCAGAAAGGCTAGCCATGCTGACATGGCCTGAAGCTATTTCTCTCTCCACCTCTAGCCTGACAATTTCTACTCAACTCCAAGGGAGCAAAGCTAAGCCCAAGTCCATCAGTTCAGTGGAGAAAAGTTCACAAGTCCTGTCATGGATTTCCCAGCACTGATATGTCATGAATGAATAGACTGGCTGTTGACACCAGTTTTCACTGCACGAGGACATATATGGAGAGCAGTAAGAGAGAAATTTGGCTCTTGATTATTAATGGTTCTGTCTGAGAGGTGGGAGGTAGCAGAATGGGTCTAAAGAAGCAACAATGCAAATTCACACTGCTGGGAAAAACATCCACAGTAAGTGGGAAGCATGAACATGGCCCTGTAAGGGAATGCTGTCTTGATGTTAGGCTCCCAAAGTGGTCTTTGCTGTGCAGTCGCAAGGCAGCACTGTGATGAAAAGAGAAATAGTTTTGTGACATCATCCTCTGAAATCTACTTTATTATTTCCTGGTTATTGTACAGCCCTTCTCAAGGCAGAATGTGAGCATCTTCCAGGAGCTCAGATCTGCTCAGGGAGGTGGTCACTTGAAATAAATAAGTAGAACAAGGCACTCTTTTGTAGATCTCAGTTGAACCAGTCAAGTCACTCTTGCCAGAGCCATGGGGTAAATAGTCGAGATTTTCTTTTTATTCCCAGTGGGAGGGTTGAACATAAGGCATTAGCATTCTGTTTTGGTAGAATTTCCATTTTCATAGTGACAATCATTTCATGTCGCCAAGATTTGTCAGCCTCTTTGCATCTGTTTTTGCTTTTGTTTGTTTGTTTGTTTTTGGTTTGGTTTGGTTGTTTTTATTTAGTTTAGTTTTGTTGCTTGGTTGGTTTGTTGGGGGTTTTTTTTGGGTGGGGGGGTGATTTTTTTTTTCTTTTTGGGGAGGTTGTTTTTGTTTTTGTTTTTGTTTTTTGGAGTGGAGGAAGAGGACAGATTGCTTTGTATTATTATTTCCCCCCCACACATGTCGAAGGTATATTTTTCAATAACATTCTTACTGTAAGAAGCAGAAACATTGCCCTGTACAACCCTTCTATAGAGTGCGAACATCAATCCTCTCTTATTAAGCTGAAGCTAAAATGCTCATAGACAAACTGTTAAAAAGCAGAAAGCATCTATGCTGTGGTGGAAAAGGTAAAATGCAGTAATTGTCTAAACCTTTCAAGGAAGAACATCTCAGTAGGGAAGGAAGGACCTTTTTCCTTTCTGTGGCAAATTGCCAGAAGACTCCAGGAAAGCTCACTTCACCAAGATATATTTATTTTTAGGCACAAAATCACCTTTATTACCCTTGATTCCTGCAAATTTGTTCCAAATGCAGAGAGAAGAAGCAAACACCTTTCCCTACCCAGCTTTGTGCATGTTATCCCTCTCTAATATTGCTGCTCTTTTTGAGTGCTTTCTGAATCTGATTTATTTGCAGTCTCCCAAAGAAAAAAAGGCATTCCTTTTCATGTCTACATAGGCAACAAGAGAGAGAACTGGAGCATGTGTAGACATATAGCATGGATTAGTCTGATTAAATTCAGGCCTCTAAGTCTGTGTTAGTCACCCAAAGCTCCTTTCTTACAGTAGACAGACATCTCATCAATATACAGTCAATGGAACCAGAGGTGTAATTCTTCTCATTGCAAAGTAGATGCCTAAAGTATGTCACATGAATCACACCCCTAAGAGCCCATTTCTCCCCATTGACTGCAGCGGGATCCTAGCATGACTAAACTGTTTGTAGATACTGAAACCAATGCTGACTGAGATGACTTCCATCTATTGCACAAGGCCACTCTGTACCGTTGAATCCTTGCACGAGCAGCTCTTCTTCCATAATGTCTCTGATGTTGTGGTTTAACTGTTGTTGTTACTCACCCCAGGAAATTAGGGCTAGTTCGACTATGGAGACAGGTCTAAAGGCACAGGTCTCACTGAGGGATCCTGAAGCAACCTTGGACAGCACTGCAGGCAGGATGGAGCAATATGGAGAAGACAGTGCCCCTAACAATATCTTTATCCTGATGTTGGACACTACCCACTGGACAGCCCTGTGCATGGCAGGGTAGCTTTAGGATGGTACTATGGATCAGTCCTCTGAAAGCATCTTTGGGCAGTCAGAGATAGATGGACCCATGGAAGTCCTCACTTCTCCTCATTATCAGACCTGAAGTAACCCAGGGGTAGAGAAAGAAGAAGACAGCTTGATTAAAACACCAGAATATAGAAACTCAGCTTTTTTTTTTTTTTTCCTCTGCTATGCTGCATCCTTGTGACTCTGAGCAATTCACTGTGGCTCCATTTCCCACCTGTAGCACTGAAATAATGGTTTTTTCCTTACCCCTGCTCAGGCTTATCTCTTGGACCAACAAGTGCTAGGCAGTAGGTGATGAAGACATAAAAATATGGCCCAGTGAACTGTTGATCCCTGGACCTTATACACAAACTCAGTCCAAATAGCAAAAAAATTAAATGTCTGAAGGCTGGAGAGGTATCTGAATTTGGTCAGGAATAAGAAATGGGTTGAATGGGTATTTCGGTGGGGAAAAATGCCTTTTTTCTTCGTCTGCCATGAGAGTTTTTAAATGACCTTTGGAAAAAATACATCTGGGAACTCAAGCAAGACAGCATGAGAACAGAGCTGTGAAATGCACACCAGCCAGCTCAGGTCTAACCAGACATCTTCCAAAGCAGAATCCAAAAGTCAGACATGAGATTTTGATGCCTAGTGAAGATAACTTTTTAAAGCATAAGAAAGAAGACTGTTGCAGGCTGAACAAGTCAGTGCTTCTCACAGCTGTTCTCATGAATCCAGAAAGATGGTCTATATATTATTTAAACCATCCAATTTATTGAACAGCTCAAACATTTTCCCTCTACAGTAGTCAGAGCTGATGAGGGCTCACAGAAAACTTTGCAAAGCATTCTGCTTTCAGCCAGTTCTTCTCCAGCTGTAGGAGTTTTTGCTCCCTTGCCTGGATCATTTGCATGAAGAAAGGTCTTTGCTCCTGTCACCTCCTTCCTGCCTCAGAGCAGAACCTCTGGTGATAGCAACACAGTCACCTGTGCCGCTTCAGAAAGAGATGTTGTAGAGCTTCATGGCCGTAGGCCAGCATCTTCAGATGCAGTGATGACTCTACTGGCAACATCACAGCAAAGGTGTATCAGAAAGAGCAGGAAAAGATGAGCCTTTAATGACATCTATTCTGAGATCTGTTGGAACTGAAATAGCAGACATTAGCTGGAAGGCAAGTGCTCCCCTCCATGGGTTTGAAAAGAGAATTCTGTTTAAAATCCTTCACAATACCCAGCCAGCAAACTGCCCATCTGGAGTTCCTTGGGCATCAAAATGACACATCTGCCATAAAAGGTGGTTGAAGTCCATGTGTTTCCAAATAAAACCCACATGGGCAGGGCTCTAAGAAGCTGTGAAACTCAGAAGTAAACCAAACTTTCTCACCCTTCAAATAATCTTGGGTCTTTGCATTTCAGCCTGCACTTAGATAAAAATTTACATCTGTGGTTGAGGTACCTAAAAAAGCTTTTCCTTCCTCAGTAACAATCCTGTGCCTCTCCTGGACTTTCTCACATCTGAGTCACAAAGTGATGTGTTTATATTGGAAATGTGTGCGAGCAGATCTTCCCTAACTAGCAGGGGACTGGAGAGAAACAGCTGAACAAGTACATGCTCGTACTTGCACAGACACACACACAATGGACCTAACACAGCTAGTTATAAATCTAATAAACTGGCAAGCACTACGATCCTTATGCTGCCCATAAATAATTCACTGCCAAGATGCTTGTAGGAACAGCACCTTCTGGATAGTCCATGGGAAATTCTAACGGGTACCAAGCCCTGCTGACTCCAGTTATTAATCCTGTTTATTGCTGCAGTGCCACAGGGCCAACACAGAATGAGCCCCCTTTGGGCTAAGAACTGTATAAACACAGACTCTTGAGTTCAAAAGGACTTTGGGAGGAGAAATCACTGGTATAATGATGTTAGCCCAGCCCCAGGACTGTCAAGATTCAAAATTTCTTTCCTCTCCAAGAAACAGCAATAGCTTTTAGGCAAAACTCTATGCTTTATGCCAGAAATAGACCTAAGTTGCTGAGTCTGGAATCTGACAAGGATGTCAATGTCTCCAGCTCTAAAGGATCTGGATGGGCCGTGCTTGTTAAGGTGGTCTCTGAGGCATAACTTACCCCATTGGGAGAAAGGGCAGAGAAAGGGGGAGAAGGAAGGATTCCCCTTCCTTCTGGGACTGCTTTTTTTCAGAAATACAATTTCCCTGCCAAAAGGTACGTGTTCTCCAAGAGAGCGACTGCCCTGCACCATGCATATGCAGAAGTCCCAGACCTGGTGGCTTTCCCACATTTCTTCACCAAGACATTTCTGAGGAAGAACAGAGACCAGTTTCTGTGGCTCCCCAAACCATGGGTTTGTTTCCCTCAAAGAGCCAGGGAGGAAAAACAGGGGAGCAGGTAGGTAGTTTCTGTAGCAGTGATGATAGATGAAATGAACCAGTTTTGTTTCAAGGGGCGGCTGAACAGCCATTAGACCATCACCAACCTTGAGCAGTGGCCTAAAGGTAGACAAATCTAAAAATATCCCATTATCTTGTGAGCCAGCCTGTCCCTGTCCATTGTGATTTCTAAATACGCCTTGGTGGAAGCTGAGTTTTCAAAGGATTATTGTTGAAAACATTCACTTCAAGGGGTCCCTCTCGCTCCCCAGCAAAAAGCAGTGAGATAGGATTCAGCAGAGGTAGCTGTAATCTCCCCTCCACCACTCACTCCACTGCAGCTTAGAAATGGCATTTCAATTGCCCTAGCTGTAAAGCAGGGGAGAGCTACCACCCTATAAAGCTCTCTGAGATCTACCAGTAAATACTCCCAGTCGGTGCTGATCAATATTATTGATTTTTTTTTTTTCAAGTCCTGAATCACAGTCTTGATTTTTCTAGGGGCATGACCGAGGTGAGGTGGCTCTACAGTTCCCTGAGCAAAGCCCCTTGCTGTAACTTCTACTGGCCATGAAGCACATGAAGCACAGAGCAGGTCTTCTGCATCCTGATGTGAGCTGAACCACTCACATCATCATAGGCTACCGGAACGGTCCTGCTCATACTCCAATCTGCAAAGCACTCTGTTTATGTTTTCTCCCTGCCCATTCATAGTGGAATAGGCTGCTTGGGCTGGTTTCATACCAGCTTTCAGAAAGTCAGTAATACTTCCACGTCTAAACACGTGGATTGGACACACTTGAGGAGATCCCCAGAATTCAGGGTTGGGAGCTCTTTTAAAAGGAAGTTTAACAGGCATGCTGGTTCCCCACACAGCAACAGCTGCAAAGGAAAGGGGAAGTACTGGTATCAATGGGCAGGGGGAAGTCACAGGAACTCTGATGGTCTCAGCGTGATGAACAACTCCAGGTTGTGCCTTGAGTATGACTCTGGGGACTGTGGCTGTGGACTGCAGCCATTGAGGTGAAATTCCCTGAAATTAGACATTTATACATATGTGTATAACATAATCTCGTAAGCCATAAAGCAAAGGTTGGTTCTACCTCTTCCAAGGTGTGTTTCCCAATAACGCCTTAAATGAAGTGTCTCAAATAAGGATTTAATTTAGACTCAATAAGGAGAGTTATTGCTCCATAATGAAATAGCGAGTAGTTATTGCAAACACATTTAGTGAGGTTTAACAGCCTTGTAATAGATATGTAGAAGCTGTGGCCTGGCTAGGAAAGTTCAGTGAATATCTCCTTAATCTTATACAGGTATTTTCTTTTTTGCTCAGTACACAATTACTATTTCATTAAATTTGTATTAAGCACCAGCCATGGATGGGGAAATGCACTTCGTTCTCCAGCATTGGCTGCTATTGCCACCCCTCCAAATGACTACCAGCAGTGTCATTTGGAGTTAAATTCAATGCTGCTGCCCCTTCCACAGCCTATTAAATGTACTAAATTAAGGTTGATGTGAGGAACTGGAGACCTTTTTGGTTTGGGATGCAGGGTGCTGATTTTTCATGAGCTGCTTAGGAGAGATTTCTAACCTGAAATGTGACGTCTGCATCAGCTTCGGAAAGGACCTGATTTGCTTTGGACCAGAACAGGATCGCTTGTGGGGTGGTGCTCAGCTTTGAGAATCCTGTGCATCCAAGAAAAAAGAAAGTGGACTTGGTTTGGGTGAGGGAGTGTCCCCCAGGATCAAGGGGGGCAAGAGCATTTGAGAGAGATACGATTCCTCTCCCTGTGCTCAGCCACCCAGCCCTGGGGATCACCATCAGCGCTGTCCTCTCTCTAAACATAAACACAGAAAACCTTTGGGATGCTGCCAGAACAGTTCCCAGAGAACCCTACCTTAGTCTGCTTCTGTTATTTGTAGAAGTTTCTGACAGAGAACTGCCTTCCCCAAGACCTCCTTCCTGCCTGCTAAGCATCAACTGCAGCTAGACGATCCCAACACAGGGAGAAATGAGAAGCTCAGGCTCGAAGGCAGCGGGTGCAATAGAGGATGCAGGTGGAAAGCAGAATCAATGACTTTAAGGGGAGAGCTACAATCACACCCCATGCTGTCACAAGAAAGCCATGCCCCAGCTAACAGAGGAAAAAATCACACTTTCTTTCTACCAGCCAATGACTTAAATTGATCTAATGCAGGAAGTCATCCTAGCTAATCCTAATTTTATAGGGTCTAATGGCCACCGCTTAGCTGTGATCACACTTTACCCAGCGTGTGAAAGAGACACAGACCGAGTTAGGGTGGATGCGAAGGCAAGTGAGAGATTATCTGCTTTACAGCTGTAGAAAATGAGGTACAAAAGGGGGGGAATGAACCCATCCTGATTGAGTAAGGCAGTTCTGCAGCACATCACAAACTGCACGAACGGATCCTGAGCAATTACAGAGATCTCTGCTCTGTATTGGTTTTAAAGATTGCTCTCCCTGTAATCTGTCTTTTAGGATCTAAATGGCCTGTGACAAAAGGCTTCTGATTAAGCGTTCCTTTTGCTTTGTTACACTTCAGGGTGAAACTAGTGCTCCTGAAAATAAAATAACTGAATAAAGATGAGAAGGAGAGCTGGCTGATTGCAAACTCCCAGTGCGGGAGGCTCTTCAGCATCAGGTCCATATCAGTCCCGCCACTTCAGCATCCCACAAAACACTCTGAACAAGTGCCCTCTCTCACCATTCTCCACCAAATATCCAAGTACTAGGTCTAATAAAACTTTGCCAGTGTAATACATCTTACACCCATGGCACCCTCATGAGCTCATCCTGGCTCAGCCAAGTTCCCTTCCAAAGCTCACTGAAGTGAGAAGCATTGGAGCAAACTGGGGCATAAAGATTCCTTCCCTTTTGTCTGCTTACGCCATGGTTTATGCTTACACACTGGCCCACACAACAGCATTTTTCTTCTAGAGATAGCCTGGATTTAACTACTTTTTAAATGCACAGGCTACAGTACATGCAGTATTACCCCACA
Source organism: Chauna torquata (assembly GCA_013399475.1). Taxonomy (NCBI): domain Eukaryota; kingdom Metazoa; phylum Chordata; class Aves; order Anseriformes; family Anhimidae; genus Chauna; species Chauna torquata. The sequence continues at coordinate 200,925 of VXAL01016223.1, read as the reverse complement.
CCAGGAATGCTGGTGGAGTACGGCAAAAGTCTTCACTTGACACTTCACAAGCGTGAATTTTTTGCCTCTCAAGACTCCCAGAGTCACAGAGTCTAAGTTAAAGATGCCATCTATTTTTTTCATAGAACAAGGACTGTCGGGGCAAATTATTTCTTCAAATTTATTAGAATTTTACCCACAATTCACTCTGGGTCAAATGTAACATTCTGCTCAACCAGAAGCAAAATCTTTATTTTATGCTTTGAGAAGCTTATTATACATCTATAAAGCGTCTGATTGTATTTCTAAACTTTTAGGTTATTTTTTTTCTACTTTGAGGAAAACTTTTCAGGTATTTTAAAAACTGAACCCATTCATCAGAACACACAAAGCTGCAAAATTATTTGACTGACCCATGCTGGCAATTCAACAGAAAATGCTCACTGTGAATCCTTCCACCTCCCTACTATGAAAGGGGAATAAGCTTCACATTAAATTTCTTTTTCCAGTGAAATTTTACAAAACTTAGAAGAGACAAAAAAAAATTAATTTTCTTTAAAATTTATCCAAGAATTAGCTTTATAGGACCATGGTGGCTGCAGGGGAACAAGCAAATTAAACAGACTAAAATCAACTCCAACAAACACAGCAACATCATCTCCGCTTGGGGAAAGGGAAGATATTATCAAACAACGTGGTGCACAGGGAGACCATCATCCTTCCCTTTTAGTGAGCCAAGTGCTTGCTATTACATCAGTAAAGACATGCTTTTTAGCCATTACAACTTGCACTGCTCCACGGCCATTTAGCCGTACAGGACACACACACCCATAGCCTATGGCTCTGCTTTTTGCTTTCCCTTAGGACAGGCAAGACACTGCATTACACAAATGTAGCACAAGCAAGTGGCGTCTCTGCTGAACAACACGGATGAGACTCGCTGGGCATATGCATGGCTGGTATGTGAGGAACTCGTCTTTCTTCTGAGATGGCCATCACGCTCTGTTAGAGTGGAGTGGGTTTTTTTACACATGCCATCTAAACTGCATACAAAATCATATTGGCACAGGGTGGAGGATAACAAGCTTGTACATCTCTCAGGACTCTGCTTTTGAGAGGGATTGGTGGTGGAGGGGAAGGAGTGGAGGGAGTTAAGACCCAGTGCCCTTGTTCCCAGCATCGGGCACAAACACTTGGGCCAGCAAGGAGGTAAACATCACCGTGGTTTGTCACAAGCGAGAATCAGGACAAAAAGCTCAGCTTGGTGAGCAAGGCAATACCTGTCATACACAGCAGAATGAATTCATCTTTCTAACGCTGCCACTGAACAAGTGAGTCATAGCTCCCAGGCCGCTGAGCGGAGGGAGGCTGGATTGCAGAGCATTGCTGACGCAACGTGGTCGTGTGGTGATCCAGAGAAGAGGTATTTCACTGACTGGGACAATCATTTCTCCTTCATTTTGGAGGGAAATTTTCACAAGCCCAGGATTCATTAGCAATTCAAATATACATTTTCCGTGGCTCCACCCAGTTCTTATCCAGGGAGCCGAAAGTGAGATTTAGCTACCAAAGCGTTCAGGATCTGGTCCATTTGTTTGTTCCAACTGGTTCCAGACTTCAGCAGCCATGCTCTGAGGCCACAAGTACCTGATTTTGCAGCTGGCCAAGACCCTGTACCCCTAAACCTGATGGGCCAAATCCCGCTCTTGTTTGCTGTCTTAGATATACACCCCAATAAGGGGTGGAAAATCACTGCACCCTATTAATTCAGGAGTAGCAGGCAAAAGCAGAGGAATATCTGGAAAACCTCCATAGTTTTCAAGCTTGTACATTGCTGTTCTGAGACAGAAAAGAAGTGAACCTCCTCCCAGCCCCAGAGACCTGAAGATACGAAAATGTCCCTACAGGTGTCAGAACAACTCTCTCCTTCAAGTCTCCTTGAGATCTCAAACAGCTGTTTCATTCCTTGAAACGAAGGGGCAGTTGGTGTTCCTGATGTTTTAGCAACTGAATGTCTCCTTTCTTGTCTCCTTCCCAGCATCCATCCCCATGCTTTCTTTTGCAATTTTGTTGTCTAACTTGCAAGAGCAAATCACATGAGCACAAAGTTTTGCCTTTCACCTCTGCCCCATGCCAGCCTTATCACTCATTACAAGCACAACAACATTCAAAGAAGATGCCACATGAACAGAACTGGGAGACAGCTGAAGTTTCTCCTTTGGGGGAACAGATTCTGTGGATAATGATTTGAATGAGGGAGATTAACAGAGCAGTAGGAAATGTGTAGGTTCAGTGACTCGGCTCCTGTCCTATCAGTCTTTCAACAAACAGTAAAAGCCACAAATTGCCTAGGAAAAAAGTCAAATAAAATAGGATGCATGCTTGATTGATAAACTCATTTCTCAAGACTTCGACAAGGTTGAAAAAGGTGCACATAAACTTGGTGAACCCACCAGAAAGAAGCATTTCCAAAGCTTGTCATCCAGAAAGGTACAGTAGACTGAAGAAGGAAAATGGGAGGTAGGAACGATGAACTAAGTTGTCCAAGCTGAGCCTGCAGAGCCACATCTCATGAGCCACCTTCTCCAAGGTGTCAAAGTCCCTCTTGCCCCGGGAAGCCGTACCAGCAACCTATGGACATTGTGGCCACCAAAGCCCTGGGCTTGGGTGTCACAGCCCTTTGATCCCAGCTCTGCTGCAGGAAACACCTGGGGAGGGCTGACTCCTCGCTCCTTCCAACACACAAATACCTTCAACCACACCTCTGGGGAGAAACAAAATTGTCAGCAAAGTAAATTGCTTTTTGGATTGCTTTTTATCCCATTGTGAGAGCTTCACTTTAGGAGCTATCATGGGAAGGGGTGACATGGTTGGATGAAAACCTCCCATCCCAGAGGCTGCTGCAGGGGCTCAATATATTAATAAACCAATACCTTGTGGCTGAGGCCAGACTGCAGGGCAGCTGCTGCTTCTTGAGAAGACCCGCTTTCTGCTGGAGTAGTGGGGAGAGAAAGACCTATTTTACAGCNTAAATAAATAAATAAATACTGCTTGATAAATGCATTATTAGCTGTAGTGGAAGCAATTACAGGAAGAATGGGAAGTGACAGCTGCAGGCCCCAGATAGCCAAAGCACAAAAGGGGAGTTTTAGACAAATGTCCTCCAGATAATAGGTTTGCTTCTCGTCTAGTTTGGGGGAGGGAGGTGGCAGATATGGGAGGCATTAACAGGCTGTGCCACACATAGGGAACAGAGAAGCTGCTGAACCAACTCTCTGTGGGCATAATTCAGCCTTTTTTTTTTTTTTTTACCCCCAGTGCATCTGACTTCATATTTGTTTAAAGCAATATGCCTTTCACTGCCCTCACCCCCTCTGCAGAGAGTGATACCCATAAAGAGAGGGAAAAGAGGGCCCTGGGGTTAGCTGCTTTATAAGTTTGTCCATTTTCAGGACTGGAAGCTTAGATAATAAGTTTGTGGAGTGACCTCTGGGAATGGGGTCACAGCCTGTGAGGGCATCTGTGCAATGGAAACTTGATAGCAGTAACCCAGCAGAGACAATCCAGAGACTGCTATCTGGAGGACTGCTATCGGAGGAAGAGGTCCCTTCCTCCAGATATCTCTGGAAAGCTAAGACACGGAGACAAAGCAGCTCAATGGGGATCATTCTGCTCGAGACCTTGCACCAAATATTCAAGCTGTGGTGGCTGTGAGCTCACTATAACCTCCTGCCTCACTGCTACTCCCACTAAGGATGGACAAAGCAAAGCAAATCACTGCCATTTTTTTCTGCTGACCAGCTCTTTCCATGGCCCATAAGTCTGAGATTCAGAGTCTTACCCTTTGCCCTTTTCCTATGAGGCACACACACCTTTTGTTGCTTTAACCCATGGTGCTTTTCCAGTCACACAATAATGAAAGCATTTTGCCATTTCAGGAGTGCGGGAAAGCACAGGTGATGGAAGACAGAGGGAGAATGACTCCGCTGTATAGCAGTGTGCTCCATAATAACAGCATGAGAACCAGCTGCAGTTTGGTGGGGATTATGACACTGAGGTCAGACAAGCTGTATTGTAATTTGCGTCCAGGAAAACGTAACCAGACATGACCAGGCAACAAAGGATCACTCTTCCAGTTATTATGAACAAAGAACATGCAGCCGGAAATCATAGAGGCCTCTCTACAAGACCCCTCTGCCTTCAGCTTAGCTCCATCTCAGCCTAATTACATGGCCTTGTTTGCATTAGTATTGTCTATGGGCTCTCCCGTGTCCCCTTCTTGCTGAGGGTCATTCAGAGCCATTAGCACAGATCGCACAACTATATTAGGGATTCCCCCAGGGCATGTATAAACTCTCCACACAAAATATGATCAGTCCAGCCTGGGGCAACACCCAGGAGGGAAGATTTCAGCTTAAATGGTTTGAATTTGGAAAAGTTGTAAGTAACAGAAAGTGGGGTCTAATAATAGGAAGTGTTAGGCAGTCTTAATAGAAAGCACATTACCAGGCTTGTGCTCTGCATATAATGTATCTTCTCCAAGTTAATTGCTCGTCAGTTCAGTACATAAACAAAGACTGATGCTGTGACTGTGCAAGTGGCAGGGCTCACTCCCTGGTGAGCTTCTCACAGCTAAAAAAAAAGCTCACTCCAAACACCATGTCCTGCCTGCCTACGATAGCAGAGCATCTGGGAGAACGGCTTCCTACAAACCCAGGTGGTCCTCCTGGACCTAAGGTGCTGGGGGTCTGTCACCCTGTGAGAGCTGCTCTCTCTCTTGCCAACAAACGTGTCCAGCTGAAGCAGGGTTACTGCGATGCCTCCTCATCTTGGATGTATTACCTTCTTCATCCCCAAGAAGGCTTACAGGCAGCCTTTTTTGTTAACTGCAGCTCCTGCCTGGTGTTCTGAAACCCCGCCAGTTTTGCTTTTCCAAAAACAGACAACTACAGGCACTGGGACAGAAGTACTGGCCCTGTTAATGCAGAGTTATGTGAGCAAGGAGCGAGGCTGCAGACAGGGAGCTTCCTGGGGCTGGGATGTGCCCCGGGGACTGGAAGCTAACTCAGCAGTGTCTCTGCCTATGTGTAGGAATATGCATAGGTCTAAAGCTGGAGGTTTGATGGGCTCTGAGACGAGAGGCATCAGCAAGTGTTATGGGTATGTGTTGGAGGGCAATCCAACAGGACTACGAGGGCGTCATAGGAATTACAGACAACAGCAGGAACCTGATGTTTACCAGCCAGAGACAGTAAGGTCAGCACTTTGCAACTAGCCTCATGGGTCTCCAAGTCTGCACCAAGTCTGTGGACACCATGTGGTGTTAAAGACTGAATTTGGATGGCTTGCTAAGCATCATATTAGCATCCCAGTCTGTCCCGGCTGGAACAGAGCTTCTTAACACTTGGATCAGAAACACTTTCTGAAGTAGCCTTAAGGGTTATCCATGAGAAATGCCTGAAATCTGGGATTCCCAATCGCATGAATGACTGGTCTCACCTGGAATCACACAGCAAGAGGCGTAATGAAGTGTTGGTCTCTGGCAGCAAATAGGTCTAGACAGATCGCCAGGCTGCTTCTAAACAGCAGAGAATGAATGGCCAGAGGTGAAAATTGTCTGCTTTCGAGAGTCCGCTGCTTGCAATCATCTCAGTGCCCAAGAAGGTAGCATAAGTTATCCCATGGCAAAAGATATTCTAATTTGCCTTTGGCTCAGCCTGCAAGTCTGTAATCAGTGCTGCTAATCTTTAATAAAAGGGGTTCACAGGAGCCTTTGTTTATAATGACATGGTGGGTGATAGCTCTTTCTTGTTATAATCCCCTCTCAGAAAGCATCTGATGGGGAAAATGTCTCCCTTGACAGTTTGCTTAAATTTTCATTTGCCAAAATGCTGAATAAACTTCTTGTTTGTCTAATGGAACTAGAAGGAATTGTGACACTTTTATTGTTTGTTTACTTCCTCACTGGGGCACCAGCTAAATTGAAGATGTCATCACACAGCACTGAGAATCAAGCTTCTTAATTTAACTGATTGGTTTGCAAACAAGGGTCTCCAAAGCACCACTGAGCCACACAGACTCTGTAGTGACCGCGGTCTGAAAAACAGCAGTGAACTACAGGCAGCAGAAGCAATGCAGTGGAGAGGTAATCCCAGAAAAGCTGCTGCTTTTACAAGGTATTGCACAGAAGCACCGGTCAAACGGCTTCTGTAAAACCAGCAGAGAGAAGACAAAGAGAGCAATACATTTTCCTATAAATCCTACATAATTAGCAGCTGCTACTGGATTAATGCGAGCACTAATTCTGAAAGGATGGGGGAACTGGATTTCTTACCTGAATTCTTTCTATTATTCACTCTTTTTTATGCCCTTACAACCAGGAGTAGAGTTACTCATGCTTTACACCACGCCAAGCAAGGGCAGACTGCAGCACTCAGGATGCAGACAGAGGAGCAGTCCCCCATGGATCGGTGAGATTTTCAGACAGATCAAATGTTGAGCTTCAGGTAATTGGCAGAGATCCTTTAATGTCTGAGTTTAACACTCACCTACTAGAAGAGAACACAATTAGGCAATGAGATGTGGAAGAGTCTGAAGTGCCAGGTATAATAATTCAGCTGTAGTAGGCTGTTCAGCAGAAAGCTGAAGGCTGAGAGCTGTCAATTACACAAGGGGTGAATTAATACAACCAAATTCATGCACTGAAGCATCTTATTATTGCTATGATCACATTTTATTACGAAGCAGTTTGGGTGAGGTTATTTTTTTTTAATTTATTTATCTATGTTAATTTTGTACAGAGGCAAATAAGTTATGAGTTGGGAATTGTATTAATTTCACTGCTTGGAAATATTTTAATAGCCGATTAGGTTGCTTGTTAGTTGTTTTTTTTCTTTCTCCTCATTCTGCTCATTATAAAATTAGTGTTATACAACAAGCACCATAGGGTAGCAAACCTTAACCCCTCTTGGTCCCAATCCCACCCAAAACTTACTAATAACCCCCTAAACTCAACTTCCACACCATTTCCTTACCTCCCCCATGTGCATTTGAAGGGCTGGCCTCTCCAGGGCAAACAGAAGAGGATTTCAGTCCAGAGGTAGACCTCCCAATCCTCCCCAAGACACATAAACTGCATTACTGAAAGCACAAGGAGGCTCAGCGATCAGAATTCAGGATCCAGGAAAACTGTAACTCAGCCACATCTGGCAAACAACGTCACATACGGACGGCATGGCTGCACTGCACCATCCCAGTCTGCTGCAAGCAGTGCTGCTCTTCGTAGACCCAGACAAGCTGGAGGGAACCACACAGTTAAGGGAAGCTGCTCAAGTGTCTTCTGCTTCTAGGTGATGCTTCAGCATTGCTGGCTGAAAGTCAGTAATGTTAGGTGGCCCGCACATGCTGGGGATTTGTAGGAAGCTGTCCCTTCACAGGACATTGTACAAATGGCACCAAGTGAAGCCAAGGACCATGCAGCTTGCTTGGACATGAGCCTTCGGGAGACTGCAGCCAGGCACCTAGCTGGTACCTGTGTGCTGCTCTCACGGTGAACGAGGTCCCGTGCTCTCCAGCCAGCGACAGCACTGATCCAGGTTTCATGGAGGGAGAAAGGAAAAAGACAAGGAGAGAAACAAACAATTTTTGTGGCCTCTCCTATTTCCTTACAAAACTACAGGAGGAAGAAACAAATCCCCAGATGATACTGAGGGAGGCTTTGTCCATCCCATTCAAAGAAACAGAGATGTCTGAGTATTTGCCACTTTCGCAACTTAGACAGAAAGTCTCAGACAGTCTGGAGACATTAATTAGTTCTCCACATTGACAGAACAGGGTTCCAAGGTTTTCCTCCTCCACCTGCATAGCACAGGTGATGTGAGATTTGGGGTCTCACCCCTGCTAGATACCTATCCGTGTAGGAGCGCCTGGGGCTGGAGCAGTGGGGTGCTCACCTTGGGGGCTTGGGCACAGCCAAAGAGGGGAAGATTCGTTGAGGACAGCTGGGATATTGCAGATAAAAGTCTTATGCATGGGTAGCCTAAATCTGAATCAAAACATGCTGGGTTTACGTGGGATTTAGGTAGAGCCGGGCTGGGGACAGGCAGAGAGCAGGAAGATGGGATGTGGGCAGATCTAGGCAAGGCAGGAGGTACAGAAGAGCAGGAGGGAAAAGCATTCAAGTGCCCCAAAGTGAGAGAAAAGGTCGCTCTGTTGCCTCGGCCACAGATATTTCTGCACAAGCTCAATGACTCCAGCTGCTAACATCAGGAGCTTGGAAACTTGGAGGAATGCAACAGTAACGTTTTTCTTTGGCTTAATTACCGAAATAGACAAATTGGAAATTGGCCCATCATGAAGATAAATAGCAATAAAAAAAACCCGCTGCTGAGAAAACTGTTCCTTCTAAATTACAATTAACCACCCACTGGCAGCTACCTGGCAGAGGTGAGAGGTGAGGCTGCGAGCAGCCCCTGGGCTCGGCCGGCAGCACTTCCCGTGATGCTCCTCGTTACTGCACCTCCGGGGCACTTAATGCCCCATTTTGCTTTCAGTGCAATTATAAAAGGCCACTTACATTTGCCACCCCCCTTCTTTTGTCTCCCCACCCCAAGATCTCTAATAGTCTAAATTATCAGCAAATTGCCTATTTGATAAGGGCAAGCTATTTTGCATTGAGAGCTGAACTATTTCCCACTTCTGGGGGATAATATTAGGCAAATAACAAGCATCATTCTTTTGACATGTACAATTATTTGCCAAGTGTATGTTTGAATAGCCTGCTCCTTTGTGTGACAGGGTCCGTTCCCCATTAGCATACTTGACAGATGAATATGCTGGGTCCTTGTGGAAAACCTGGCAGTAACCATGGTGATTGGGAGACAATGTTTTGAGTGAGGGATGTATTATCAATTTCAACTGGAAGTAAAAAAAGTGTATTGCTAACGAGCTGATCCGCAATCCAGGAGAAATACATTGTTCCCAGGTAATTAAGCCAATCTTGGTACTAGTTTTAAACTCACATAAATCAGAGGTATCTACCTATTTTGTTGTTTCTCTGTTTCCCGATGGAGGTTTTTCTCCTAGATTTTTAATTAAAGTTCTCTGTGAAAGAGCTGAAACATAGTTTTCTTTGTGCTAAGAAGTTCTGGGGGCAAAATGGTTAACCAGGACAGTTCCTGCTTTTGGGTGTATTAGGGAGGGCTGAGTGGCCAGCCTTGCAAAACAAGATTCCCAGGGCAGTCTCTCTCTCTTGTCTACCAACTTCTGTGTTACCCTGGCTTTATTCTGAGCTTTCTTTTTGGAGCTGCGGAAGGAGATGTTGCCCTCATATCATTCCAGAGAAAGCAGGCAGCTAAGTGGTGGCTGTAGAGATTTCCTGACCTTGCTGAACCAAAGCCTTTGATGTCCAGGCTCTGCTAGCTCCTGGACAAGCCACAGCTGTCCCCACTGGGAGTCCTGGAGAGCCCCACTGATTGCCTCCAAAACATTGGTAGCTTCCTGAGCAAAATGATGTCCCTCCTGCAACCAATGGGGCAAACCCCAACCTTGCAGGGCCAAGGAGAGAGGAAAGAAGAGAGGGGAGCATTTCTGTTTGCTGACTGCAGAGCAGAGGGGGAACCTCTCTTGCTCCCACCTTGTGAAGGTGATTTCGTGTCCAGAGGAGCTCTGATGTTTGACCGGGTCCCAGCCCCTCCTGCACAGATTTCCTGGTCTATAAGAAAGTCCTACGGGAAGAGGCAGACAGACACCACCACCCACTTAGGGCTACCTGGTACATCTAAAGAGACAGCTCTGGATGCAGCACCGAATCCATCACAGGGAGGAGAGACATCCTTATGCTTTCATTTGATTAGAGAGGCTGCTCACATGCCTCTCTCCCTTGGGAAAGACAGACTAAATAACCTCTGCATAGCAATGCTTTGCCTCAAATCTTGCCCGTTTAAATCTACACAGAATAGGTGAAAAACATCTCCATTTTGTCCTGGTAGTTATTTTTCATCAGTTTTGCCTGGGGATAGATGGACACAAAACCCAGGCAGGGAGCAACAGGACCAGTGTTTTCCTCATGTTCTGCTAGTAGAACTGAGTGACCTGTTTGAAACACCTGCCCAGTACCCCTGCGGACCACCTGAATCTCTGTGACACATAACCTCGCTTTACTGAAAAAAGGTAGATTATAGAAACAAGGTTACTATTAGCAGTATGATTAGCAACATATTCTCTGCAGTCCTTCATTAGCAGGAACGTCCCTGCCTTTTTAGACTCAAATTTGCCCTCATTTTCCACACACCTGGTGCTCTCTCACTTTTATTGTTGTAAAATATTGACATGGGAAAAGCTGAGTCAGGCACCTGAGGTCAGAGAAGGTAACTTGCACTGGAGTAATGAAACCTACTGCCTTCCAGGGCTTCCTTTCTTGCCTTTTCCTTGTTCCTGATTATTTTTCAGGCAAAAGTTTGATTTTTCCTCCACCCCCAGCCCCTGTTCCCACCGTTCTCCCTGTTTTGGACTTTGGCAGGTTGAGTGCTACAATTAGAGCCAGAGTTTATGGTGCCAGCCATATGGCTCACAATGCAAAACAGCAGCTGCATGGGAATCTCGAAAGGAGCCCTCCCCAAGGTCACCGCGCACAAGAGAGCGCGTGACCACCCAGGTGGGACACGCGAGCTTGCCACCTTTCAATCTATGATTGCGCACATACCCATCGAGTGCCTCTGATGCAAACTAATGCCAGAGCAGCTGTGGAGCACTGATCGTGTTGCAAAGGCAGCCGCTTCACAGAGCATCAGGGACACAAGAACATCGGGGCTTCTGCCTCCTCTTCCAGAGACCAGTTGCAAGGTCCTGAAAACAAGGTGGGAGATGGGCTGAAGTCACCCAGGAGCTTATGGTGCCTTAAATGCAAGCTCTAGGTCAGCACTGGGATGGACGTTTCCCTTTTATTGGAGGGTCTTTTAGAGGGATTTTGTCTTTGGAGAGCAGGGAGCTTGGGTACCCCTCCTGGAGAGCCACATGAGGCGGGGGCTCTCAAGGCAGCAAGCATCTTGCCCTCCTGAATCAGGCTGCTTTCTGCCCATTCTATTTCTGCGGTGACCCTCCCCTTTCCATCCCAAAGATATGTGACAACATGACCACCACTGTGGTCCCTTGCCTGGTGGATAGTCTTAGCTGTGTCGTTCACAAACACAAGGCAAAAAATCCCATTACTGCAATCATGAAAGCATTACACCCACATCTAAAGAGCAGAGATTCATCCCAGATTGGGTGGATTTTTTCTTAGGGAGGGAGAGTGTTTAAATCACCCATTTTCTGTAGAAACAGCCCTGCAAAAAGCAACCTGAGCATCTTCTGCATCCAGCTGCCTTTTAGCACCAAGCCGACCAAGCTGGGATTTCTTTCGGCTCTCTTGTGACATTAGCAGATACGGTTTTAAAGATGTTACATTCATAAAAGAGCAAGAATGCGACCTGACTGAAGCAGGCATTTCCCAGGCTGTTTATTACCCTCCAAGAAATGAATGAGAGCATTTGATGCTTACAGGCTCTAACCAGACCAGAAGGGCACTCTCTGGGGCTGTGCCAACTGCCCTGCTCTTCCCACAGAGCAGAAAAGTGCGTGTCACAGAGACTGACACATGGGCCAGTGGGCCAGTGAGCCGCTCATCATCGTGCAGGAAGCCTTTCCATACTGCACCGCACAGCCCGTCTCTGAAATGCATCCATTGCTGCGCTTCCAGGACGTCCCCGTTTAACAGTGTGTGCCAACACCAAGCAGCAGTGGGGGGACTGAGGAAGGCTGCCACTGCTGTCTGAAACTGCTGGGAGAAATTAGACCATCGCTAGTCTTTCTGCAGGACACGACTTCCCAGCCCTTGCCAGTCTGACTGTCATGGCTGATTAGGGACTTGAGGCTTTAATTCTCACCTGAAAAACATCAGGCAAGATCTTGTCTGCCTGTGTTAGGGATTGGCCCCTGAAACTAAATCTGTACATGAAGGGGTGGGAGAGGATTCCCCACTAAGCACTCCACTCCCAGAGTTGTTATCTATAGCACCATGTTCAGTCTCCATATGGTGCTCACAAAGAGTAACAGAAATGGATAGAGGGTGGTACATACGCAATGTCTCATAATATTATGTTAAAAGTTTATCAATGGGTCTTCAGAAAACTAAAATAGATGAAGGAAGCCTGAAGCTATAATAATTATAGAAATATTAGGTGACAGAACAGGAAGGAAGGAAACAATATTTTGCCTTATGTTGTGACGCCCCAATGACCAGTCAGAAAAAAAAAAAACGACTGTGGATGATGGATGATGGGGCAGAAGTCTTTCCTAGGATCATACATTCCCTTCCACGTAGACAGAATGCTTAAACAGTGGACATCTCCTGTGAGTCTTTAACTGCACCTAATTTAGGTTTTACACTATGTATCGCTATGTACGTGGCTGCAGACAGCAACTGAAACCATCTTAATGAGGTACTTGGGCTCCTTATATAGTCCATGAAGAGAGCTAGTGACTGACAAACAGCTGAGAAAGCCTGGGAGCTATCAGAGCTGCTCTGTAGAAAACACAAAACACAGCACAGCATGAACTTTTTCCCTTCAGGCAGGAAATAATTGCCTGCCTTCCCAAACCAGGGCACTTCTGTGCCTGTGTGTCACTGGATAGAGAAGTTCTGAGCTAAGCGGAGCAGAAAATAGGAATTAGTCATCTCCAGGGTTTGTCAGCACAGGATGGAGGTTTTCTGGGTTGCTCCCTGGGGTGCAAACACCGCTCACACTTTGCTGGCCAACGTCACCCATGGAAGGCCCTGAAGCACTGTTTGTTAGAGAGAAAACCCAAATCTGGTAGTGAATTCAAGGTCTTGGGGCCAGAGTTGCTTGTGACCTCACTGGTACCTGCATCCCTCTGCTCTGAGACTGACAAACCACGTGTTGAGGAGCAGAAATGACCAACCTGATTTCCTCCTGTGATAACCACACCAGGTTGAGGTGCTGACCGGGGCTGTCTGCCACAGTGGAGATGCCATTTTGGACCTCCACATGTGCCTCTCCATGAGGTAGGGACCTCAGGTGCTGCCCAGGCCCACAAGGTGCCCAGCCAGAGTCACATCCCATCCCACGACACAGGCTTTTCTGAGCTGCAGCAGCTAACTGTTTCCAGAGAGATCCAGAGTGAGAGTTACTATTAGACATAGACCTACAGACACATTAAAACATAATGAAGTGTCTTAATCACCCTTTACAAGCTAAATTTATCACAGGGAACCCTATAAAATGAAAGTGAAAGAGCAATTCCGCAACCACCCTTACCCAAGATACATAGAGATAAGTTATTTGTTGTTAATGAATGGCAAATTCATTGCTGTCTCATCCCCATGAATGAAATATGTGGGGATGCAGAGAGAGGGCCCCAGGCTGCACAGAGGACATTTTGCAATCAGCTCACGGCACCTATTTAAACTGCCTGGAAGCTCAGTTACACTGATTCTCTAATGCCCAGACGCAGGCATGCCTGCCTCAAAACCCTCTGCTAACCTGGGGCTCCGCAGCTTCCTGGCCCCTCCAGACCTGACTGCCTCAATCAGCAGGATTTTCCTTCACGGAGCCTGGAGGGACAGCGCGATGACTTCTGCAGTTTCCTTAATGAAGCCAAGACATCTCAGCCTAAGTGATACCTTCCCCTGTATAATTAAGTATTTGGCAGTGGCTAAGTATCTGGGGTGAGAACCACAGGTACACAGTGCCTGTCGGGCTGCTGGGGTACCAGCGGTTCTCCGGGTAGGAAGCACCTGCAACACTGCTGTCCCCATGCGGGTGCGTCCCCACCAGCCAATGCAAAGCACTGGGGACTTCCGGCCTTTCTTCTGCTGGCTCCTCTCCCCAGCAGGATCACTCACTCCTGCAGGCTGGCAGCTTGGGCATAGCCCAGCCCAGCCTTCAACGCTGCCCTGAAGAGCAAGTGTTTGATGAACATGCCAAGAGGCTGGATGGCCTAAATCCCACTGGGCCCAGTCATAGACCTTTGCTCTGTTCAGCACAAGTGGTCAACATCCTCTGCCCTCCAAACATGCCCTGGCTGTGCTCTTTTCCTGTGGCCTCAATGACAGCAACGCTGTGTGTTGTGAATGCAGATAAACCCGTACATGAGGCAGAAAGGCTCTTCGCTCAGATCCACCTGAAGCCTCTGAGGGCCGTGGGGCTGGGGGAGCACCCAGCTGTCTCAAGCTGAGCAGAAGCCCTTGTCACCAACTTTCACCAAAGGCACATCCTTCCCAGCTCCTTAAGCCCTTGTAGCACTCAGACATCGTGTTATGCCACAGCTTGTCCCACACGAGGCCAGGCATCCCTGATCAGCTCCAGCGAGACACCAGAGAGCAGGCAAGCCTGCCCCCCTTGTTGCCATCACCCCTGCCTCTGCAGCACCCAGCCTTTCTCCAAAGACTGCTGGGCTTGGCCATGAGCTGCAGCACAGGGCAGACCGCTGCGTGCTCCTCTGTACACAGAGGGGGAGTGAGTTTCAATAATTGGCTTTCAAGCCCAGATCCACTGATCTCATCGTCTCCACGTCTCATCTCATGCATGCCCTTTCTGTGTGCCCTTCTACCTCTTTGGCCACAACCTTAAACCGATGTGCTCGAAGGCACCAGATCCCTGCCCTTTGCTTGCTCTAGCCCTGGCCAATGCAAAGGTGAACTGTTCTTCACAGCGCTAATTTCTGCACAAAGCAGCAGGGGCAGGATGCACTCTCAAAGGGTAAATGTTTTAGGACTGTTCCAATGGGCATTTTAGGAAGCCTCAAGGCACAGCTGGAAAGGTCCAGCTCCCTGCTTTACTACTGATTCACTGCAGGAGCACGGATGAATAAATCATTTCACCTCTTTCTGCCCCCATAAGAAAAGAACTGATGATGCCTTTCCTTTGTCAAGTACCATGAGATCTCAGAGTAAAACACACTCAGAGTTTTATTAATTCTTCTTTTGGGCTCTTGTTATTAGGGCCATCTGTGTGGTCATGAAGCTTTGAAGTAAATATCAGCAGGAAACAGAAAAAGAGAGCTCCCTACCATCCAGGGATCAGACAGTCCCATCGACTGCAAACACACAGCCTCATTTAAATGGGCGGGTGCTGTGCGCACACAGCAGCTGGGACGGTCTGCTCCCAGCACGGCTCAGCTACATGTCCTGAGTAACCTCCTGGACACACATCCAATCAAAATGACGGTGTGGGAAAAAATCCTTCTTTATACATTTGCAGTTCTACCATCATCAAAAGCCAATGGCATAGCATGACCTTCCTGCCAGCAGACGCTGGCTAAGCTGTGTGTTTTCCTTGAGGGTCTCATATATTGTCCTCTTCCAAAACATGGCTGAGTCAGGTAACTGTTTGTTAGGCTGTGTGCTGTGCACCTACTGGAAGATTGTACAAATACAGTGTCTTCATGTCCTTGAAGAGCCTATAAATAAACGGGCTCTTACCTTGACTGCAGGCTGCAGCGTTAGTCAACACTCAAGCAGTTCATTTGTAAATTTGTACACAATAGAATCCAAGACACTTGAAAAAGCAGCAGAATGTACCTTTTTTGTGTGCGAGTGGATTTAGTGCTTGAGCAAACTGCCGGACTAATAGGCCAGGAGACCAAGGGTTCATATTTCTCCACAGCAATGCGGCTCAGGCAGCCATGGTGCTCATGCTCCCTCCTTTACCATCCCAGCAATGCCTCCAGAGCCTCCCAGGGAGTGTGGCGGGACCTGGGTATCCCTCTCCACTCAAAATCTGGTTATATTGCAACATGATTATCCACCCCTGGGACAAGACTTTTTCATTTGGCTTCGCAACCTGAAAAATGACAGGACCATATCTCTTGCCACCCTGTGTCCCCTTCCTACCTCCCTCCTTTGGCTTGGCTTCTGAAGGGAAAAACTTACTGTCTGACATGTCTAGCTCTTGGTACTCAGCACACCTGAAAAGCAGGTCCAAGGCAGTGCATGGGAGCTGGATGTCAAAATGCAACATTGCTGATCACTTGTTTTTATGCATAATGGTTATAATCATTTTTTTTCTAGCTCTTATTAGACTTATAGTTGAATGACAATTTATTTTTCCTCAACTGTCTTCACTCTACCATTTCAATAATTTATATAATCTATAGTCTTGCCACTTTGAGCTATTTAATTTTGTGAAGTATTTCGGAAAGATGTTTGTCCGGCGCAACGTACCTTGTCATCCTGCTGTGTGTTGCACTGCTGTGATTTCTGGCAGTCCTGCTGTACAGGAAGGCAAGGGACAAACAAAGAAAGGCCTTCGCCTTGTCATCCATGTGAAACAAATCCAGACGGATTGGTCTTGTGTAGTGAGCTATCGTCTCTCGATTCAGCTTCACTGTGTGGGATCCTGTGTTATTACTGAGGACCAAGGACAGGCTCTGCGCAGACGCCTCTGAAGGAAGAATTAAAAACCATCACACGCTTAGTGAGGCTAAATGAGTATTCAAATTGGCTAATAAAAAAGTAATGAGGAATGCCTGCAGCCCTGAGCCACCTAAAGAAAATCAACAAATGCCAGATACAATGCAAACACTTTCAATGGTAGGCAGTGGGGATTTCAAAACAAGGCAGGGAGGGCTTATGGGGGACAACAGAGGAAAACGACAGCAGCTGCTGGAGAAAGCGCAAGGGAAAATCATGAGGGAATTTTTCATTGAAGGCAAAGACTGAGCCGCTCTGGGGAGCTCCCAGACAAAAGAGGGCACAGACCCAGACTGCTGCCCCATCCTCCCTGAGGCAGCTCCAGGAGGAAAACCTCACCTAGGTATTGTACGGTCTCCTCGAGAACCGAGCAACATCCTGCCAGGCTTCCTCCCCCAACCTGAAAATTCTTCGAGTTCAAGCAAGGTCTCCCAAGGATGTCTTCAGGCTGGGGTTCAGGTTCTTGCAAGCCACCCCAGGCTGCTGGGGGGATGCTCTGCCACTGTGCATGGTTACGTGAAGCACAGGGACGTGATCCCACTGCATCACTCTGGTCCCATAGCATGGCCCAGCTTGGGATGCTTCTGCCAGGGCTCACCTTCTCTAAAGATCAGAGGGTTTAGCCCACATGAGGCTCCCTTCCAGGGAACAACTCTCCTCACCTTTCAGACCTCATCTCCGATGCTTCCTATCTTCTTCCATTGATGGTGGGAGCTTAAATTCCATATCTGATGCTGAGATAGATAGAGCTGGTGAAATGTGTGCTACTCAAGGGAAAACCCTGTGGTGCGCAGTGCTGGAATAGTCTGCTGAGCCTCCGCCTCCCTAGGTCATCTCGGTGGGATGAAGGAGAAGAGAAGGTATCGGCAGATAGGTGTCTCTCAGGAGTGTGTGAAGAGAACTATATTAGAGATTGTGAAATGTTGAGGTACCCTGGAGACTATACAAGTATCTATGACAAGACAGCAAGAATAATTATCTCGACAGCTGTGGGTACCGATCATGAGCATTTTTAACAGTATCCTGTCATGTTTTGGTCTATTACTACAGTCCAATGAGGTGTGATGCTATTTTTCCTGCTGATGGCTTCTCTTCCAGGAAGCGTTGAGGTGCACATACCTTTCAGTAGGTATCTTGAGGGCCTGTGGCATATTCTGTCCCTCATTTAAAACTCAAGGCACCTTTTAAAAAATGACAAGCCAAAAAAATTGAGTCTAACACACCAGTGGGAATAAAGACTGACTCTGCGGGTGCCACGGTGTTAGAGTGTAAATGAGCTCAGAAGCAGGTCAAGCAAGCTTTAAAATGCATACTTAAGTGGGTAACAAGATTTCCTGGCCTTCCAGGCTCAAAATCTTTCCTTCAGCAGGTTCTTTTATGTTATTTATCTCTTCTGCATGAGAACAGTGGCTTAGCAGAGCAGCTGAACTTCAGAACGTGAAAGAACAAGGGCGGAAAAGTTGAACAAAGTGTCATCTTGAGAGTCCCCTGAGACCAAATGGGGTGAAAGTTTCCAGGCTGGAGCTTGTGTGCTCCCAGCACACTTCTGTAACACCTTCCAAAATGATACCTTCCTCCTTGCAAGAAGCTTCAAAGCCCAGAAAAGGAGAGACAAGCAACATTGAGTTTTGTAACACAGCTAGGAACGACAGAAAAGGAGTATGAAATAAGAAAATCCTGGAGAAGAGCCAGGGAATGTGTTTTCCAGAAATATATAATCTGTAATTGGGCTAATTCTGATGTATTTGTGTCTCCAATTCTTTGTTTCCCTGTTGTCTGTATAACTCTTGATTGGAACATTCGATGGTGCTTTTGTGAGTTCCTAAATCCAATCCTCTCTGATGATGTACATGAATGTGCATCTGATGGATGTTTTCCAGCACCTTTTTGTTGCTTCAATTAAGGGATAATGAACAAGAATTGTTCCTATTTGTAAAACATCTCCTGCTATTTCCTGCTTCCCAATTGGTTGGACAATATGTCTTAATTAAACACAAAGCCTTGCAACACCATTCAAGGGAGAGAGACCAAGACTGGAAAGGGAGGAAGAAAAGGAGGAGAAAAGGAGAGCTGAGGGGCTTCTGTACTTTTGGTGACTTACTGGAGGAGGAATATTTGATTTGTTGCAGTGATGGTCACACCATGCAGCTTTCTCTGAGTCTGATTCTAGGGGAATGGACAAGGGCATTGGAGCAATCTCCGCTCAGATCCACGACTCTGTAGAATACCAAAATCAATGCCTCACGGAGTAAGAAAGGAGATGCAGAGCCTTTCATTTTCAGTCACCAGACAAAATCCAGTTCGTCTCCCAAGGTGTAAAGGGAAATAACCATCATCTGATACCTGCTAGGTTCTGTGCAACCTAAGCTTTCAGACAGCACATAAGAAAAGTAAATAAAATAAAACAAAATAAAATTAAATTAAAATAAAATAAAATAAAATAAAATAAAATAAAATAAAATAAAATAAAATAATATAAAAGGACACCACACCATGTATCTCTCAGCAGAGATGTGCAGGAAAGATGAGGTCACAAGTTTTTTCTATCCTCATCATTTCAGGTTCATATATACCTGGGTGGGGGTGAAGCTGTCTTTGCACTGCCTCTGTTGCTGTGTGAAGGAAGAGTGGGCATGTCATGCCATCTTTCACCAGCACACAGTTCATTTGATTATATCATTTTTAAATCAAATCCATCCAGGTCTGTGGAAAAGCATATACCATGCAATTTCATGTTTTAGCCCAATTAAAGGTATTATAGAGTGTCATCTATTCTGTCCATGAAAAAGCAGCTTTAGCCTGATCTTTAGCCTCTAAGACCTCCTCTGTCACCCAACCTAACATATCTGTTTCATCGTCTCCGGTTAAACCCCAGGGTGGGTTTCTGCTTGGCTCGCGCGGCTTCGAGCCCAGGTCTGTGAGACCAGCTGCTCATCCTGCCTCGCGTGCCGTTTCCAGCGAACGGCAGGGTGTGACATTTGCGGGCAGGATCGGGTTGTGCGCTGCGATGCAGTCACTGACTAGTTGGATTCCATTCCCAGCTCATACTTGCAGCCTCCGCCAAACTTTCTCATCCACAGAGGACGAGGGGCGACCGCAGGAAATCCTCACCCTGCCCGGGGAGCCTGGCCCTGCTTTAAGCGGAGCCATATGTTTAGTGCTTAACACAACGCTGCCAGAGGAGGGAGGCGATAGAAGTCTTTGGAGCCTGTGTTACACTTGCAAATATCGTCTCTGAAAGGCAGCTCTGTCTCCTTTAACACAGCTTGTAATCCTGATGTCATCCTCTTCACTCACACGGTGTTTATTTTGTCACTGTGCATCTCAGCACAAGACTAAAACCATGCAGGGCAGCAGAGCTGTGCATGTGTCCTGAAGCCAAGTCCTCATCCCCACAGAATACACATGTTTAAATATAGAAATGGAGAGGCATGACAGAAAGATGAGGGAATTGCATCTGGTCTTTGTCATCTTCACGTGATTCTGTAGTGGCATCTGTGAGCTGAGAGGAGCTCCAGCTGAAATAACTGGCCAACCCTTCCTGTCTGCAGGGATATCCTGGGCAAACCATGCCCCAAGCTCTGCTGTTTCTTTAGATTTGCTCCAAGGAAGCTAGGAGCTAAACTTGGATCTGTGCAGCAAAAATATTTCATTAGCTCTAGTGTACCTAATCCATCTGTAGCTGAGAATGAGGAGGCACTGGGAGAGGTTAAACTCCATGACTTAGTGTGGATAAAAGAAGGCATGTTAACCCATCTGGATCCTGACACATTGTTTGGTTCACAAAATAAAGAGCAGCAGCATAAGCACCTCCCATTGCTCTGCCTCAAAGCCTCGATCTGCAAGCACCTTGCCAGATAAGAAAGAGGAGCTGAATTTCTACGGTCCCCTCAACCCCCAGCTTTTCTGAAGCTGCCAGTGCAAGGATGGGCTACTTTGTTCTCTCTGTAGATACCATGTAAAATGTGCTTAGGTTCTCTAGAGATGGAGGCTCCTGTAACAAGGAGATAAGCTCGAGGCACTGGCAGCTCTGGTGATAGGGACAGGGATGTTTGAGTGCTGGACACAATGCTGGGGCTCTCAGGAAGACATCAAATGGGCTGATAAGGATATTCCCCATCCAGGTGGAGCCGAGACCCAATGGTCAGGCCTTTATCTTTCCCCCACATGGGATCCCCACTCTCCTTTGTGATAAAAAACCTTATGCCTAGACTAAGGAAAATAAAAGGAGCCAAACATACTCAGGGTGCTGCTTCCTCAGGAGGGGGCTGTGTCAGCTTGTCGCTCTTTCACCTTATCCCCCCCTTGCTTCTCAAGACCCTGTCTTTTCCCGGCTCCTCCTCTCCTGTCCCCATTGCTCCTGTCTGTGCATTGCCTCAAGAGTCAGCAAAGCCAGGGACTTCCTACGCAGAAGCATGGCTGCTCTGTGCACAGGAGGTGCCACAGGGTTCTATCTTTTTCCTACTGCAACTTAAAAAAAAAAATCCTGCTAGCCACTCAATAATTAATGCTTCTGAGCACTGATTCAGCATGTCAGGAAGAGAATTTTGCACTCTTATTGTAGTATTTTGTAATTGAATCTTATGCTGTTATATTAGTATGGCCCCAGGTGAGTATGCAATAGCTGAGGGGGGAAAAAAAAGGTAAGATAAAGGAATTACAATAGAGCCAGGCTAATGTGAGAACAAGGCAATGTCTTCTGTGCCTCAAGGTGTTAAGTTAATCTCTGATAAGTTATTAACTTATTAATGGGCTGAGAAGGGATGAACTACTTTTCATCCAAAGTCCCAAGTGCTCCTCATCTGCTTCCACATACTTCTCCTTGTCAACCAGTTCTCCTTCAGCACCGCTCTCCACTGCCCTGCCTCCTTTCCTCTGTGTATCCTGTTTCAGCTGAAATGAACTCTGCTCAGAAGAGCTCCTTTATGGAACCATCAAATCATGCTTAAAGCCTGGGACGTGGGGACTGCAGGAAAGATTCAGGGGCAGAAATTGAGAGGATGAAAGCTTAAGAAGACCTTACAGAAGCTTCTAATTAATCTCTCCTTCTGTTGTTGACTAATCATTGATGTGGAAAAGCAAAGAGGCAAGAGGTCTTCACATTGAAGAAAAGGACTCAGAGTCACATGCATGCATCCCGGCTCTCAATGCAGAAAAGTGTTCATCAGGAATATTTCTGCACTTGAGGACTTATATATGGTGTATTAGCTGGGACCATGACATTTGTCAGCTCTTCTTCTGAGGTCTTCTTCACAGTTCTCACTGATTCCAGTTTCTCCAAAAAAAGAAAAAAGAAAAAGAAAAGAAAAAAAAAGAAAAAAAGAAAAACCTGAACAGGAGTTTAAAACTGATGAAATGCAACAAAATTCTAAAATGTCCAGGGGGAAGCTTCTACTGAGGAAGGAGGGGCAGAAGCCAACTCTGTTGGGGAAGTGGGATTCATAGCTGTGTCAGCCCCTTGTATGCTTGTTGCTGGAGACCTCTTGGGAATCAAGGTCTGGTCCCAGCTCACTCTCACGGGATTCAATTTCTTCTCCTGGTTGGATTCACTTTGTCACTGAACCATCTCACTCATTTTCTTCTGAAGCCACAAAACTGCTGTGATGGAAGGGAGCTTTCCCTCACCATCCCCAGTGCAGAGCCTCAGAGCATCAATCTAAAAACCCAGCCTGCTAATGTACTTTCCTCCAGGTCTCTTCTGCCAAGGACAAACATCTCCCAGCCATGTGAAGAGGATGGTGATCACAAGGTTTGAAGCTCCCATTCGAGTGTGGATCAACAAGGGACTGTCCAAGGATCTCTACCATGTACCATTGCCTTGGTCCAGGCAGAAATGGGAAGAGAACTGTTTTAAGGATGCTGAGGAATGTCTGGGTGTTCCTTTGGTGCAGAGGAGCAGAGTACAGAGGATCAGCACACCAACACAGCAGGCTTCTGACATCCTGACTGGACCAGAGCCTCCCTGCAACACACTGCCAGAGCATGACACTGTTTCTCCAGTGTTAAAAAAGCAAACTGCACTTTCAGTCTTTCCTTCCAAGCTCAGACTCCAGTGCTGAGGTTGCAGGAAGGAGATAAAAAGGATAAAGTGCAAAGAAGATGATGAACCTGATAATTCTTCCATGCACCAAAACAGTGACCTTTCAGCTGGCAAAAGGCATGGGCCATCACATGCCTTAGCACAAGGCAGGAGGGGGTGGAAAACAACCATCAGCCAACTTTGGAAAAACACCCAAGGGGTCTTCTTTGAATCGGCTGAAGCTTCAGACCAAATATCTCCGTTTGCTCGGAGACAGGTTGGCATCCCTGTCTGTGCTGCTGCTGCTGCACAGGGTAGAAAGCTCACTGGAGCATGAAAGAGATTGTGATAAAGATACATTGACTGCCATCCTCCTTCTACTGGAAACAGGCTCAGCTTTCATATCCAGATGACATCTCAAACACCAGCACTAGAGAAGGGGGAGGGAGGGAGCTGCTCTTTCTTTGCCCTTTCTGTTTTTGATATTGTGATTATTATTTGCAATTATTTATCATTAGGGTGGATTCTCAGGTATATAAATAGAGGCAGAAGTAGTCTGATTTCCCTTCCCTGCTTCAGTGCACGTACATCTTTCATGCTGCACCCAAGCTGGCTGAATTGTTTGGGAGATAAAAGCCTTTGTTGAAAATTCCCCTGCATTCCCACTTTGTGAGCTATTCCCATGCCAGTTCTGCTTTCCAGCAACATCAGCTGTGCATATAAATTCTCAGGCTCATCTGGATGAATCCCCTTCTGCCAGTCGGCTGTTTGAAAGCGTTCCCTGAGACCACGTGCCATTTGCTCTGTGGAGGCTGGCTGGCACCGACATTCCCTGGAATGCTGCTGTCCTGCCAGGAGTGATGCACTTGTCACCGTGATGGGGAAGGGTTAAAACACCTTCCATCTCTGGGGCTTGCCCTCAGCGAACCAGTTCATATGCAGGCTCTTCAAGCCTTTATCAGGTGACAGCAGTTTCAAGGTGGTCTTCTGTCAGCTGAAGTTTGTAAATCATGTCAGCCTCATAGGAGGGTACAATAGGAACCATTACCAAAATGCTTTCTGTGTCATGAAGCAGTTATACTCAGGAAAGCAAAACTGGGTCTTGCAGGCATCCAACCAGCAAGAAGCAATGACCTACTGAAAACCAGGTCAAAATCTGCACTCTGTCCCAGATGTCTTGTGAAACCTTTGGTGTGTTGCTTCACTGACTCTCAGTTATTTTTCTTCCACCACAGTAAACATGGTGATAAAACAGCACTGTCCCATCTCACAAAGGTGCTGGGAAGATAAATACCCCAGTGACCAGGTCCTTGCATCCTCTAGCATCAAAGACCACCAAACAGTTTAGAGAAACAGTTTTACTCCACCAAGGCAGTATGAGCATTGCCAGGGATGGAGAAAAGGGAGATCGAGGAAAGGGAGACCTCATCATTGGTTTCCTGCGCCACAGAGTAACTCTGCGGAAGAGTAAGGGAGACATTGCGCATCCTACCAACCCTGATCCAAATTGTCATTCTCATTCATGTTTATGAAATGTCAAGATCTGCAAGCATTTTCACAAAGACCTAGTGCTTGGCCAAGTGCACAAGAATCATAAAGAAATTATCAAAACCTCACAATTACGACCACAGCATAAACACAGAGAAGCAATCCCAAACCACAGCCTATACCTCACTGTCAGGTGGAGATCATCATCCAAGCAGACTCCCAAGTAGTGAACTCCAGCAAAGAATGGAGGCAGACCTTCTCATGGACACGGGTACACCGGCGTCCTGTGTGTTTTCCACATGAAAACATAAACCTGTCCCTCAGAGCAGGGATCTGAGGTCTCCTTTAACTGCAGGAGTGAACGTGAAGTAGTTAGTGCTAAGTTAATCCACATGGCCATACTGACTCCATGTGAAGAGTCTTAATGCAGGAGGAATACAAACCAGAGCACTGGTTTACTGCCTTCCTCTGCTCAAAGGGAGTCCATGCTCCCTCATCCAGAAAAAGCAATGGCAGCTTACTGAGCACTGCTGGGCTACACCAAAAGTAAGTCCAGCCTGAGCTTGCATCTACAAGCTAATTTGGTCACACAGCTTTTGGGCTGGAGCATGCTTACCTCTGCCCGGTTCTGCTGAGCAGACCAATTCCTGAAAGTGCTAACCTACTATGATGTATGGAGCCCAGCACACAGGAGTAGTTCAAGCAAACTCAGGTTTGATTTCCCTTGCTTATCAATACCTGTTGCTGGGCAGGGGAAACATCACTTATCCCCTCCATGCTCTCCTGCCTTTGATGGTATACGAAACAGAGAGGATACCTAATATATAACTGCACACTCTCCCCTGAAGATAGAAATGGAAGTCACTGCACTTGCATTACTTCCTGTGTCCCTTAACCTGCACTTACAGAGCCTTTCATGTCCCCAGAATTACTGCCCTCTGATGCAGCATTATCCCATGTTGACTTGTTGTCATATTCCTGACAGCATTACAGTCCCTGGGGAAAAAGGGCTCCTGGCAGTACTGCTTTGAGAGACCCTTTATTATACTGACGCCAACAGAGATTGCCTCTTTGATAAATGAGCATGTACCTATGAATAAATACAGGAGTACATTTTATATGTATTGTATATCTGCAGTGACAGAGTAGAGGTTTGTGCAGGCATGTGCTTTTAATATGCATGGAGGACACAAGGCAATAGTAACTGGCAACTGTAAGTTGTTGTGTATATATTCCAATGACAAGTGGAGGATCCCAGACAGCCATCTAGACAAGATGTTCCCCTTGCATTTGTTCTTTGCAGCAGCTGGGAGATACCTATCCTGCACTCTGACTGGATAGGATACTGTTTAGATGCAACAGGACCTCCCTGTGAACGTGAATTTGCGATCTCAGCTTTGCTGGCCTGCTTTCTGGTCTCTCCCGATGCAAGAAAGCTAAAGAAGATGAAGATTTCCATGTATTCCCAGACTGACACAAAGAAATTGCCTGCAAGAAAATTACTGTCCTCCTGGGAGATCTCCCTGGAGGAGCTGTGTGAGCGTGGGCTTGTTGCTGGGTTGCTTTGGTGCAGCACACCAATGGTAGGGAAGAAGCAGGTCCAAAATGGTTCAAGGAGCAACACCAGACTCCAAAGTCTATCTTGCTTGCCAAAACCTCCAGAGGAAAGGCACTACTTCTTCTACAACCCCAGGTCTGAGAGCCCACACCAAACCACACCTGAGGCAGAAGTCTCTGTGTGCTACCCTGCATGGAAAGCAGAGCAGGAAACCACCATGCAGAAACAACGCCCTACAAGAAACCAAAGCAGGGCAGAGAACACCATTTCACTGAAGACCTCAAAGGGAAAAAAATCTTCCCCTCAGTGCTTAACTGAGAGGTGTTAGGGAGCCAGCCCAAATCAGACTTCATCCTCTAACCTGACTCTGCAAGAGGGGAATTGGGATGGAAGGGAAAGAGCACCCTAGCCATGCTCATATCTCCCCAAAACAAGCTCATGGTCCCCAGAGGAGGGAATAGCAACCTGCCTCTTGCCTGACACCCTGCCTCTGACCAGGAGCAAAGGAAACTCAGTTCCCAGCTCCTTCTGACCCTGCCTGAATGGCTCCTGGTTACATTCTCTAAAAAGTTTAAAAGATGTCTTTGAATATCATAACAGCAAGGTGATGGTTACCAAGGGAACAGGCTGGGAGAAGGTCAGGCTTTTCTGGTTATTTTTTCATGCTTTACTTTGGCTGGAAGTTTTTCCAGAGCAATCAGGCCAGTGTCTTTCCATCCTGGAGGAGCAAAGCCATCATCAGCTTGGAAGAGGACTGATAAGAGATAGCTCAGATTTCCCACATCTGCATGCCATGTTCTGGGGCAGTTACCCTCAAAATAGCCTGTGATGAGAGAACACTGTTACCTTCAGCAGTTGTTCTTTCACTCTGGGGAGATAACTAGAAGACCCCTGCGGTGATGAGTTTAAAACCGAATTTGCTTGGAGGCTGCAGTGGAGGTACAGAGTAAAAATATCCCCAGAGCATAAAATAGAAAACTGAGCCAGCAACTTGCCTGAAGTAAATCAGCACAGCCCTTGGAGCTCTTGCATTTCCATGGAGCTTTGTTGCTTTCACCAAGAGAAAGTTCAGCTCTCTAGGAAAGACAGTAAAGCTGAGGTATAAACATAAGCTCTCACATACAGGGCATCATGTGGCCACGACAGGGATGCTGAGCAATTTCTGCTGCCACAGGAGGCCGCAGACATGGAGTCAAAACTGAGGTAGCTGAAGAACGGCAGGGTCTGATGCTGCCTTTCATATGCTAATTGCTCAGCTTGGTTACCTCTTGGCCACAGAGGACAGTGGACCTCTGCTCTTGGAGTGTGGTTATCCGTCGACTTGGTTCATTTTTTAATGCTGTTTTTGCAGCATTTGGTATTGACTGCTCTAGGAGATGAGCTATCAAACTGGGTGAAGTTTGGGTACAGCAGCTCATGGCAACTATTGTGCGACTGCTACTAGTAATATCTTTGATCTGCAGTGTCTTTGTTTGATTTGCAGTGTCTTTGTTATCCCACCAGGTCACCTGAGTTAAACAAAGTATAGGAACGAAGGAACGGCCATTTTAAGTTCCTGATGTATGTTAAATGCCAGCTGCTGCCAGTCTTTCTCCTCTAAGAGACCTGCCAGACTACCTTACCCTCAGCACTTCAGTTTGGATCTCTTTCAAAGTCTTTCACTACTAAAAACACTTTTACTAATGAAAATCTATGGCTTAGCTGTCACCAATTGTGAGTCCTGCTAGTGGAGCTCTGTTCCACTAGCAAGAGTGAGCTGCAGTGCTTTGTATTGGTGGCCAAGCAGACCACTGCTGGGAACGAAACTCTTCCCCGGCTCTAAAAGCAGCAAACACAAATCAAAACTCTTACCTCCAGCTTGGCCTTCACAAAAGAAAGCCCAGCTAATCGGGCTGATCCTTCAATGACATATGGTTTTGAAAGAACAGGTTTTGATTTACAGACAAATATATGTTCCCAGCACTGAGGTGCTTTGTGGTTTGTGCTGAAATAGATGTTTTAGTGCTGAATTGCTGGGACTGGGGGCTTTTATCTCCTCTTTCTCAAGCAAAAAGTCAGTGCAAGTAGCCTTTGTAATCTGTCCATGCACAGCCTACACACTCAACGTGTACATGTGCAAGGGGCATGTGAGTGGTGGGAGACTGCAGAGGCAAGTGGCCCTGAGCACAGCCCTTGCCAGCACACATTCATCAGACGTTGAACAGGCACTCTTTCAGCTGATTTACTGATATTTAATATTTAAATTCCAGGCGATCATTCAACCCTGGTGAATAGATGTTCAATAACAACAGAGAGGAACCATCCCCTGGCAGCCCACCCAGCCTGCTCCATCACTTGATGCTAGTGCAGAGCCCTCTCCTCGCTCCCTGAGCTCACCAGGGGGACGTGCCAAACGCAGCTCAGCTCCTCCAGCCCTCGCCACCCTTCCCATCCATGTCAGAGGCCTCTCAGGATTTACAGCATCAAGACCCAGCAAGGAGAAATTCTACATAAGGAAGCAGCCGATGACCCTGCATTCGCCCTGGGAGGAGATTCATTTGAAAAAAAGAACTAAACAGGAATGACAAAGATCTATTCCCCTCCCAGCACCCTATGGGGCGACCAGTCTGCCTGCTGCTGGTGTCTATATCTGTTTCTCACCGTCATCTTTTGCTGGGCAGCACTTTAGCCTTGTCTTAACATTGCTCTTTAGTCTGTCTTGACATTGCCCTTTCTTAGCAAGCAGGGACACTGCCCGGCATCTAACAAACTGCATCCCTCCCTTCGGTGCGTTTGAAATAATAATTCTCTGTCCTGACACATTCAGCTGGAGCACAGGGGACCTTGTCAGCTTAAAAATCACTGCCACACTTCTGAGACTCTGAATTCAGTGCTACCTAAGATGACTGAAACAGGAAGAGTTTTTGAAAACCAATTTGCTCTCTGCTCTTTCTACCTCTTTGTTTGCATTTTCAATTTCTTTCAGCTTGGGGGATGAAACTCGGCATTAGGCTCACATTTATCAGTGCTTGGCTCTCAGATTGTCACTTTCCAGCCCTGTCTGCAGGCCCTGCAGGTGGCACTTCCCTTCTTCTAAAGAAATAACACCCCACAATTTTTCTTCCAATTCCTGTCCAAAAAATAAATTGTGCAGGAATGTTTCTGATGGTGTCAGGCTTTGTAATAGTTCATTCTTGTCAACCCTAAATTTGGGACTGAATTTGAGCTGGCAGTAGCTGTTTAATATACAGGACCTGTCTTATTACATCTCCGTCTAATGCATATTTGGGAGCTTTCCCTGAAAGCTCTTGTATAAAAGAGTATTATGACATCAGGAAGTCTAAAAGTACCTGAACTGCAGATGTGATAAATTCAGCAGGATGATACGTGCCTGGAATTTGTACTTGCCTTTTTCCATTGGCAAATGGCCGCCTGGGCTCTGTCCCCTGGGACAGCTGTAGAGAACAGCCAGTTTGATGAGCCTAACCAGCCATTGGATGTCACTTTGGCTCCACACTAATTCAAGGGAAACAGCATTTATCTGGCAGCCAGGCAGCCAGCTCTTCGGCAGCTGAGAGTTTAATTATCAAAGGTTCAGGCGAATCTTGCTCTTGCTATCTCTGACCAGCTGCCGCAGAAAAAAGACCTTCTGGCCCCATCCAGAAGTTTGTGAAGCTCTTGCAAGCTCCCTTTTGCTGTTAAAATGAGTCCCAGCCCATTTGTCCTTTCCTGTGAAACCTCTGGGCTGGAAGCCACTAGAAAAAGGAAACAGTGAAAATAATACAGTGGGGAAGGGCTCTTTGTGGACGGGGCTGAGCAAGTGGCAGAAGGGAATGGGAGCACTGGGCAGACTCCAGCTGGTGCCTTGATCCAGCTGTGTGGGTTTGCACTGATCGATGGACACGTGCATGGCTTCCTCAACCTGCAGCATGCCATGCACTCACAGTCTCACTCTGCAGTGACAGAGCAGAGCCACCGTTGGCTTGCATCCAGTCCAGACTAGCCCTGTTTCCACTGGTGGACCTCAGCCCCAGTGGTCTCAACACAAAAAGCAAGGGTTATGCCTTCTTACTCTGCCCCACTTCCAGGGTTTGGGGACTCCTGGATTCCTCTCCCAGCTTTTGTGTCAACCACAATCAGCCTGAAAACAAAAGCTGTTGGTACTCTCCCAGGTTCTGCTCCACATCCAGATCTACTGTGTGAGTTAGACGCTCCTCCAGACCAGAAGGAGGAGTGATTTCCAACAGATTCTTTGTGCTCTCATGGCAGGGATGTCCCTGCCCTTTCAGTCGTGCAGCAGCTGGTTAATAATGGGGCCACTTAAGTGCCTATCAAGAGAGTTTGTAACTAATGTGCTAGTGATGCACCTGCTTTTCCTTATTCTCAGGCTCTCTGCAGACACAATCAGACACAATTGGCGATTCTCTGGGTACATTTATCTTTCGAATATGAAGGGAAGAGACTCAATTATCTTTTTCAAAGGTAAGCTAAGATTCTGGCGAGCAAATTAGTTATCCCTCCATTCTTCCTCAAAATGCCATCAGGAACCATCGTAAGCTAATACTATCAATCACTATCTGTTTTGCCCAGTTTGCCTGAGCTATCAGTAAGGATCCGTGCAGGGAAATATGTTCTCTCAACTCCTCACCCACGAAAAAGCGTTCCAAAGCGTGGTGGTGATTTTTCATAGGTATGACCCCAGGCCACTCACAGTGTAACTGGAGAGCTCAGAGCATGTGTGAACCTGAAGGAGGATGAAGGAGCATGAACGTATAAACTGCTATAACTGGCTGGAAACACAGGGCCCTCCCTGTCCCTTTCCCACCAACTCAAGCAAGTTTGGAAGCCACCCAGCCAACAGCTCCAGATGAAAGGGAAGCATATCCTGGGAAGCTGTAGAAAGTTCCCTGTAGAAATTTGATCTTGGGCTCCCTCTTGTAGTCCAGAGGTACTCTCACTGAGGCCAGGTTGCCTTGAGTGTCTCATTTTTCCAACCTGCATGAACAGAAGTGTTTATTTAACACCATCTCTCCAGGGTTTCCTCAGCTCCCTAATTTCCAGACCTGACAGTTTACTTATAGCATCGCCAACTGCAAACTGATTAGTCCAGTCCCCCTTCTCTTCTCCCCCATGGTTATCACTTTTATTAACAGCAAGGGAGTGATAATGGGGAAAGATGATCAAAGCGGCTGGTATTAACGCTGGGGATTAACGGTATTTATATTCCTGATCAGTGCACTCCCAGTGTTGAGAGGAAACCGCCACAAATCAGCCTTTTCCGGCTGAGAGTTTCTGCAGTGCCACTACCTAAATAGCTGCTGGCTAATAAGTCCTTTGCAGCTGGCTCAGGGAACAACTCGCTCACTCGGCTACTTCTCTTGCAATGTAATGCCCCCAGGTTTGTGTCCTCAATGACATTCAGGCACCAGGTCCTGGGTTTCCAACTGCTCTCGAGGTCTTGGGGGCAAGGTCCACTGCTGAGGTCAAGCCTCTTGGCACGGAACAAGCAACTGAACTACTGTTGTGGACAGTTGAAGCTGGGATAGTATCATGTTATCACAGCGGAAAATGAACTTACATCCTGTTCTGGGACTTCATGGGAAGTACAGCAAGCGCCACACTGGGGGGTGAGAGAAGAAGAAAAAACTCCATGCCAGGTTTTATGCGTAGGGCAGGAGACTGAAGTCCTCTGCAGCCATCCAGAGAGAATAGATGTGTTTAATAAAGCCGTGTGCTGTTGTATATTGATTTCACTTAGATTCCAGAAGCAGCTCAGTGGCAGGGATGCAAGGAGAGGAAGCAGGATTAGCTGACCTTGGTCAGTTGTGTTTGCTGGCCACAACACGGCAAACCAAGGTACAGAGGCTTCACCTGGCAGGGGATGGAGACCAGTGCAGTGGGCAAAGAGCAAACAGAATACTGGGAACAGGGGGACAGGTAAGAGACAACTTTGGGGATGCAGAATTTCACTTCATTTTGAAAAGTGAAGACACGAGGAAGCTGTCTGCTTCTCTTCTGCCTCCCCTAAGCAGTCTTTAAGGTGCTGCTTGGCCCTCATCCTCAGAAAGCCCACAGGTAGGCCCCACTGTAGCACCCCCTCGCAAGCAGAGAGCAGCGCATAGATGCTCAGAGATGACCTAAGGAACCAAGACAACTCCTTTCCAAACCATCCAGTTTGTGAGCTGGTCACGCTTCAATATTGAGCTAAAGAAGTTCATCCAAAGCCAAGGCATTCTG
Organism: Chauna torquata; assembly: GCA_013399475.1. Taxonomy (NCBI): domain Eukaryota; kingdom Metazoa; phylum Chordata; class Aves; order Anseriformes; family Anhimidae; genus Chauna; species Chauna torquata. Next base: position 169,194 of record VXAL01016223.1, on the reverse strand, counting down.
AGAAATAAATACTTTACAAAAGACAGGAAAACAGACATCTTGCCTACCAGCTCTGGGCAGCTCTTGGTGTCCACCTAGCAAAAAACATTCAACCTGGGTTTGATTTGCAAGTTTGAACACTACCATCTGGGCCATAAGATGCTTCCTCAAGAGAACTATCTATCTGGAGACTAGCTCATCTTCTTAATTTTTACTATTAACAAATAAGGGATCTTAAACAATACCCTGTTAATCTACATATAATTTAGGGTCATTACTCCCTTCATGGCCAGTTAGATATCTTTGACTGTCAACACAATTATTTCTTTCCCCCTAACCTCCTGTGGTTCATCACTCTTTTTCTCCTCTATGCAGTGTAATAATGTTGAAAGTGTTTATTTATCTAATCATAATAGGTTGCTGTGGAGATGATCATTGTGTCACAAGTATAGGCCTGGGAGTTTTGGCTGAAGAACGAGTTACAAAGGCACCAAGGAGATGAGCCCTGATGTTTTAGTGCACACTCCCATCCTCCCACCCATACCACACACCATCTGCATCCACATGCATGCACATCTCCACCTGGAGATGTTGCTCCCACATGTGTAAACACAAGCTAACTTGTTCTGGCATAATCTCAGAGCAGAGCTTTTTATCCACAAAACAGGGCAGTGACAACTGAGGAGAGAGGAGGGTTTATGCACCTGTAGGAGTTAAAAGCCAAACACAATTGTGAATCACAGGAAAAGGCTAGAGTCAACCTGGGTAAGATAGAGGACAGCAACGATGCTCCTAAGCCTCTTTTGCATCCATTCTTTAGCCTCTCTGTCCACCTCCCACACCCCACCCAACACAGTAAAAATCCTCTGTTCTTGCAGAACTCTTCAGGGCTTGAAAAGCCCTGGGTGAACCATGGGGATTAATCAACCCTACACACAACCTCTGTTTACTGATACTCACTCGTCAAAGCTGCTGTAGATTACCCAGCTCTCTCAGGCTTGTAACACAGCTCAACCAAGACCAACTTCTCAGGAGAAAACCTTTTGTCCCACAGGCTACTTCCAAGTTCGTGACAGCCAGTACAGTCTGTCATATAGGATGATGTGGACTTCTTATATACTCCATCTTCAGCATGTATTCGTCAGCATCTCATGGTCTGCTCATGTCTTGTGTATAACCAGAAGAAGCAAGCAAGAGATGAAGGCGTTTTCTCTGTGTGCCTGCATCCAACCAAGGACAGCAAAATCATTTAACAAGCTGCCCTCCTAGCCAGATCTGATTGAAGGTGATGCAGAAGAACTGATTGGTACCAGTAGGCTCTGGATAAATGGAGCTCTTTGCCTTGGGATCATGAGTTCAGAGGAAGGTCAGTTCACTGTTGACCACCATTCGTTAGCCTCTGGCAGCAACTCAACAACTTCTGTGAAATAAGGAGCCAGTCTTGGCTTGAGTCCCAGTGGAACGACCATCTGTGTCACTGCAGCTGCTGTCCTTGGCTGGCTTCACAGGGAAATAACAAAGCAATCCAGAGAGCCCATCCTAATGGCTTAGCACCTTTCTGGGAGGTCAAACTGGAGTAACACAGGGGGGAGGTTCTGCTGTGTCTCGGTGTAGCTGGGAACAGAAAAAACCACTGAGCCCCGACTCCAGTAAATGGGTGAAGACCAGACAACACCAGCAAAAACTTAAAGCAACCAAAAGCTCAAACTAAAATGGAAGGTGGTCAAAATCTTCTGTGGAAAAAGTCAAAAGAAAGGCAACGAAAATGACTACAGAGCAGCTGACTTGTGAGGACAAGAGGTGAGGGGGCACGTGGTGAGGTTGCAAGCTCATATGAAGACCCCTCACCAACATGTGACTGTTGCATACCTTTGCATTTGAAGGGGGAAGGAGATAAGCCTTCTCCTACCCTCCCAACCCCTTTTGCCCCATGCCCAAAGCAGGATCGTGGGGTCTGCAGCAGTAGAGCTGCAGAGCTCCTGCATTACTGTGCCCACATGAGACCCTAGGGAAGGAGGGAAGGAAATACAACCCAAATGAACCGTGCAGGTGGCCTGTGGGCCTCAAATTAAGCATCCCAGCATATATTGAAATAAATGCAATAAACCAGGTCGCTATCACCTGCGTGAAATTCACTTATTGTTTTAAATCATCATTATCACCGTCATAATTAAAATCAAGCAACAGCTTAAAGAAACTAATGAATATTTTTATACGTGAACTTATCACAGGAAGGGAGAAAAAAAAACCTGTAAAGTGAAAATGTGCCTGTATTGCTAATAAATATTATTGGAGGGACTCCTAGCTTTTCACATTACCACAGTGTGATATGACAGCCTATAATGGATTACTCAACTGCCCGAAGCCATTGTAGGAATAAATCCCTTTTAATATTCATGTGCGGTCTTTGAGAAAATAGATGTAAGCAGTTAATACTTTTCTATAGACAAAACAATGCAGTTTATCAAAACAAAATCTGTGCTTGAAAACAAAAAATCGCAAAGCTCCTGGAATCACTCTTTTCCTGCAAATCGGAAAAAGAAAGGACCCCGAAAAAAACACAATTTGGGGCAAGATGGTGCACAGAAAGAAAGATGGGGAGGGCCAGGATATTAGCAAAGCTGGGCAGAAAGGCAGAAATAGCATAAGTAAAGGTAATGAGTAGTTTGTGAATCTGTGCTAGTAAACGGGGGCTTCAAAGCTGGATGTTTTGGGAGGAAGGTGTTTGTTGGCAGTGGGCTGCTGGCTGCCCTATAGCGAACTTAGGGGACGAAAGGGAGAATATGGGCAATGTATGGGAATGAGGTGCAGTGCTCTGTGAGGTGCAATGATACTGGGTGATTCTCGGGCTCAGCAGTGTTTATTGGAGGGTAGAGGATATGGTGAAAGACGTGAACAGGAAGCCTTGTGCGGGGCCAGCTGAGGGCTCTCCTCCCCAGCCCTCTGCTCCATGTCCCTGCTTTTTCTTTTGCTGCTGATCTATAGAACTTGCCAGGTTTCTCTCTCTGTTTTGGGGGAGTTCTTTCTCCCTTTACACAGCGGAACAAGGGAAGCTGCAGTGTGGACAAGTCTAGTCTCTGTGCATTTTTGCATGGTAGGGAGTGAGGGAAATGGAGGTTAACCCTTCCTGCCCCAGCTCTTTGCAGGCAGCTGATGCTTGGAGGGAGAACTGGAAAACAAAACCCTCTCAGAGACTGGAGGAAATGGCTTCAGCCTGTCAGAGGTGAGGGGGCAAAAACAAGAGATTTCGTCTTACAAAAGTAGATACATCTGGAATGTGAACCCAGCTTTCGTTCAGCAACCATGATCTCTGGCTATAAATGGCTATAGATGCATCTGAAGCTGTAAGGGAGAGAGATGCAGAAACGCCTCAGTTCCCCTCCTGCTGTGAGATCTAGGCAGCAAAGACAAGCTTAAATTGAAGCATCAAGAATAAATAAGGCCTCCCTGAGACTCATGCTGCTTTGATATCTGTGGCTGCCAGGTGGCCAAAAGAGTTGGCTCACACTTACCTTCTGCTTCCCATGTTCAGAGAGAGCCTGTGATGACACCTTTTGTCCCTGGCAGAACCACAGCAAATGCAGCTTGGGATCTGTCTTGGATTGTGGTAGACATGGTCCAGACTGAAGGAGACACCATGTTCTTGAACCAAACTCAGCTTAAAACGTAGCCCAAGAGACTGACGCTGCTCTCAGTGCTGCAGGACTTGGGTAAAGTCATGAGTATGCAAAGACCCCTAGGGCACGTAACTTGGCCTTCTTGCCAAGTGCCGCTGGCTTCCATGAGCTGCTCAGAGCCACATGTTGAAGCACCCACAACATTCCGAGATGCTCCCAAGCTTGAAAATACCGTAGTGGGGGAGGGGGAAACAAACAAAGATATATATATATATCCAGCTTTATAATAGTAATTCTGACCATCAAGACAGGAAAAAAATAAATGAACTTACTGTGTTGGCATGTCGAACCAATCAACTCAGATTTTATTCTCACATCATCTCCATGGAACAGTGGGCTTCCCCATCTGGGCAAAACTTCGGTTGTATAACCATTTACACCTCCAGCAATGTTGGAAAGATTCTTTAATTAGAAATATTCCGGGAACACTTGCACAGAAAATATTTTTCTACATCTCTTTATTAATTTATTAATTTATTGTCACAGAAAGCTTGTTGCTGAAAACACCGGGAGTGTCCCTTTAAAGGCCAGCTAGTTTCATAGGCTGCATTGGGTGATACGAAAGAGGGCCAGTTTTATAGGTCACATTTTTCTTTGAAATGGATTAGGTCCAGGAGACAATTGGGCACCAGAATGGGAAAAATTCCTCCCACCCACCTCCTTCCAGCAGAGCAGAGGTGTGTCTTGCTTCGAAAGGGAAAGAAAAAGTTTCACCTTATAATTGTTGTATTGAGTAGCTCATTGACTGCACTTTCTGTTCAATACCTTTTCTACCACTCAGATTGTCTAATCAAAGGCTTTTTCCTTCCTTGGGTTAGCTTTGCAGCCTCTAGCATTGATCCAAAATCGGAAGTGAAAGAGGAAAACAGGCTCTGCAAAAAGAGAACACAATTAACACCCAAGCAGCCTCATTTTTTTGGGTGCCTTTAAACTTCTTGCACCTCTCAGTCTGTTCTCCCATTCTTTTATTCTCCCTTTTGTGTTCAGGCGGTTTCTTTAAGGAAAGCCTTTGTCAGCAGCTCAGGGAGAAGATTAAAGCACCCGTCACAGGGAAACAGGTTACTTTTTGTGTCCGAGTTCTTAATCCACTTTATTAAAATGTTCCAAATCTTCCTTCAAGAGGAGAGATCAGAAGGACATTTCCGTGTCACTCCTAGCATGCCTTCCTTCCGGATACTTGTGCTTCATTAGAGGATGAAAAAAAGCAAAGGCAAGGCAAGGAAAAGAAGAGAGAACAAGACTGCAGTGACTGGTTAATACGGGATGTGGAGCCTTCCACTTCATGGTCACTTGTACTGCTCTTGCCCCAGGCTGGAAGCAATTGAAAGCTTTTCCCATCTGAAAGACACTTGTGTGAATGAAGTCAGAGACCTCTGACTATTTTTACCTTTGAGGTTCAAAGAAGAGAAGAACATTTGTAGTGAGCAAAGCCAAACATCCATCCAGCCTGCTGTCCCATTTCTAATAGTGGCAAGGAAAGTGCACAAAAAAGGTCAGGATTTTGAGACTGCTGTGCTCTATATTCTACCTGCTCCCAGAGACCTCAGGCCTGGTATTTCCCACCTGAAAGAAGGGATCTGTGTGGTTAGTGAATCTTGATGGATTTTCTTCCATGACTTTTTCTGCTCTTCTTTTCTGGATGTCCATAATCCTCCTCTGCATTAACATGGCCCTTCCAGAGCAGGGTTAAAGGACATCAACAAGAGCTGCTGGGTGGATGCCTCTGATCTCCAGGTGCACCCAGTGAGTCACGTTTTGTGAAGCTTAAGGGCTAAATATCATTAAGACCCTTGGAAAAAAAAAGTCTGGGATTCCTCTGGGCAGCCTCAGGAGATGTCTCTGGGGAAACAAGTCTAGATCAGATCTAAACCTCATCTTGGATCTACCATCACCTCCTCAGCCTGAGATGCTTCATCCCAACCCTTCTTTCCCATCCCCTCAGGCTTCTCATAGTGGATTTTCACAATTTCTCTGCCCCTATCCTGAGATCTGGCCAAAATGTATTTAGTGCAGGAAACCAGTGAGATACACTATCTGATTTTTCCACCATCAGAAATGGTGGAAAAACAAATTCAGGACAGGACAGAAACTGCCCCAAGAAGCGATGTTAGAAATCTAATGAGGTTGCTGCCACAATGGCTTTTTCATGTACCCTGTTTTGGATTTCAAAGGCTACTTCCTTTGAATAAGTAGCTGCTGTTTTTTAAAGCAAGTGTATATGATGCAGACACTCCTCATGCTTCCTCAGGGTGCAATTACTTTCTTATCTGTCATGTACTGCTGTTTCTCCTCAGCTGAAGTAAGTTATCCAGCATGAGACTGTAGGGTTAATCTTTGAGTAGAGAAAGTCTAAATGGGCTGGAGAAAACCACGGCACTCTGAGAGAGCAAAGAGCAAGGCAGTGACATCTTGGCAGGCTGAAATGAAGCGTAAGGTGTTCCTGAAAGAAGACCATCGCACTTCCCATCAGTGCTGACTCATAAAATGGCAGGTTCATTAAAGATGAAATACACAAAAACTACAGTTTGAGCAGTTTCATACTTTGCAAAGCACCTATGCGATTGGCTTTTCCCCTGCATCATGACTTTCCTGAGCCAAGAGTACCAAAGTAATTTGATTTTAAAACGTGTAATCCTGTTAATAAAAAAGTAGTTGAAGGGTACATTTTATTTATTATTCAAATTACTGTAGCTCTTTGAGGCCTCGGCTGCAATGCAGCCCTGCTTAGTTAGAAACCACCTATCTGCAACTCGAGAGGCAATTCCCTTCTGTTCCCTGCCCCAGAGACGGCCACATCGCGGGGCAGGTTTTCCACAGGGTGCAGAAGGGCTCGGCACAGGGCCCTGGTGACTTGCCTGCACTCCTCGCTGCCTTCAACATGCCTTTGCAAAATTTCCTCTCCGGTCAAGATGCATGGCAAACATTGAAAGAAAGGGAGCCCTGAGCTGAGATCACTTGCACTAGACTCCAGCCACTCAGTGTCACTGCTGTGCCTTAATCACAAATCATCTTTTTTGCTGCTTTTATAGCAGGCGTACTACTGTGTTTTGTATCCGCTGACACTCCTGCTCCAGGTGCGGTACTTTACAGCAGCCTAGCCTGCGGCTATCCTGGTGTCCCGTGTTTATCTAGTCTCTCCTGATGGCCTCCACAGCATATTTGCTCTGTTTTCAAAGCCTGTTTTCGAGTCACTTTGAATTCCCTTTGTGCTTAGAGATCCGCCTCGCTCCTCGAGCTCCATGCACCCTTTCCAGCAAGGTTTTTAAAGCAAGGCCATAGCTGGAAGTTGTCATTGATACGTGATGCAGAACAAAATCCAGCTCGCTCGAATGCAGCTAGATTGGCTCAGCGGGGCTGACAATAGATGAACCGGGTCTTATCAGCGAACGGAGCAGATACAACGCAGGAGCAGCATGCATGGAGCAGATAGCAGCTCTGCAAAAGCAGCCGGCCTGGCTGGTGACAAAAGTGCAGGGCTTTTATTATTTTCCTAGCTGGTTTTGACGCTGTTGTTTTAAAGCCAGCACCTTTCTGACCACAACCACTGCATTAATGGTGAAGAGAAATAAAAGTGACAGACAGCCTGACGGAGGACAGCTGCAATGAAAGGTCTCAGTGGGGCACATTTATTCCCATGAGCCACTGCCTTGCTGGGCAATTTATCCCCTGCTCCAAATGCATTTGTTGGAGTTAATGATAAGTTGGTGGCATTTCTGCAATTAATCCTATCAAAGGGAGGTGATTTTACATCAGGAGCTGATCCTGTATTTCCTACCCTGTGTTTTGTTGTGGTGGTTGTTGTTGTTGTTGTTGTTGTTGTTGTTGTTGAGGGCTGCCAACTGTCTCCCAAGCCAAGGCACTATAGTTCGTGGCAGTAACCGTGGGTTATCAGCCAACTGTCTTCTCCTGACATTTGAAACCAGCACAGGTAAAAAGTATAACATCAAATTGTCCTAACAAAAATCTCCAAATTGTAAATATGCAACAGCAAGAGAAAGTACTTATTTGCTGGTGAAACACTTTAATGAGTGGATGGCTCAGCAAATCTTCTAGGCAGCTGCTTTCCCTTCTGCAGGTACTGAGATTTATGGTAGGAAGGGAGGGGGAAATAAGCAGCCAGGGGAGTGCAGTTGGGAGAGGATAAATCATGTGTGCTTGGGTTGCATCTCATCCTCTGGTTTGGCTGGTCTGACACTTCTGCAGCTAACCTGTCCTTGGATCAACCATTAATGGTCCCATTCAATGGGGACCTGGAGCCAGGAACGGAAGGAGTTCCCAGTGCCAGAAATCACAACTTGGCTAGGACAATAAGGAACAATCCATCCTTCCAATGCAGGTAGAGATGACACATACCCAAAGCTTTTAAATATCAAGTGCTCTTTGAATACTGATGGACTGTGTTGGAAGGAGAGGAGCAAAAGAAAGTCAACAGAGGTGACATTTTTGCAATTCTGAGAAGCTTTTTCATATTCCTTTCCAACGAATAGGTTCTTAAGCCCAATGCTTCTGTCCAATGAAATAACATTTCTGATGAATACTATCCCTAAAATCAAAATCACAGTACCTGGAGGAATGGGATCCAAAAGAAACAATAACCTGTCCTGATGCTTGTGGACTAGAAGGCAAAACAATAAGCCCAACATACATTTTCCAGAAGGCCCTTCCTAGTGATCATAACCTCCAGCAGCAGAGTGCTTTCATAAAACACAATCCTAAGAAGAGCTATTAATAGCCCACCCCCACCCCCCCAAAAAGAAACCAACAACAAAAGAACTTTACAGTACATTCTCAACTGATTTACAAGCTCTCTGAGCTAGTACTGAAGCTAGTCTTCCTGTCATAATGAAATTTTCACTCCCCTTGGACCCGAGCTCCTAGCTGGAGGAGAGAGCTCACATCCTGACTTGCCCATTGGCAGCAATGTATTCAGCTGGGGAATCTGCCATATCAGTGACAGTGTAGAGCAGTTCTTGTTCTGATACCACAACATATATTGAGGTGAAGCAATTTAAATCAATAATAGTCATCTTCTGACTTTGGGAAAAAAAGAAAAAAGAAAAAGAAAAAGAAAAAAAAAACAGAAATAACCCTAAAAACTGTTGCTGTTATCTCACCTTGGTGTTGCAAACTGAGCCATTCAGTCTGTTAGCTGCTGGGGAAAAGTTTATCTAACATCATCTCCACAAGCACTGTCAGGTTCATTCTTGCTTGCTAAGGCTCTGATGAGAGACCAGCTGGACACAGAGATTCAAAGGAAGCTCCTGAAGGAATGTTAAGGTCTCACTGTAGAGGACATAAATGAAAACATCAGCAGAATACATAAGACACTTTGGCCCTTCCTTATTTATCCAAAAAGCTATTTTTGTTTATTAAAACCTAGTTACTAGCTGCATCTTGCCAATAACCTGGAGTGCTTGCTTGGTTAATTTAAGCAAGCAGAGCTTTGACGAAGTAATTTTACCGTCCTCGGGGATCTGCCAGCTTATGCCGGTCTTCACTATTTCAGATGAAATTGAGTTAATTTTCGCTGAAATTGCTTCTTAGCAGACAAACACATTTCCCATCATTGCGAGCTTATGCCTCTGCAGCTCTATTATTCTTTAATTTACACACCCCGGCAGCAAGGGATTAATGCCTGAGACATACAAAAGGCTACAGTGTGGAGAGGAGAAGGGGAGGGGAGAGAGAGAGAGTGGAGCTCTGTGGGGAATAGGTAATGGTGTTTCAGTTTTATAGTCAAAACATTTAAAGTTTGGCATTAATACGGAGTCAACTCTTGTCCTTTCACTCTGGAAATTCATCTAAAGTCTCAGGGCAGAAAACATCTCAGCTACTCTGATATGGCAGGCCCCTGCAGGACTGCCAGGTTGAGAGGGCAGTCACCAGGATATTGTAAACTGCTCCACATCAGGAACCGAATGCTGGAGGTCAAGGAGGTGTGGAGCAGAACTGCACAGGACGGCCACATTTCGACTTTGGATCTTCCACTATGCTTATGCTTCAAACAGGAGTTCTGCTAGGAAAATGCTGCTGCCAGGGCTCTGGGGATTCCTTCAAATGTTCAGAAATTAAAATACTGGATTCTCATAAGCATCCAGAGAACAATGTGACGAGTGCCAAAGCATCTGCAAATGGATGGAAAAGGAGAATTCCACTATCTGGCTCTTCCAAAGAGAACAAGCAGAAGTGCCAAATTTAGCAGTCCCTGTAAACTTTCTAGTAAGATAGCATTTTAAGCCAGTCTGTGCTGATGACTGAGAAGAACGGCAACTATGCTTTTTTTATATATATTATCACTTCAGTTTCCCTTCCTTAATCAAACAGATAACTGTTTCCTCTCTTATTGTATAGACCTCTGAGTTATATACAGGTAATTGGATAAAATATGGTAATCCCATATCATGTTTTGGCATACACGTAGAGATGCTGTAATTGAGCATTTACATTCTTAAATTCTTTTGAAGGTCTACCCTTCCTTCCCATTCCCCAACTACCAGTGCCATGTCAGTGTCACAGTACATAGCAAAATCCAGCGCACTCCACTGTCCAGACATCCTACTTCCACGCAAACACATTAATGCTTTCTCCTTGCTATCCTCTGCACATGAGAAGCTCTCTACCAGCCCACTTTATTATTCTGCCTACAAATCTTTTCTTGTTTTCTCCTTTGCTACGATGCCTACCAAGTCTGGACACCACAAGGTAGTTGCTGATGTGCCAGACCACTGCTTCTTACACTAACGTCTCACTGCTGTCTAACATCCACCTGTTCTTTCTGGCTTTTTATTAGATGATAAGCTCTCTGGGGGTAAAAGCTACCCAGTGTCTTTGGCTTGAGCACCTTGTCATCACGGGTGCATGACTTGAAGTCTACAAAGTTAGCAGAAAAAAAAGTAAGCTCCTGGGCTTCAAAGAAGGGCATTTGTATAAAATATGTTCTTGTATATGGAATGTGTATCTTATGATATACAGGAGACCAGAAGGGAGGGTCCCTTCCAGGCAAAAGCTCTTGGTATCTTCAGCCTGAAAGATGATTGAGATATTTTTTGCCACAAGGCATAACAGACCTCCCAGCACCCATGGCACACCAGCTTGCCTTTCAGGGATCCCCAGGGATCATTTTATCCTTCTGCCAGTGTCCCAGATGTTTGACCATGAGGCCAGTGGAAGCAGGAATACAGTTTTTCTCCCCAGTTTGTGGACCACATTGGCCCCTTTCTACCACCAGAATGACTCCACTTGAGTCTGCCAGATACTAACACTCTAGAGGCCAAGCTGTATTCATTTGATAACGCTCCCTCCTGAGGACTGTCTTTGATAGCTATGGATGCAACAGAATGGGGAAGAAGGTCCTCAATACTATTCATGTTGAAGAAAATTGAAGGAACCCTCGTTGCCTCCAGAAATAGCCTCACCATCTTGCAAGGCTAGCACCAGCTGTGCCACACAGCTGGAAAACCCCAGCTTTTGCGCAAGTCCTTGTTGAACCCAGGAGCAGGTCAGGGTGAGAAAGGAGATGTTATTACATTACATTAAAGAGAGATGCATGAGAAACACCACTGCAGATGGAGCAAGACCAAATTTGAGAACTAGAGAAGCCCCCTCCCCATTCACAGAAGAGGGAAGGGAGGAGAAAGCAGAATAAAAACACTGACAGAAAAACTGCTCCATTGAGGCAAGCAGTAAATACCGAAAAGCATAGGGCACATTCAGCCACCTGCAACTGGGGTATGACTCATACAAGCTGGTAGAAATTCCCCCTGTTGGAACTGCATACCTGTCCCTTGGGAAAAAAAAAAAAAGAAAAAAAGCTGAGAATCAGCCTAAAAAGATATATTAAACTATCTAAAGAGATGTATTAAACCAGTAGGGCAGGGCAGCACCAGCAACACCCTAACAGCAAGGCTGACCGAGACCCATGGCTCAGGCAGCTGTACGTTGTCCTTCCTCTGCCTTCCAAGAGCGACTTCTGCCATTTTCCCAGCAAAGTTATTTCAGAAATCAACTCCTTTCAGCTCAGCTGACTTTTAGCCTCATGCATTTTTATACACTCTGTGCAAGAATGAGAAGGATATTTACATTTTTTAATAAGCCTGACAGTTTGAAATCTAATTGGGGATTTATAATGGGTTTGTTTAGGTCTTTTTGTCCACTTGAATCCAACTGCTAGTCTTAGGCCTAACAAGCAGTATTATCTCTATGGTGATGAGGGAACCTCAACAGGAGGCCCCGAAGCAAAAGAGGAAAGCACTGGTGTGTTTTGTTTTGTTACATTATTTTTTTCCTTTGAACCTGCATTTTCAAGTGAAAACAGAACAAAATTTAAAGCAAGACCAAAATTCCTCCAGCCATCCAGTGCTCATAACTCTGACTTCTTATGCCGGTTCTCCCAGGGGCATGTAAGCCAGTGTCTGATCTCTGTCAAGGTGTTTTTCCTTTCTTGCAGAGATTTGCATTTCTTTGTTCTATTATGGTTCAGAAATGATCTTAACCCTGATTTTCTTCTGGGGGGGAATCAGATGTTTAATGGTAAGGATGGAATTAACCTGCAAAACTCAAGGTCTGGGATCAGATTCTGCAGCTGCATCTCAAGGACTCAGTTCTACTTATTCCTAAAATGAAAAGACATCTGTACAAGGTAGAAGAGAGAAAGGGAGAGCTGGGAAGGGATCTGATCTACCTTTGATAGTGGGGTTTTGGTGAGGACTTCTACCAAAAACAGAGACTCCTGGCAGTCTCTTTGGCTTCCTTGACATTGCTGAGGGACACTGCTGAGAGTGCAGTGCTGATTGGTCCCAGGCTCTCGCAGAGAAGGGGCTGCTGACATGTTACAGGAGATATGCTCTGACCCCAACTTTCAGATTGTATCCTTGCTTCTTTGTATCTCAGTTCCCCACCTGTCTTATGAGAAGAAATGACATTCTCTGTCTTCTGCAAGAGTAAGAATATAAATGCAATAGAGACCAGCAGGGCTTAGAGTTGAAATGGGGGTAGGAAGTGCCCACCAACAACCACAAAAAATTAAAAAAAAAAAAAAAGTGATAATGAAGAAAAAGAACAGCACTGACACCCCTGATCAGCAGACATCAGCAAATGGGTTCATTTCAGCAGGGGCAAGTGCCGAGCAGTTGTGCTTTGGGACGTACCTGACTTTATTCAGGGCAGAGCCTCTCGCTTCACATCCTCGTCTCCCTGTGCCTCAGCCATCCACGGCACGCAGGTCACACCAGTACATCGCTTCCCACACCCCACGTTACTATTCCTGTCTTGGAGCAGCTAAAGCTGTGGAAAGAATGACCTTCATAAGCAAAGCAAAACAGAGTGGAGATGTTGCCATTTGCTATTCCCATTGCTTGCTCTTGATGGCATGCTTTGGGTTGAAACCTATCCAAGACATACTGCCAAGGAGCAGCTTTGTCCACTGGGTCTCAGACATGGGGCTGTGCAGCCTTATTTCCTTCCCCCATGGAGCAAAGAGTGACAAAAGGGACAATGTCCTTTCCGAGTGTTTCCTAGCTCCCAGGAGGGGCTTCTCCAGCCCCCCTGCAGAACAGAGCTGCAGGAGCCGTTCCTCGCTCTGGCACCTGTGGCTGTGCTGCCCACTCCTGGCTGCACCTTCCCAGCAGATGCGTCATTTGTATGCAGTGATGTACAGCTTCCAGCACCCTGTGAATTTGCCCTCCCTTGGCCAGTGGCCTGTGCACCTCTGGTTTCAACCTCGGGTTGAGCCTGTGCAGAATGCGGGTGTCTCTGATGTGCAGGGGCGGGGGCAGAGGACAAACTCACTTTCTTCTGAAGCACAGGGCATCACAGTCTGCTGCCAGAGGCCATGTGTAGATGGGGTCAGGAGGGGACAACTTAAACATGGATTTGAAAGTGTTTTGTGGTTTGGTCTGCAAAACAGTGCTGGAGAAAAGAAGCCGAGTGAAAGGGGAGATGCAGAGGGCAGCAGGTGGGGAGGGGGCTGTGGGGAGGGGGCTGCGGGCAGGGAGATGCAGCAAGGGCCGAGCAGAGGCTGCACTCACCTGCACAGCCCCTGTCCCTGTGTGTGGTGACAGGGGACAGGGAGCCATGGCTGGTGAGACACACAGAGGGAAGGGTGGAGGAAGAGGCAAAGATGGGAGATGAGATAAACAGAGATGGGATGGGAATGGGAGAAAGGCAGCAGGAGGGAGAGGAGAAAGTGGGAAATGAATTGAAATGAGTTAGAAAATTCCAGGCAGACGAGCTTGAGCATTCAGCAGCTGAGATGTGGGGCTTCATTAGTACAGACCGACGGAAGATAGAGACATTAAGGAAGGAAATGTGTGACTCACAGGGGAAAATGGGAAAAACAACACACACCATAGCAGCTGCTCTGTTTACTTCAATTAAAGAACAGCTCAAAGGGTATGTTAAGGGGAAAGGAGGGGGAAGCAAACAAAGGCACAAACAACAACAACAACAACAACAAAACATGACCAGATGAAGCAACTGTTACCCTCAAGCTCCTAAATGAACTGACTCAGGTGTTAGAACACAGAGAGAGCCTTCCTCACCCTGTGCCTCCAAGCAGCACAATGCAGAGGGCTCCAGGGCGGTGGAAGAAGCTGCCAGAGCCTCTCCATCCTCTCAGTGCCACCCCACAGCCACCCCAGCCCACCTGCCCCAGACTTTGCTGTGAGCATCAGCAGGAGCCAGGCAGCCTCTTCTGGCCACCTCATCAGCCATCACACCTGGCCAGGATGCAAGCACCTACCTTACCTCCTTCTGTGGTGTATGGGGTGCAAAGGAACTCGCTGAGATCGGCTTGGGCTGCTTTTCCAGAAAAGAAGGCTGTCATTAATTCCATCCAAAGACTTTAGTTATTTCAGCTGCACTGGGCACACTGGTGGAAACGGCCAGGAACTGGGCAAACTGGAGGATGACCAAGATGATCCCTGCCTCTCCCTCCCTCCCACACTGCCAACCCTAATGTCTCAGAGCTCATCAGCAATGACAAAGGTAGAAGTTAAAATTTCCTGAATTCCAGTGAACCCTATTTTCAGCTTTCAGCTGATAAATGCTAGAAGTGAAGAACTGAGGGGACCTGGAAGAGCAAAGGCGAGACACGGTGGAAGGAAGGGACAAAAGAAACCTCCACTTCTCTAGGTGTTCCCTCCTTGCAGCTTTCACCAGGACAAAAAAATATGTTACGGATTTGTAGGAGAAGAAAGCTTTCTGTTGAGAACCCACTGACTGCCCTAGATCTCTGTTTTCTGTACCAGTTCCCTCACATGAGAGGTTTATTGCTTTTCTCCAGCTGTGACACTGGCCTGCAAGGGTTAGTTGTTTCGCTTGGTTGACTGAAGCCTCAAATCTGGAGGTTACTGGGTCAATCCCAACTCACGGCCTTCCCTGGTGATCATCACAGACAACTTCACAATGTCAGAAAAAGCCTGCTTTCATTTTTGGTAGGGCAAAATCTTTGTTCAGAATTTATCCTTCTCTCCTTATTTTTGTGGATGCTTCCCAATTCCTGGATGCTGCGAATCCGTGACCCTTGGCTGACTCCATTCCCTGTACGAGCACTGCAGTGGATTTCATGACAAAGTCCCATGGTCTCAGGATAATTACCTGCCCAAAGTCTCAGATGGAGCGCCTAGATACAAGCAAGCTCCCAAACTCCTGACATTTATCACTCTAAAGAGCAGCCAGCGGAAAAGCAGCCCCTATCAGATAAGCAGTGTCAGTCAAGATTTCAATGTAGTCGGCTGCAGCTTGAAAAGGACACATCACAGGATATCTGCAGAAAGAAGCATGGCAAACGTTAAATCTTCACAGTGTGGGAATCAGCACAATGGATCCCATCTCCATATGTGATAATGGGAGCCCATAATTCTCTTACATGAACTTTAATGCCCAAAAGTTGCCACAGAGAACCACTGTGGACACAAGGGCTTTTTCTTCAAAGTTTCTGAGATAGGCAGCATTAAACACATTCACTTTGAGCTGTCTGTGTGTTAAGCTTCCTCTCCATCCCTTCATCTCTTCCCAATCAAGCTGTGTCTCAGTCAGCACCCAGTTGTTAAATTCTGGATGGATTAAAGAGCATGAGAAAGTGCTTTTTTTAGGAAAACCATGTTTATCCATCACTCATCTGGGTGAGTGTTAAACTTTAGATCCTCTGCTCCTCTAATGATCGTTGCATGGCAGTGTATTCAGAGTCTTTGCTTTGCACAGTGGTGGGGATGTTTGAACTAAAAGCTTCTCTTTGCCCAAGATTAAATCTGAATTTGGATCACCCTTTGGGGTCTAATTGTGTAGGATTTTGGTGGCAGTGATGCAGGGCCACAGAGTGTATTTGCAGGAAGAAGAGGACAGGAATTCCTCCAGTACCTGACAGAGCCCATGAGATTTCAATAATATTTTGTGTGGAGGATGAAATAAAATTCAAAGACAGCAAAAACAGCTTTCCTTGTTCAGTGTTAAAAAAGACAAAAGAAGGAGAGTATTCCCTTTAATCAAATTCCTAGAATTCATGCTGGCTTCCAACTAATGACGACTCAAAAGAAGTGTTGACCAGTTTCAGACCCTCTCCAATGGAGACGTGGGTGGACAGGGATCAGACTGACAGTAAGTTACGCAAAACTACAAAATTTTGACACTGCATTAGGCATAATTACACCTGTCAAAGACAGCATATTGCTGGAAATTTTCTGTTGCAGAGCTAATGGTGGAAGAACTCTTGCAAAACTCTCCATGTTGTTTCTGGATGCCTCAGGCCTTCAGAGACCACCTTGACAGGCAGATCATGTCTTGCTGGGCAATGGGAGGCTCTGGTTTAACTGCAGGTGATGTTGGACTGAACAGTTTGAAGTACCTTCTCTTTTCTTGATCCCAAAATATCTACTCTTTGCATTTTGGAATTGTCACCACTTAAAGAGGCATTAGTAATACTGTGTAGCAAACAGACCACCTGCCAGCTAGATCTCTGGCCTGTGACCCCCAGTAAAGGGCAAACACCTCAACATAGCAATGAAACACCTGATGACCCTGCGCTGCCTGGTAAGACTAACACCTAGTTCACTGCCCTTCTCGACACCTCAGCTGACTTCCAGAAAAAAAGATGTTTCACCCCCAGAAAATGTATCCCAGTGTGAAAACCAAGCACAGTGCTGATGGTAGCCAAAAAAATACATACAATAGCAGCAACAGCACTCCTTGGCCCAAATTCTTGCCAGCCCAGCAATGCAAAGACGATGTAAAGCTCCCCCCAGAAGAGCAGCTTTCCTCCTCAGAAAAGAAAGCTCATCCAGATAAAGGCTAGGTGGAAAGACCTGTGTCAGAGCAGGGCAGAAAACACAGGGCTTGCTAGTTCCTCTGCAGCTCTTAGCACATATCCGAGTAGATCCTACTGCCCATCCTGCCTAGGTGGATTTGGAAAATGCTACTAGAGATCCTAGACTACGCTGGGTACATACTAGCAAGAGCTAACACAAAGGTTTATGAGCATTACATCAGAGCCTACCAACGATGCTGCAGATGAGGCTTATTTTCCTGCCTGGCAGCATTTCCTCCATTGCCACAACACCAAGCGCTTCCAGCTGCACATGCCCTCAGGAGCAGGAAGGTCAGCACCCGGTGCATAAGGATGAAATCCTTATCCAGCTGAGATTAAATTAAGGGAGAAGGGATGGAGCACGCCAAATGCAGTGAGTCTTAGATAAATGCTCATTGTCTTCACTGAGAGCTGTGTTTGAATAAGAATGGAGAAGTTAAGGGTTTGGCAGACTGTATGCAAAACATTGCAGGACGGCTGCTATGTGCATGCAGCTAGTTTCCATGCATAATATATATAGGAGCATACCATATGTTTAAAGCATCAGGCAATCGGGCCAATCTTGGATCACATTATAAAGATTTCCTATGGTGTTGCATTTGTTCTAAACAGATGCATTTCTCCTTCCCCCAACCCCCACCTCCCTCTGCCTGCCAACACTCAGTTATGAGGAAACCAGGTGTCCTTCTTTTAAAAAAGAAATAAATCATTATCCAAAGTAATCTGTCCAGGAAGAAAGTGAATGCCCATCTCTGCTATTTTTATTTCAAACAGGAAATACGTTGCCAAACAAACTACCAAACGGACAAACAAGACTCAAAACAAGAAAAAGGGAGACATGAAAACCCATAGGAATTAGGTTCTGAATTCTGCAAAGCCAAATGCTAATCGCACCTGTCCTCAAATGTACAGCACAGATGAATTCAAGAACAGAAAGAGCTCCAATGATAGCAGATCTTCTCTGGATGAAACATGTCCTGCATTGGTTATGAGAAGGGCTGGATGCTCTTGTCTTTAAAGTGTATGGTTTGATTTTATATTAATTCATCAGCAGCATCACAGATCTCGGGGGCTCGTCTCCGCTCATTATAGGTGCTTTGCATATGTGGTTGGAAAAAAACCACCACTGATTTGTCTCGTTGCTGCTCTCTGCTGTCGCTGTGTTACCCTGCCCGGGAGCTGTTGGCAGACCCCTCCGCATGTCAGGAGCAAAGCCGGGCGCTGGCCAAGACCCACGGGTGCCGAGTGCCCTGCCAGCGTGAGTGGCAATGCTGGCTGGGAGGAGACCCCCAGCATTTCCCAGCACAAGGTGTTGGCAGCAGCTGAGCCAGGAAGCAGAGGAAGCCCAAGGCCAACCTGCTTTGTGCACATCACTCTCACCTGAGCAAGAGCAGCTCTGTCCTCTTGTAATGTTTCAAGAGATCTTGCCTCCATCAGTCCCTGGGGGGACAGCAAAACCACCTGGCAGGTGAAAGCCAGCAGGATCAATAGCAGAACAACTGGGAAACCCTCACAGCTGGCTCCTATCCTTTACATGGAGTTTCTTCCACTCTTGTGAGCTCTTAAGGCCATGTTTTATATCCTAATTAAACTGAAAGAAAAGGAATTGGCTAACAGTCTAAAAGATTTGCAAGCTACATCTATTTCAGAAAATGACTCATGTTCCCACTAGTGTAGCTCATCAGGTCCAGCACATGCTCTAATGTGTGGGACTAATAGATTTGTAACAGTGATATCTAATATGGGTCTGTTCCAGTTACATACTTATCATGGGTCCTCACAGGCTTTCCATCAAAGCTGCTGAATGAAAGCACTTTTTTATTAAAGAAAGGGAAAAAAAAAAAAAAACAACTCTTTGCCCATAAATCTCTCAGCACATTAGCCCCCAAAACAATTCACTGAGGCAAGGTCATATTTCCCTTATATTCATTTAGATCCTCGGGAAGTTCAATGAGATGAGAAGACAAGAGAAAACACAAGAGGCTCTGTCTTCGGCTGTTATGAATCAGTGTTGCTTTCCATCAGCTGAGAATCCAACCATATATCTAGAGAGAGCTTTAGGAAATATATAACAATTTCTTGGGGTCTGGTAATGATGATCCATACGGTGTCTTATTACTTGAGAAGGAAGGGAGCGACTGCAAGGACAAATGACACTTGGCAGGTGAGAGCGGGTTTTATAGCCCCATGGGAAGAGCTCCCCTGCTTTCAGTGGGCTTGAGTTTGTCCTGTGGTGTTGGAGGTCACCACAATTAAGCAGAGGGGAAAGTATTTTGTTGCTTTGTTTTGTTTCCAGGCAGTATTTCAGTGGGACAGCTCCTGATGCCAGTCTCTGGAGGGAACAGGACATGACAACTCAAGCCGCAGAGGAACAAGCTTAAGTGAAATATAGTCATGATAATGCTGCTCTGCCTCTCAGTTGTCTCCTATCCGCTGCTCTGAACAGCAACGAAAGCTGCCAGCTCTGAACCCTGTACCGTGTGCTGTCCCTTTGATACTGCAACTCTCTCCTTCATGTTTACACCCTTCAGATATTTTTAGGCTTTTTTCCACACACAGAAATACGTGTTGTCATCTCATAGCCTTGTGTAGCGGTTTGAGGCTTCCCACATAAATCAGTTTTTCCAAACATCTGATCATTTAGTGATCAGAAGGCAGAAAGGGTGGTCTGGTTGCTCTTCTTTTAGCTTCCTCCCAGGTCTCATTATCTGGTCACGTTGTGGTGGCTGGGACCAAGCGCGTGGTTTGTTTTGAGGACACATTCAAACCACGTAGGGAAGGGCTGTTCCTTCCCACGGAATAATTTGCCTCCACGGAGGCAGATGGTGTTATTTGTAGTAATATACTATTTCAGACTGATCTTCAATTTGTCATCTACTAGCACCTCAAGGACCCTTCATGTACCTTACCTGGAACTGGTGGAAAATAACTTGTCAAAATTGTTAAATTCTGATATAGTTGGACGGAAAGGGTGTTCCCTGAAAACATAACATGTATGGTTTAGGATGACTTCTTTTTGGTGGAGCAGAGCTTGATTTTTTTTTTTAGTTGTTTTTATAATAAACACCAATTTTCTCCCCAGGAAAATAAGGTTTTAATCTGCTTTACCTTGAGGCCTTCCAAATCTTTTTTTTTTTTTTTTTTTGTGGGCTCTCTTAACTATTTTGGATAGCATTATTGCACATACAAATATTTGACAGGTCAACAGCAAGCAAATATCAAATGACAGTAACTGATTTGTGGGCACGGTCTGATCCAACTAGACAGACAACTAAGCACTATGAAGTGTTCTGTTAAATAATTATTCCCATAAAATGTCGTTCTCAATAGTTGTCATGTTATCCAAATCAAATCCTTGGTCCTTCCTTAAAAATCTATCAGAACATCCTTCTTCTCTCTCTCAGATACCATTAAAACAAGCCACCCCAGAACACGAAATAGAAATGCATTCAACCTATTATTCTGGAAAGAAAAAGCTGTTTGTGGCCAAATCCAACCACATACCAAGTTTGTAGCTTCATTCCATAAAACCTTTGGCTTTCACTGGGAGCCAAACAGTTCCAAGTCACTTCTCGCAGTCCCACCCTTGCAACGAACTCCAACAACTGGCAGATAAGAGTCTGGTGTTGACACGAAGGTGAGAAGTTGGGTTGTTGAGAGCAGCACGACAACTACCCGAGGCTTGACAAGATCTCCCACCTTCGCCTACCTCCGGCCCCCAGCACTTCCCAGCACAAAGAGCAGCTCCCAGGGCAGCGACCTCGCAGCCGGGGCCTGACCAGGGGTTAGCGCTTCACTCTTCATCAGGTATGAAGCCCATCCCTACGTGACAGCTTTTGCCACTGAAATGCAATCCTGTCTCTTTACAGGCTCCGTGGGTTACAGGGGGTGGTGGGTAACCATGGAAACCAAGTAGTAAAACAGCGTGGGAGTTGAGGTGTAATAAAGTGCTACCACCGCGCAACACCTGAACAGAGCCCTTCAGGAGGAATAATTATGGATGCGCTTGTAACAGGTCTGAGCCGTGCTGTCCTGTGCAGAAAGTCAAGCATGGTCTGGAGGACGGGGCGTAGCGTGGGAAGGCAGGTACCACCCGTTAATGCAACTTAAGGTCCTTAACTTAAGACTCAGAAACCTACCGTATTTATATTATTTTCATTCAGCATCTGAAAGGTGTGGATGACACTGAGCTCTGCTCTCAGTCCCCACACAGCTCTGGGGCTGTGTTCACACAAATCCTTTACCAGCATGTGTAGGACCCAGCAAGCCCAGACAGGATTTTCTGGGGGAAATCCTGGCTCTTCTTGGCTTGTTCCGAAGACCAGTTCATGGACGGAGGACACCCTTTTAATTGCACAGATGTACTTAAATACCAAATATCCTAGATAATGGTGTTCAATAACTTACAGTAACCTGCAGAAGCAGGTTCAAAGATCAGTATCATCAAAATATCTACTACCATTCCTTCAAATAGAAATGGAATACCAACGGTGTTCGAGCAGAAGTGCTAGACCAAGGAGTCTTTCAGTGTTAACACCTGAATTTCTTTCAAGAAATTCAAATGAATCTCAGTAGACTATGGGGACTGTAGAAGATACAACTATAAAAGCCATGGCTTCAGGAGGAGAGGAAGAGCAGATACTCTTCCTCCACCTTCATTATTCATCTGTGCTGGGGATGGTCACCATCTGGACCTCAGATTTCAGGCCAGTATTATTCCTTCTCTTGCCACATCTACATCTTTAGCAATAGAAGACAGTGATGCAAGTGCAGCGTGGTCCTACGCTGACACTGGTTTCTGTCTGTGAATTCTCCTGCATGCGGTACATGATAGTAAGTCATGCACAAAACACTGATCGATTCTGTCTGATCAGTGTGTTAGTCTCCAGAACCAACAAACCAGCACTTAAAGTTTCCTTACTCAACTTGCTCTGCTGCAATGCAAAAGTTATTCTGCGCCCTAGACAGGTCGTTTAGACTCCTGTGCAAGTTGAATGTCAAAAAGATACTCATGTAGGCAGTAGAAAATCCTCCCACCCAATGTTTTCAAAGGGAGCTCTCCAACAGTTCAACTTTCCCCCTGTAGTTCTCCTAATAATGAATGGGAAATAGAGTCCTATGGGAAAATTGTCACCAGGTAATTAATAAAAAATTAAAATGAGAGAGCAAGAAGAAAGAACAGAGATGTTGCCGAAAGCCTGCAGATTGAAAGAGGCGGACTTAGTTGTGATTTCCTACCCAGTCTTGGAGGGAAAGTAATGCCTGCTCCACGTTCATCAACGGCTCAACCAGAACTCTCAGCTTCTTCCATTCACACTTTGGAAACAAGAGACATTGTGATGGAAATGTTCGCACCTTGCCACATTTCTCAATGGCCCTGCACGCACAGACTTGCTTGTACAGACATGGGAATGGCTGTCAAGGACAGATCTCGAATGCCCTGTGTGGATCTATTACCAGGTGACCACTTAAAAATAAAAGTTGCTGCTTGTTTTCTACCTGTGTGTTCAAATTGCTTATGAGTTTGATAGGAGGGGTTCATTAAAACACAGAAAAAATGTCCTTTCTATATCTAAGCATTGTTGAAGAGCCCTTTTGCCCCAACATCTCTGAAATGCCACCCCAAAAAGCGAATGCTCTTCCTCATGCTCAAGCACATTTATCTCACAGTTACTAAAGAAGACTAGAGAAGAGTTTAAAAAAAAAAAAGAATAAGAATACCTTTCAAAGTCAAAATTGATGTCCTCTTGGGAAATGGAGTTGAAAAACCGCCACTGGAAATGCCCAGCTCCCAGCACAGTCTCGACATGCAGCTTGCCAGTACAAGTGCTTGAGCTATCACAGCTGCTGGGGAATCCTGGGAGGGAAGAGGATGAAGATGGATGGTCTTATGATTAAGCCAGAAGCCACGGATTTGAGGGATGTGGCATCACTTCTCGACCTCCTGCGTTGACTTTGGGCAAGTCAATTAACCTCTCTGTGCCTCTGCTTGCCATCTGTAGCATGGAGATAAGAGACTTCCCTACAGCACAGAAGTGTTTGAAGGAGACTTGCATGTTTGACAGATGCTCTCATCCAATGCCAACAGGAGTCATGAGATTTCATTGACAGGAGAGTGATGGAGTGGGGAAGACCCACTGCCATTTGGGGTTATGTAGCTTTGTAAAAACTCAATAGGTATCTGTTCAGCTTCCTTACCACCTTGTTTGCACATGTCTGTCTTCCAAAGCACAATCGCTCTCTCAGCCAAGCCCTGGCTCTAGTACCAACTTTAGGAACCCGCAAAGCTCATAGGATGCTTCCCATCCCTCCACTACAGCTTGAGTGGGTCAGTGTGGATTTTTGCCATTAAAAAGAAGTCAAGGGAATCACAGAAAAGAAGCCATGGAGAGCCCAACCCTGCCTTACCCCTGTGAGTGAGGAAGCATCTGAGACCAAAGGCTCTGCTGCCCTTGGTCCCAGTGCCCTCACACCACAGAGCACACAGATTAATCCCCATTTCCAGAATGTACCCTGCCCATCCCAGCAGTGCAAGACTCATCACATCACTGGCCTGACGCATTCATCTCTCCCACCATACCACAAGGGATCACTAATCCCTCCAAACCCTTTACAGTTCTGGAAACAAAGAAACATAATTTGCCGTTACATTTTTTGGTTTGGCTTATCTTTTTAAGACATCAGAAAAGAAAAGCATTCCTGTGCTTTCACAGGGAACACTGTATTTCTGCTACAAGCTTCACAAGGCAAGTTAAAGCATCTAATCTCAACCCTGCCAGAGCCCACCTGACCCCTCCCTGCAAGACTCGGGANTTTTTTTTTTTTGGTGTTAAAATTCCAGAGCGTTATTAAAAGGAATTGTTCAATTCCTTTAATTGGCTCAGAAGATAAATTCTTCCCTCAGCTCGGGGGTCATGGCCATCAGCAGCTATTTATTAGCTGCATTGATTGAGAAGAACAGCCTTTAAATGGAAATAAATTGAATTCTATGGCAAAGAGGATTCCATACAGGCTATTAATGTAATACAGGGAGGCTTAACTGTTTTATTTTTTATTTGTCCCCTTCCTCAACTCTCAGCCATCCTCAAGCTCCCAGCCGCTTCCCATCTCTCCCATCAGCCATCCCTTCCTCACCACAAGGATTTCCTTACCTACACGGGCAAAAGCAAGTACAAGGATGATGGTGATGGTGGAGACTTGGATGACCTCAGAGAGGCTCCAAGTCTGGTCCCCAGGGCCCAGTGAAGGAAAGAGAGGCAATGGGAAGCAAGACAAGATGCCCACATGCATGCACAACAGAAACAAGAGGGGGAGCAGAGCTCTCCCACTCTCTCTGGGGCATTTTTATTTTATTTCTGCCTTCACCACTGCTCATGGATTGTCTTTGCCACTCTCTGTCAGCTCCAGAATACATTTCATGGTACTCGCCTTCATTCCAGAGTTTAATTGCTTGAGATTGTTACTTGTAGGCTGTTAATTTATTAAAACCAGATCTCCCGTATTACTCCGGAGCCCAAAAGAATCACTGCCTTCTATTAAAGGCAGCGACGCGTGCCCACTTGTCTTTTCTATCTGGTCACCTCTATAATTGCAGCCCTCTGCTAAGATAGAAACTCCCCCTGCCAACTAAGCATCCTCCTCAGGGCAGGTGGGCTGAGGAACACATATGGGAGACAAACTCATTCAGGGTATAAACAGATATAACTTCTGGGATGTCCAAGGAAGAGTGTGTGATTGCATTAGAGACACACAAAGCCTCTAAGCTATTCAGGTCATGTTTCGCCGGGTGGGACAAAAAGTGAAGTCAGGGGCTCCTGGCGACAGGTATCATGCAGACAGACCTTGCTAAAATACGACGAGAGACCCCCACAGCATCCAGTAGAGCCAGTACTGCAAACTGCTAAAGCACTGTCCTCCCCCAGCTAAGCACAGAAAGATCTTCCTTGGTTGTCTGGACCATCTCTTGAGTCAAAGACCTTCCTCAAAGCCAGACACACGCACCGTCTAATGGCACCACAAGCAGAGATTCATATACCAGGATGGATATATATATATCCACACACCAGAATGGGAGGTATATGAGAATGGGTGGCTGATACAGGCCAGAAACTCTCCAATTCTTCTCAACCACCATCTCTCCAGTGTGTCCCTCCATCTCCCTCAGGCTGCTCAGCTGCATTCATCATGCCCTGCCCTGCCTCTGAAGGGATCCTTGGCAGCCCTTGCACACATCTGATCCTACAGAGCTGCTTGATAGCATCTAAAATGCAGAAGTAATATCCCTTAAGGCAGTGCCTGGGTCTAGTGTTCAAACTCCTAAAGAAAAGGAAGGGAGTCAACAGGCAATTGGGAGACAGAAAATCACCATATTTTTGAGATACTGCTGAGTAGCAGTGTGGGGGATGTCTGCCCCTCTCAGGCAGTTTTCTGAGATCCTGCCATCGCAAGAGGCAAATAGCCCCCAGTACATCACAGGTACCTGAGTTAAAAACCCACACAGCCCCCTTGTATTACAGCCCAGTCCATATTTTATGCACTCAGCGTGTGAACTCCCTTAAATCTGTGTGCCTCTAGTTTGTACCCTCACCTAGACTTGGCAGAGAGCTTCACTGATGCACAAATATGAGCCCAAACATGAGACAAAAACATCACCAAACGCTGGGATGGGGCAATGGATCCAGAAGAGCTGGGGGGTCACCTGAGGTTTCCAATATCCCCAGCCTGCCACCAGGAGGGCACAGGAGTCGAAGTCCTCCTGCGGTCCAAAGGCCACCAATGCTCCACAAGGCACGTAGGCAGCCCATGATATTTCTCACCTAAAAAAGTGAGTACCTGGGGCACTGCTCCCAGCAGCTGCAGGCACAGGCTGAAGCTCTCGTTACCCACCAACCAGCAATGCTAACAGCAGCGTTACAATAGTAAAACAACAACATTTTGTTTATCTCCTAAGCAGTTCTTTTTAGCACTCTGTCTCCAACCACTAGATAATAACAGGATACAAGACAGGCAGTAGGTTTCTGTATCCAAAACAGCGTGGGTGCATCTGTGATGTTAAAGAAGTTGAGAGTTGTTGATCCAGACTCCCAGTCCTGGAAGCGGTGTGCTGGAGGAGGTGGCGCGAACTGTAGTTTGGTCTGGATATGGGGATTTCTCTGGGATACAGAGCTGGGGCAAGCCAGACTAGCTGCTCTGATGCCTGTGGACTGGCATTGACCTAGATCCTTTGAAGCTGTGGTTCCCTGTTCCTGAAACAGCCTGGACTGGTTTGCTTTTACCTACTTGATTTATTTTAAATACAAATGTCCCATGATCTAATCTGAGATCTGCAAGCAGGAGCACACAGCAAAAGATGGCATTTACAAAGATCCCCAAATCCCATTTCATTTAAACAAGGCTGATATTGTGTTTTAATATAGGAATTGATTATTATAAGCATGCTTATTGAGCTTAGCAGCTTAGATTTGTATCTATTTTATCACTGTTAATCTTTGATAAATATGTTTTTAATAATCTCTAGGTATTTATTGAACATAAAACTGTCATGTGAAATAGAGCGAGATTGCTAAAGATACTTATTATACACTACTTCAATACAAATTCATTATTAAAAACCTTTTACTGAGGTTTACTTTTAACCACAACATAATAGATGTGCGTACTGCATAGTTAATCTATAACAAATATATTTTAATAGACTATTGATATTTAACCTGCAGTAACCATCTTAATAAATATGATACATTGGTTATTGGACAAGCTGCTCTTTTTAGCTCTGTCAAATACTTGGAGGATACAGGGCTTGTATGAGAAAGACAAGGAGGGAAGCTGTGGCCTGGTGGAAGGCAGTTTATTTAGCATTCCACCACAGCCCTAACGTGCCCTGGCCTCTGGCCTTGTTGCTATTCCAGCCCCAGATCTCCAGCCCCGACTTGCTGCATGGCTCTGCCTTTTGAGCTCAGTCCTGAGCCAAATTAACACTTGGCCCCAGAAGTCCACACGACCCTGGCAGGCTGTGCCATACAAAGGCTGTTAGTTCAGCTCTGGGTGCCCACAGACAGTGTTCTGCCTGCCCAATAGTGTTGCAAAGTGGATAAAGAGCCTCGATGGATCAAGAGCAGACCAGAGCCCACATCCCTGGGGTGGAAAAAAACACAAGCTTTGTGAGAACATGGATCAACAGAGAAGCTCAAATGAGGTGATTTCAGCTTTGAACTCAGCGGAGGCCAGCAAATGCCTTTGACACATGGACTAGACAGAAGTCTGACTCCAAGCCATCAGAAGTAAAAGACTTGACCTGCAGTGTTGCTTAGACCCCCTGGGATGCTCTCAGAGATGTATTTGTCATTCTTTGCATCACTTAACAACTCAGGCTAGTTGCAACAAGCTGGCTGTAGTGGATACACACAAAATTTCGCTCCCAGAACTAATCAAATGGGAGAAAAGCAGAGTAATGTCCTCTGCTCTGGGTCCTGCCCCATTTGTTATATGGCCACTGTTACAGACCCTGTAATCCTTCCTGTAGGCCACTGTCTGATTCCCATGTATCAGAGACAGCCAAGGATCTTAACATGCAACTTTTAATTGAGCTGTATCATCTGCCACAAACATGAAATTAATGGTCCTACATCATAATCATAAATTCATACATAACCCCATGCACCAGCAAATAACTCTTTGCAGTGATACTACAATGGTAAGCTGATTTGCAAGACGCACACACTACCCAGGAATCCTAATTAACCAAATTAACACCATCACTTCAAATCATGTCCCAGCAGTAGGACATTTCCGATTGGCCTCAGGCTGGAGCAAAGCAGCCAAATGAAAGCCTGACAGCATCTCCACACGTCCGGTGGGCTAAAACTTTACAGAGAGAAATATCTGGTGCCCATCCAAGCACAAGAGGAAGGGAGCGAAAAACCTCACAAGTGTTTGTAAGTGCCATCCCAAGACACACTAGCACAGGAGCAGCTCTAAGTTTCTCATGCGTTTCCCCAGCTTAACCTGCAGCATCAGGAATCCCCTCTTGCCATGCTGTGAGCCCTCTAGGCCTGTTTCAGGGTCTTGTGACACTGCCAGATCCCTCTGGAGAGTGCCAAAAGGTGCTTTGGATGAGCCAAGCAATAGGTCATGGAGCAGAGCTGGCAAGAGAAGCCAGCGTGAAGCAGTCTCTGTGAACCCCAAATCCACTAGTCTGCACCCATTTCCACTTGTGACTTGCCTGAGCTGTTTAGAATTCAACATCTTTTTTTATCTCCTTCAGGATAGTCAGGTTTTTCTACTTCTGCCTTGGGAAAAACAAGTCTCTATTTTAGGAGCATGTGGGATTCAAGCCCATGACAATCTCAGCACTCCCTGCATAAAGGACAAGAGCCGTAACCCATGTGCCAGAGGGACCAGCTTGCATCTCTCTCCACATTCAGCCTGGATGATAAATTGGCTCAGTCCCACCAAAGCACTCACTTTGGGGCATTGAATGGTCTTGGCTGAGGACTCCCATCCCCACTCTGAACAGACGCTCTAAATGCCAGAATGGGGGGTATGGACTGACGGAAAAAGGAGACTCCTACCAGAAGTGGGGTTCGAACCCACGCGGGCATGCGCCCATTGGATCTTAAGTCCAACGCCTTCACCACTCGGCCATCCTGGTGGGCTGCCTGCTGCTCTCTGGCCTGCCAGGTCTCCCTCTCAAGGACACACACCTTGCCAAGCCATCAAGGTCCCAGCCTAAGGCACTTCCTGAGCCCAGCAATATCTTCTCCTCCTCACTGCTTTCTTTAAGGTCCCCAGTGAGCTGGCTTCTGGCAAGGCACAGTGAGAAAGCTGCCTCACTCCCTTTCTTTGTACCCCACAAGAAATGCTTTCCTACCCCATGTGTTTTCCAAAACTTCACCGTTTTGCATCCATGTTCTGGTCCCCCATCACCAAGGAGCAAATCTCTGCTCAGCCCAGCGGGTCCACCCCAACCAAACATCTCACTGGGAAGTACTAGGTCTCATGGGCCACGGAGAATGGCCCAGTGCCTATGTGCCATGCCAGGCCCTCATGCAAGGACCACAGACATTGGTGATAACACCGCCATGCCAGAGGGACATCTCTGGAGGGTGTCAGCCTGACCCTGCTGGGTGTCTGGGCAGGGACAGGAGCAGTTCTGCCAGCCCACCAGTGCTCGGCTGGACAAGCCAAGTCATTAAAGCACCATCTTTCCACCTCGGGTCCTGCTCCTCACCCCCTCTGGTCTACATTTGGGACTCTACTGGACTGTTTAGCCATGAAAAACAGTGGAGCGTGGGGGGAGTCCCTTTTCCTTTGGAGTGAAGTACAGCTTTTGTTTTGCCCTACACAACAAAGAAAAACAAACAAAATCAAACAAAACAAAAGAAAAGCAACCTCTGTTTGTTGAAACACGTGGGATTCAAACCCACAGCCTCAAAACAGCTATGTGCACTAAGTCTTTAGCCCTTAAGCCACAGGAGCCTGATGCTTTCTTGTCTCTGATTTCAACCACTCTCACTCTCTTCCCAGGCCAGCACCTTCACACAGGGCTGCCATCGCTTTGGTGGGACACTGCAACCTATTCCCAGTCTAGTTCCCTCCCACAGGATCCCCAGATGTCCTGGTTCCCTGCACTGGATTTGCACAGCCACAGTCCCAGTGCCCACCCAGGGAAACCTGGCCAGACCTTTTCACCAGAGGATCCCATCTGCTGAAGACACAGTGGAGTCTCCTCCACCACGAGAAGGGCTGGGAAGACCTGGACTTCCCCTTGGGTACAGCCCCAAGCTGGTCTGACAGTTTGTGGGAAACCTTTTTTGGCTCCGGTAAGCCAAAACATGTGGGTACACATCCCAGGCCCAGAAGTGGAGTGTCTCTGTGGAGGTGAAGGGGACAGCATCATGCTTACTGGGTCTGTCCTGCTTGGAGCTGAGCAATTCCCTCCTCGCTTCCCCAGGGACTGCTCACAGATGTGCTCTGGGGTGCCCGAGCTGCTTGGAGGGCTTGCAGCCACCCAGTGCAGAGGTGAGAGGCACTGACCAGAAAAAGGGGTGTTTCCAGGTCTCAGAAGAGGGCAACATCGAGGTCCTCAGTCAGGAGGGGACACCCTGGCCTCCAGAGATGATGCAGTCTGTATCATCTTGCTGGGAAGCAGGCAGGGAGACCCCAGGCATCCCACTGCAGGATGCTGCAGGTCCTCAGCTCAGCAGAGGACTGGATTAATCTATCCGCATGCAAAAATCCTGCCAGGAGGAAATTTCACCCCTATAGGTGCCCAGAGGGGACAGCAGCTTTCCCTACTTCCCTTGGCCCTTCCCATCATGGCCACAGCAATCCACTGTGCCGATCTGTGTGTGCAGAATCGCAGCTCAGCATCCCTGGATGCCTCCAGCTGCAGCACCCCCATTAGTACCAAATGAAGCCATGCTCACAAAGGGTGTTGCGCTCACCAGCTTCAGAGGAATCTGCTCCTAATGAGCAACTTCAAAGCATTAATGAGCTTGCAAAGCTCTCCTCTTCATTTACAGAGCTGGACCTTGCATGCTTGGCATTAAGACAGGGGTCACCCGTCAGGCGAAGAGAATGCGTGTGCATGTCGGCGAATATAATATATTTGTCATCCTCTAAGAAGCAAAGATTAATCATGCCCTCTCTGAGAGGAAGCTTTTACGCCACATCTGCTCTTCACAGCACGGAGAGAAGGGAGCTGCCCATAAGGACGTCCATGACCCATGCTGCTCAGATCCCCATAGTGCCCAGCTTTGAAGTTAACCTTAACCCCTTGGGTCCGGGCTCGGAAATGCTGCTTGAATCAGCATCCTGAGGGCTGAATAAAGCAGTGGGGCCACCGCAGCAGGGCAGGTTTAAGGCATGCATGGAGGGAATAGCATGGGAGTATGAGAGAGTAGATTCAACTGATGCCTGCTGCTCTGTGGCATCCTCTCGGCACAGGCCAGGAAAGGAGATGTTGGCCCAGAACAGTAAGGGCTGCACAGTGTGTCTGCTACTCTCTCCAGGGACATCTCTCCCCCAGCCACATCCCCTTCTGGGCTTCCCCGAGCTCACCATGAACCTCTGGGTTGAAACAACCTCCAGTGCCTGGCTAACAGCCCAGTTGCACGCATTTTAGAACCAAAGATGAGCCTCCAAGGCTGATCAAAATTTTAGAAGAGTCTAAATATAAATTGTAGGCAGAGACCATAACCCTCAGTTAGGAAACAGTGGGCACACAGGCTACCTAAGGAAGGTGATGTCTACGTTAGCCATGGAATGCAAATCCATTCCCTGCGTGTGCCAAGGCTGGAAGAGATCTCTGCAAGGACAAGCTTAGCAGCGACATGCAGACCACATACCAGCTCAGGGGATGTAGACAAGCACAGAGCAGCCCTGTCCACCACCAGACACCAGACAGCTCTTCCTAAGCACAGGGGGATGCTCTGAGTGCAAGTTACAGACAGCACCAAAACCAGGCAGCTCCAGTGACCCATCATGCTCATGCTCATACCTGCATCACAAATTGCACATATCCAAGGGGACCACTAGCACAGCTTGGCTGTATTTAAAAATGCAGCCCCGAGCAGATGCTTCCCAGGGTCTTCCACGGCTGTGCACCACCCATGAGGTTGCTTGGCTTCACCTGCAAACCTGCACAAAGCGCTGGCTGGCACTTTGCTGCATCTGGAGTCAGCCTTGCCTCCGGGGAGGATGTAACATCAGCCGAGTTACCTGTAGTGTCTTGGATGTCTCCCATTCAAATCCCAAGCTGGGCTGGCTGTACCTCGCTTGCAATATCCCCGTGAAATGACAGCTTGAAGGTGACACGGCTACAGGTTTTCAGAACATGTGTTCTGTAAGAGACAGACATTAATAACGTCCTGAAGTCAGAAAGGTGCTGTCCTTAGCTTCAGAAACACATTGGTGATGTTAACTGGAAAGCAGCTCTTCCTCTCACCTTCTCCCAAAAGGGATCTCTTGGCACTCGATGTCTATTCAGTAGATCTGTGTTTAATTTAAACAGCCACTGGAGGCAACTGCCATCCCACACATTATTACTGCAGCTGGAGAGTGGCTGATTGGTAGTTAAGTTAAGAAAAAAAAAAATCCAAAGTCATGAGCAAGGCAGAGCAAAAGTGACACTTTAAGAGATTTCAGGACAAAACTTCTCCGCTTTACTGATGCAGGGGCAAAAATAATATATGCACCCTCCCTTTAGAAACTGGTTGGCAAAGAGAAACAGTAGGCCAGGGCTCTCCTCTGTGATCCTCTTATGTCCTTCCCCTGCTACAAGAGCAGTTCGGTGTGTGTGCTACAGCCTTCAGCAGCACTAAGTGACGCCAGCGTTTGGCACAGAACAGCCCTACCAGGGTTACCTTAGATAAGTAAGACATGACAGCTTGGCTCCTCCTTGCCCAGCTGTCTTGGGGGACAAAAACTTCTTGCTGCTTGTAGCAGCAGGGCTCCTGTGCTGAGTTCGTGTAGCATTTAATGAGGAAGCTCTTTGGACTTTGTCACTTAAAAAAGTAGTACTTCCAAACACACTACTGATGTCCCACATCAGTAACTGTAAACCTCTACCACATTTGGATAGTAGCTGGAGTTCACTGACAAAAAGAACAGTTGAACAGGGTAGCATTACTACGTAGCTGGTCCTCAGTAGCTTTTAGGGTGAAGAAGCAGAGAAGAAGATCGTTCATCCTTCCTATTTTTCCTGACTCTTGGGAGGCAGTTCAGGGAATCAGGCCAGCCTCTCTTTGCATTCAGATGACTTTCTTTACAGAATAGCTAGAAAATATACATTGCACTCCTACAGCTGAAAGCTTATTCTCTGCAGAATTTGACATGATCACTGCTTGTTGGCTTAAGTCAGCCCCTGTGGAACTACAAACCTTATGGTGCTCTATAGCTCAAGAATAAATGTTTTCCATGAACCTTGTAGATACTAGTATTTGTCCAGGAAAAAGAAAAAAAAAAAAAAACCTCTTACTGTAGGCACACAGAATGGATTAAAAACCAGTGGAGCTATGCAATTACAGGAGGTTACTTATCCCAGAGGGAAAATATGTTTTCTTTGTTGATTAAGTTCTTTCTAAAAAAAAAAAAAAAAATAGCAATGCTGTTACCAGAGCTAAGGTAGTAAGTCATAGTAAATAATGCATTACTTTCTCCTGTTCAGGAATGTTCTCCCAACTGTTTACAATTTTCCACAAGCTATTGCTAGTCTAAACTATTCTCCTACTATTTTCTACAAATAATTTTTGGACAGCAGATAGTTTCTCAAAAAATTAATCTTAAGGACTCCAAATACCTAGGCTTTACATTGTTGTTTCTGCTTTGGTTCTGAACGAGCTCATAATGAGATATCTGGAGTGAATTGCAATGGTTTAGCATTTTAAAGTCATCACCTGCCCAGATCCAGTTATTCCCATAGATGTTCTGGACAGGATATGTGTATAGCTCATCAAGGCTTTACCTTTGTTTAGCCTGGGCTACATTTTGAGAAAGACGTCATCATGGACCCATCTCTCCCTGTCACTCTTCTTTGTCTCTTCCAAACATCATCACATACAACACAGAGAAAATGAGTCATAGCTGTGTAGAAAAGAAAGTTCAAGAACACGTTGAGGATCACAGTTCTGTGATACTGATACCTCAGATGCTGAGTGCCCAAAACAAAGACTAAAGGGGACCTGATGTATATGAGACATTCAGTGCTTGCTCATCTATTCTTGCCTGATGCAGTCTGCCAGATTTTTCTACAGTCACTGCAGAGAGAGAAACATTTCAGAGATGGCTTCATCCCATCTGGGGCTTCTAAAGAGGGGTGAAATGCAGTGCTTTCTGGAAGTGAAGCAAAGGAACAAAGTTCATCTGTTTAGCTTAGGCTAGACACCTAGTTGCAGATAACTAGCTTTGAGGGATATTGAATCTGCCTACAGAAGAGCTCCTTAAAACAGACAGAGCTGGACATCAAACTTACTGTTTCTAGAGGTGGAATGAGCAGCACTGGAGGCTTTTAAGAAGTTAGAAACTTGGCTGATTCTGGCTTGAGGCAGATGATCTTTGAAGGCCCCTTCAAGCCCCTCTCTCCATACCTGAATTTCAGCAGGTGGCTGTAAACCAGGTTCTGTTAAAGGCATTCCAAAATCACACTAGAAAAAGCTGTGTGTTGCATATTTTTGGCTCCCTTTTAACACTACAGAGAAGCTAGCCATTGGAAACTCACCAGAGAAGTCCGTTCTTTACAGGTCATAACTTAGGAAACACTGCAGTACACTACTCTCAGAAGCAACTCAGAAGAGAAATGAGGCAATTAAGTTATCACATGGACAAATACCAACAGAAGATGCTTGCACGTGTCAAAGAAATTTCCTGCAATTCTTTACATGGCTTGGACAAAGGCATTGGAATGAATGGTAAAAACCCTTTGCACTCCACCTGCAGCATCAGCAGTGCCCACTACCACTTTCTGTCTCAACGAGGAAGCGTGCAGGCAACATATCACATCCCAGATGTCAAGGTGCATCTGCATGAATTCCTAAAATGACATGTGTTCTTTAGCCCAGAGCTTGGCTCCAGGCTAAGAGCTAAATTTGATGTTCTCTGAGGCTAAAACTTCTTCAAAAACCATTCTACCTTAATTAGGGAAGGGAAATTTTGGCTGCACAATCTGTAAAGGAAGATTGGCTTGGGGAATGGTATGAAAGTCACAGTTTTTGCAAGAGCAAAGAAAAAGAACAGGCTCATTTCTAAAAGCACTGCACCTAAGAACTTCAGAAAAGCACAGAACTTCACTGAAATATAATGAAAGGCACTGCCTAAAAGCAGAACATCTCCTTTGGCTCAGCGTATCCTCTCCCAGAGGCACCACATCATTCCTGCTGCTCACAAAACAGCTTCCATCTCCTTTTAATAGATTTATTTTTAGACTTCTCTTATATTTAATTCTTTCTCTTTCCTTATGTAAGGTTCTTGGAAGGGCTGCAGTGTCAAACAATAATTACATCAGAGAAAATTTAGAATCCACAGTGTTAAAACAAGTCTTTGCTTTTGACAAGTGAATGAATGTAGGAAGTGAGGGGAAGCAGTTTTATCAAGGAGAGCACCCAGCTGGCAGTGTAATGGCATCTCCTGTGGGCTGGGGGCACCCACCTTCAGAAGTCAGCAATCTCAGCTTGGAGCACAACGGCACATGCCTGGAATTAAGATGGTCTGAGACCTAGCTGCACATTCGTGCAGCACTATCAGCACATACATGCCTCTCCCCATGAACAACCTTGAGGTAGGATTAAAATACAGTTTTGCCATCCTCTTAACACCCCGCGATCAGCTAAATTGCATGGGCCTATAGCCTTAGCTTCACCTCAGCTAAGGAACAAGCATCTCCCAGTGCCAGAGCGCACCACTGTGCCTACCATTTGCCCACTTACAGCAGAAGTGAGAGAAGAAAAAGACCTATCCACTTCCCCTAGTCTGTGTTTCTGGAGATACAGGTACCTACCCAAAATGGGGTTCCAATATCTTTATAAATTACACCACCACCACCCCCATATGTGCTGCATATCTGCTGGCAATTAAATTGTGTTAAAGTTGCAACTCAGTCCAACGCAACACTGAATCTTGGATATATCAATATTGGCACTGCCAGGGCTTTAGAGGAAGCCTATGGAGACAGTCTCCAAGTACCTGGCTTGCATTTTCCAAGAACTAATCAGAGAAGGATGAATTAGATCCTCCACCCATGGAGGAAATCAATGATGAGTGAGGCAGCTATGGGTGAAAAACTTATGGAAAGACCAGGAAAAAAGTTTTCCCTCTCAAAGAGAGCACTAACTACCTTGCAGGGAACTACAAGTAGACTCCATATAGAAATACTGACAGGTACCAGTGGGACTATCCGTCATGCAATGTCTAAAATCAGGTTGTGGCGAAGAGTAGGTGTATAGAGTGAGCTCACACATAGTATGTACAAGAGTTTTCTAGGGATAATGTGTTTATAGAAAATATATATATATTTTTCCCATATGGGTGTCCAGCTGGACTTCCTTGACGTCTTGGAACACCAACTTGCTAAAATCATCAATGACAAAATCCAGGATTCTCCTAATTAGAAGTAACCTTTGAAGGGAACTGTTGAAAGCCAAGAGCTCACCTTTCTGTAGGCTTACCACTGTCTGACAGGAGGACACCTGGTCCATGTGCATTTGTATTTTCATTTGTTTCCTTTTATCTCATATTAGTAATACCAAGGTGAAGGAAAAAAGGCTCACAGAAAAGAAGGAGGAGGAGGAGAAGGAAGAGGACAAACCTGTACAGTCTATGCTAGTCATCCTGCAGCTTCAGCTCCAGCAATGGTCTTCTGTCCAGCATCTGAGATGCTTCAGTTTGCTTTTTCTGCTCCACCTCATGCCCGTCAGCATGGCTCCTGTCCTTGCAGTCCTTCAATCCTCCTGCTGTGCAGCGGCCTTTGAGGCCCAGGCCGCTTCAAGGTGGAGCTGGCTGCCAGAAGAGTTTACATCACAAGCAAGCTATCCAAAGTTGTATGGTTGGTAGCTTCCTGGGAAAACTGGAAACAAATGACCAAAGTTGAAAAGAGAGCTCTAAGAGAAAAAAAAAAGAAAAAAAAAAAAAAGTGCTTCAAATTTCTTCTATTTCTCTGCAACTAAGGTGGGGGGTTTTTGACACTCAGTTTTTGATAGAGCCACGGTGAAACGGTACTAAGTCCCTCTGAAGTCATGTGGGCTTCAAGCACTTATCTCCCATAGCTTCCTTCAAAATTCCTGATCATAAACAACAGAAGGACAAACTCTAGCATATTTCACTCATTCGTCTGCTCTCTTTATTTGTTTTTCTTTTGTGTGTGTGTGTTTGGTTTTGTGTGGGTTTTTGTTGTTGTTTTTTTTTTTTTTTAAAGTAACATATAGCCTTTATTCTGGGATTTAAAGCCTGATTTTTAATAATTACACAAAATAAACCCTGTGGGGATTTTTTACGATCTGCTTTAAATGTAGAGTTTTGAAAAGTAGAAAATGAAATTGTTATTATTTTGTTGCACAGCTATGCTAAAGCAAGGGGGAAAGAGTGACGAGACACTAGTATTTGTTTACTGGGCTTTCAATTGCTATGACAAAGCAAATAACAGCTCTGGTCTTGGTCCACAAATGAGCTAATGGGTAACACCTCAAATTGTATATCTTAAAACTCGTAATTAGCAGCTAACCACAGGATAAACTAGGTAGCATTTGCTCCTTTGTACTCCAAAAGACCTGTGAATTCATAGCAAACGGCTGAACTTAAGATCCAAAAGCATCTGATTTGGTGTGTACATATGCAAGACGTGATGTGTGTATGTGGGTGCATCTTATTTCTTGTCCTGTATTCGCACAGCATCTAGCATGATGGGACCGTGGTCCCTAATGCATTCCGTAGAAAACTAGGACCCAATCTAAAAGATATAGACAGTATTTTCCAGGAGACTTCTGCTGCCGCCAGCAGACTCTAGGTCAGGGCCCACAGGAAAAGTTCACTGTTGGTTGATTTCCCAGTTTAGTTTCAGAGAGCTGCCAAGGAGGTTCCCTATCTGCACTCTTCCATCTACCACCCAAGCGCCTCGCACCATGGGAAGGTGCTCTAAGCACCGTGGGAAGAAATGATCCAGATACAAGCAGCGAAGGGATTGGGAAAGAGAACGCAGAAGTCTTGAAGAGCCTGTTGTGAAGACCAGTTCTGTGAAAAGGTGATCACTGTGAGGGCGCTAAGAATTATACACCCAGGTCAGCAATTCACATCTCCATAGTGCATGCTGGAAGACGTTGGCACTGGAGGTGATGACATAATGGTTTACAACGTGATGAGGGAGCACAGCTGGTGTCCTCTAGTGTATATCTGTGGTACAGGTCCAGAATCAGATCAGCATCTCTTGCTTGCTTGATGGCCCCCTGAAATGAGTTCATGCACCTCAGACCTGTCTTTGCTCAGTAAACGCCTGCAGCACAAGGCCGTTGCAGGACAGGTCCCTTGTTGCTAGCGATCAACATCTTTGCCACAAAAGGAGAAGACGGATAACTCACAAAGGCAGCAGCTGTGCTTCACTCCCAAGTAGCATCTGGGACATCTAAGGCTGGCTGGTAAAAGCAGGAGGCAGTAAGACTAATGCTTAAAAATGAGAAAGGACTGCTGGGTGCAGAAGCAGAAGACAAGACATCAGCACAACGTTTTCCCGAAATGCAGCATCAGTGCCCCTGTAGAGATGGATGAAGGAGAAGTTTTGCAGCAGCTGTCCCCGCTGCACTCTTCTGTGATTAAATCCGATCTCCCTTCTTTCTCTATAGCACTGACATGGACAGAGAGGTCTGGTCGCCTCCTCCTGTCTGTCTTCTGAGACACACGGACATCGTGGCGACACTGGTCTAGCTGCCACCAGTGTCTAAATGGATGTGAGATGTAGGGAACTGGTGACACACTGCCCAGTCTCTTGGTAATGATGTAACACCATCCAGGGATGGGAACACATCAGTCCTGTACCCAGACTGATGGGTTGAGATAGGACATGCCCCATGTGAGCAAAAGCTTTGTCAGAGTCAAGTGTCTTCCCTCCAGCTCTCTCCTACAGCAGGTGAGCCACAACTAGTGCCATAAGGCCAGAAAGTGTTTAACAAAAGCCCTTCTTCGGGCACGCTCTGCTCTGCTGTTTGCACGGCTGTGTGAGGCAGATTGCTTGCTCTTATTAGCTAAATAAACAAGCAGCAAAAGTTGAGCGAAATGGAAACACATACACAGCTTGTCTGTAAATAGAGACAAACGCCTCCATCGCATGGTTGCACCCAGCTGTCTGGCTGTTACCTGCTTAAATGGCTTTAATTTTGCATTAAGGTCAATGCAGTTGTAGCTTCTCCTCCAGGGTGGAAAACCTGGCTAATGAAATGCTCAGGTTTGTATTGAGCCCACTCCGATGTGCCAGCCGAGCGTCTCAAGGAGCTGAGTCTTTCCTCCCCACGGTGGGCCCCAGCCTGGGTACCGGGTGCAGGAGCAGGGATGCGCAGACACAGCCGCTGGCGTTAGCCAGCCAGACGCTCCTCTGCCATTCCCACAGAAATTACTGGGCATCTCCAAGTTACGGGCAGGGCATTCTCTGTGCTGAATCCCATGCTGCAAGGAGAGCAGAGAGCCCTGCCTCTGTCCCAGCCCTGCCGGGGCTCTGCTCCTTCTGTGGGGCTGCCCTGCCCCGACTCCACTTTTAGTGAATGTTATTTATTCAGCTTACGCATCTCTCCCCTCTACCACATACACAGCCCTTGCTTTCCTGCGGGAGTGTAATGGGATGAGTAAACTGTCTTTATATATAGTCTGAGGGGTCTGGCTTTAGTTCTCATTTATTACTCTTCCATTTCTTTTAAATTCTCCTTTCCAAAGATCAGAGTTCCTGGCCAAGTTTTGATGCAGTCTGTGAGGGTGACAGACAGTACGATCACTAGTGCGTGGGAAGCCATTTGTCTTGAACAACATCCTCCATGTTACTGCAGGCAAAATCGAAAAAAACTTGTCTCGCATGCCTGCGAAGTAACTGTTCCGAGGATAATTTAAAGTATTGAGACATTGATTCACTAAATATCATTGGCCTCCTTATATGTGGGCAGGCAAAGTCACCCATTATGGGTGATTTATTAGCTGTAGGTGTCTCTTTGATCTTCTCCAACATCGTGCACTCAATATCCTCCTCCCAGGAGGCAGCTGGGAGGACAACCCTATCAAGACACTTGCATTATGACTTATGATTTATGTCCATGGGATCATCTCCACACAGGCACCGCATCTCACTGGATTCAGGGGAATCTTTCTGAGCCCTAAAATATATGCAAAAATAGAAGTTCCTCTTGGATTGAAAAATTATGATACCAGCACCTCTAAATTGCTTTTAGCGGCTTTCTGTGCTGCCTCTGGCTCAGAAGTGCTTAGTTTGCTGACAAAAATCATAGACTCATACACACTTGAGATGGAAAAACCCTGCTAGGTTCAGCTCGTCCATTTCTCCTACCAGGGAAGGAATATTCCCAGCAATCTGTTTTCCCTACTACTTTGTCTTGTCTATTTTTAAACATCCCATGTAGCAAAAATACATTTAGATTGTCAGGATCTCAGAGCCAAGTTAGCTGTGGAAGTACCAGCTGTAGCCTAACCTGCTTTGTCTGGTAGCAGCAGCTAAATTGCTCTCTGCTGCCTTTGAAGTCAATGGAAAAAGTCTTATTGGCTTCTCTGGGAGCATTCTCGGGCCTTTGGTACGGATGATTAGAGCAAATAGCTACGGAGCACTGATAAGCCATTCTTATACTATCACTTTCCAGGCCATAACTGCATTTTAATAGGCAAGAAATTGTCTCAGCAGCAGTCAGGGTGCAATAATAGCAAAGCCACGTGGAGCACAAGGCAAACTGGGTCTGCACAGAAGTGGCTTCTGCCATGACCATACAAAATTACATCCACAAACCCAGATGGGTTTGGTGGAGTACATGATCCGAGAATGGTCAGAGGCAGTTCCTTTTGTGCCTCCTCTCACTATAAAACCTACCAGAGCTGGTTCAGCCTGTAGATTGCTCCAATGTGTTTTTCCTTTCCCAAAAAAACTTTAATATCATGAATGAAGGGAACCCAGCACATCAGAGTACCTCTCTACATATTCGGGCAGAAAATGGCATAGGCATGGCATTGCCCTACTATTTTAGCCAAATAAAGAAAAAAAAAAAAAAAAAAAAAAAAGACTAGCTGTTGAATCACAGAAGTTAAGAGGTTACCTTACAAACCTCATCTCATCTTCTGCAGGAGACAGCTGCCCCGCAAGACGGAGTAGTGGCAGTGACACAGCAGCCAGACACAGCCCAGGTGAAATTCAACCCCTTGCTTTCTCTTTTTATGTAAGTAACAATGGCAGGTAGTGGGAGCTGGGATTGGATTTAATTTGGAAGTTGTTGTGCTCTGCTGGGACAGCTTCCTCTGCCTCCACATTTCCTGTCTGGAAGTTCTCCCAAAAGGATGAATTAACCAATATATGACCTGTATGGGAAATGCACTTTATTGAAGCTATTTTTCTAGGGTGGAGCTGAACAGCTGTTTAACAGTGCATAGCTGCACTACATGAGAGACAGTAAAAATACTGAAATGAACTGTATGCAGGTACAACTGGGCTGTGAGGAGGCAGAAGGTAATTATCTCTCTGTAATTTTTGCCTGTACACGGAGGGTAGAGTCTTTGTGTGACAAAGCGGGCCAGCATGGGGTACCGCAGCATGACAGCAAGCACAGGGAAAGGGGACCTTGGCTTTACCTCCCCCGTAGCACCTTCTTGTGCCATAAATGGGAGAGACTAACACCAGCCCTGCAAGCAAAGCCCATGCACTAGAGCTATGCAGCCACAGACTCCCATCCAAAAACTGCTCAGCTAACCACATCTCCCACTGTGACAGAGACACAGCCCCCGCATCACTATGGGGACAGCCATGCCCAAGATCAAACACGGTTCAGTCCGCTTTTTTATATAAGGCTTCAGCAATCAATAGCAGCAGTAAGCATCACAGAAGCAGTGCCACAGATGCTTCACCGCAAGCAGTCTCCGTAGGCATTGCAGGGCAGGTTACAGCTCTTTGGCTGTGTGCAAGGAGCTATCTGCTGCTGCAAGCCGGCACTGCTGTCGGCGGAGCACAGCCACACTGGCTGGAGCTCGGCCGTCAGCGCTCCGGGCAATGGCCACTGCCCTGGGCGATGACAGAGCATCTCTGGGTGGCAGCACGAGGCTGCACCGCCCAGGCAACCCCAAGGCGAGAGCTGGTGGCTCCCATGGGAGCGCCCGGCATCTCTGTCCAGAAGCCTCAGTAAAGCTCCTGCTTTCCATTCACGTCTCATCCTCTCCCCCATGGCAGGCTAGCGGTGCAATTACGTTATTGCAAATTTACATCAGTGCTGGAGAGATGAGAATCTGAACAGAAGCTTAAAAAGCCACTTTTTTTTAAAGCCTGACATAAAACACCGACCAGATTTACCATGAGTTTCCTGTGTGCGCACATGAGTTATACACACTGTAAGTGTCCCATCATCATGAATTCTGCCAGTGTGCTCTTTTTAACGGCACTGATCATAGGGAATTCATTTGGTCTTCATATAGCTGTCACCTGTATTACCAGAGTGATTTCATTCTAATTTAGCATTACTTAATGGTGAAGATAAAGTTAAGTGTTAGCCATGTGGGTCTTTTCTTGGCATCTCTCTCTCCCCTCTCTGACACAGCAAGAGTGTGACTGCAGGGTGTTTTATGACCAATAATTCAAAAGAGCAAGGAAAAGAAGGAGCAGCAAATATCAACTGCTTGTCAATCATCCACAGTCTTTCAGCTCAAATGGTTATACCTGGACCTCTGATCTTTTCTGCTGCTGCCTGTGATCCCCCTGTTTGTTTGGAGTTCTTCAGGTACTGCAACGATCAAAAACATATTTTTTAAAGGTTCAGGTCTAGGCAACCTGCTGCAGATACCCACAATCACACAAAAATGTGATTGTGGTATAGAAAACCATACCTAATGGCTGCAGTATAGCAGCCAAATGACAGCCAGCCTAACTGGGTGGCAATGATGGGGTACCCTACAAGCAGGCTGAATGCATGAAAATGATGTGGGGAAACAGAGCATTGCTGTAGCATCAGTTATACAGCAACAAGTGATTTGTTTTCCCAAGCCCCTGTGCCCCCTCCCTTTTCACCCAGCTCGGAAAGGTAATCATTCTGCATATATCACTAGCTTGTTTAAACTGGAGATGAAAAGCTACGAAAGTACAACTTAATTGAACCCTGTATTGTGTTATTACAAATGCTACCGACCTCACTTGCAGTCCATTATCAGAGGGTTCTGCTGAATGCTTTAATTAAAGACAATAAGGCTAATAAAAAGGCATCATTTTCCTGTCTCCAGCGCTGCTGGAGAGTTGGGGCTGATGAGATTATTTCCCGCTAATGCTCTTCTGTTGTTGTTGTTTTTAAATCTTTTTCTCCCCATGGTTTGCAAATACTGTCTGAGCCTGAATAGTACAAGATTCATTAAGGGAAAAAAAAAAAAAATCAGTTTTGTTTCTAAAATGCTCACTAATACTTGATGAGCAGAGCCCCTCTTCCAGATGATCCCTGGTGCCTTACCCCAACCTTCGCTGCCTTTTGCTTTCAGATCCAGTCCCAGCAAAAGAAAAAGCTTCCCTGCATGGGCACAGGTACACACGCAGCCTGACCGGAGGATGCCCCTGCACGTGGCCCCATCTGCAGCCCTCCCACTTGCAGAGAGGACGGAGCGATGACGGTGCTGCTTGCCAGAGGGCAGGATCTAGCCCAGAGTAAGTAATGCAGCACTTCCCCATAATTAACATGCTGCTTACTAATGGCCTGTATGTGGCATCTTGTCACAAGAGGGGTGGGAAAGGTTTGCAGTAGGACAGCTCTGCTCATCAGCCCGTAGGGGAAGGTGCTGGGGGTGATCTCTACCTCCAGATGCACATGGGTGGCCCACTGTTCGCTGTCTGCAACCCTCTGCCTTCAAGGGCATCTGTGTGGGCTTGACCTCATCCACCCCGTGCATACCTTGGTGTCTGATGATCAGCATAAACATGGGGAGAGGGGGGTGCAAAAAGGGGAACAGGAAATCAGCTGGTGCTCATTGCACAGGTACATGTAGTCGCTGGCAAACAGGCTGAGCCCAACAACTCATCACACACTGGCAGCAAAACAGTTAAAACTTCACTAACAGTGCAGGCCATATTTGAACAAGAGACCTAATGGCAATTGGCATTGTAGTCCTGCTGTGAATAAGCCAAACCATCTAGTCCTACTGCGATTAAAAACTCCTTCTTGGACAAGGGAACAGGCAGCCAGATGCTAAGCAACTGAACTTTGCCCCTGCAAGGAAGAGAGCAAAGCATTAACCACCGAGCCAGCCCAGTTTGCCAAGGCTTTTATAGGGAAGGAACTTTTACAATTAAATACAGCAAAAGGGTTCTTCCACTGTGAGCCTCTGAACACAGGTTGAAAGAAGCAGAGTTGAACGTGGAAGCCAAGTTTAAAAAAAAAAAATCTTGATCTGAAGGTTGTAGGCTCAAAGTAGCTAGAAACCCCATCAAGTGACTGAATGGGAACAGCAAGAGGCGGGCAAAGACCACAACTCCTCCCCGGGTAAAGGATGAAGCTGTAATGTGGAGCAAAGTGACCTAGTTACATATTTCTTCTTCACTCTCCCTCTCTCTCACTGCTGCTGTTGCCAGGCTGGGATGTTGCAGAGCAAACGGCAATAAAGTTTTTGCCATTCAAGCTGAGCAAAGGGGAAACAGGGAGCTCTGAGGATATGGGCATCTCAGGAAGCACCATCTCAGTCCTGTCTTTAGAGGCATGGACATGTAATATACAAAGTGCTACTGAGACCCTGAATTTGGACAGAGCAGGGCACAGGCAGGACAGGAGACAGTGCCATTCCCTCATTGAGTGCCTTGCCACAGCCAGCAGCCCTCTGACAGCCTTTACCTTCATCTCCAGGTACAGACGTGCTACCAGAGAGGGGCTGCAAGAACAAC
This sequence comes from Chauna torquata, assembly GCA_013399475.1. Classification (NCBI taxonomy): domain Eukaryota; kingdom Metazoa; phylum Chordata; class Aves; order Anseriformes; family Anhimidae; genus Chauna; species Chauna torquata. The sequence continues at coordinate 124,658 of VXAL01016223.1, read as the reverse complement.
TTTCCGGCTACTGTGAGTCCCTGCTCCTCTCTGCACTTGGGTACAGCACCCTTGAAAAACCAATCCCCAAAACACACTTGAATTTCCCAACATGTGGCAGAGCTTACCTGGGCGTGGTACACAAGTCGGCAGAAAACCCACCATGCTCCCACCGTAGACATGGAAGATCCAGCAGGCTGCCAAGCAAGATGGTCTTTGTGGGTTTGGGTCCCTTTTGTACCCCAGATGGCCAAGGAAACAGATGCACTCCAACACAGTGAGCCTCTGGAGGCCAGGAGGTTTGGAGAAACGGTCAAGATCTGGATCCCTGCTCCACCCCAGATCTCCAAAGCATCCACCATCAATGCATACTTACAAAGCTAACAATCTTAAACCATAACCCAGCCAGCTGAGATGAGGTGCAGGGGAAGCTTTGCTCTTGATGAGCAATTAGATAAAGGAGCAACTGCCGGGAGAGGCAAGAGAAACTACCAAGGGAAACATTTTCAAAAGATGAGCAAACCCTTTGGGAAACACCATGTTTTGGAAGAATCGATGCTAAATGTAGGAGCTTTAATGACTTGTGAGGAGTCTCCAGTCTATAACTTCTAATTAGAAATGAAGGGAAAAGAACACTGGAACCTCCTGAACTTTCCACCACAAAAAAACTGCTAATGCTTTTTTTGCTCAGGAGTATTTTTTGAGTTACGTATGTCTCATCCTCAATGAAAAACTGTTTTGGCAGGGGAGAACTGGGGGTGATTGCAAGGAGATTCTCTCTGTCAGTCACAGCTACCCCTCCAGCTGAAATGAGGGATTTCCAGATTCCACCACACGCAGATGCTGAGGCAGATGCTAGGCAAACATGAAGCCAGGCAGAGTTTCTTTAGTAAATGGCTGCTGTGACCCCGTTTTTTTAGATTCACTCGCTCACTTAGAGCCCTGCTCCTCCCTTGTCAGCATTTTCAGATAAGGATAAAAGAAGAGGTTTACCTGTAAGTTGCGGGTTTATCTCGCTGGACTAGCTGTTGTGATTCTGGGTCCTGTGGACAACCTGGCAGAGCATTTTTTCCAATGCATCAAGTAAACACTGCTCTCTTGGATGTATTTTTCCACGCCTTAGCAGTTCTGAGGAGTCTACGCTTCAAGAGGACTTTCCAGACACAAAGCCCCAGTCCAACCCCTTCTCCCTTCCCTTGCATTTCTCAGCTGTGTTTCACAACCCAGAATACTTACAGAAATGCTAGTACTCAGGGTCTGCAGAAGAGGCAGGACTCCAAGATGAATCCCTGGGAAATGATGAACTTCAGCTTTGCACGAGCTAGGTACAGGAGCTCCAGGTTTTCTCATCCAGAAAAGCCTCTGTGCATCCGTCCGTGTTCACCCATCCCAATCTAGATGATTATATCTGCAAAAGAAACAAAATTATCCATCAGTGACACCCCCAGCACTAAGATGCAAGCCCACATGCCTTTTTTAGAGAGGCGCATTCCTGCCCGGGCATCCAGGAGCAAGCACATGGGGCAGTGCCCTGTGGGGGAGAAGGGGCTGCCAGAGGAGTGTGTCCCAGTGCCCAGTTTGGCTTGCAAGGGACATCGGGAGACCTGCAGCCGTACAGCTGGGACCAGCACAATGGGCTGTCACACTCATCAAGCAGGAGGGTAATTAGGGAGCACTTCTTCAAACACAGCTGCCTGTGCTATTCGAAAGCTGCCACGTGCTTGCTCTGAATAGGGAATGCTGTGGCCCACCAGCACGGTAGCTGCTGGTGAAAACCCCCTTCCCTCACCACTGCCCCAAATGAAAGCTTCAGAGCCAGCAATCATTTCAGAGAGGTCAGCGGTCAGGCACCACTTTCCAGCCTTCCCAACCTGCAATTTGCTCCACGAGTATCTTGAACAGAGGGAAAAGGGTGGGTCATTATAGATGCATCCTCAGGAAGAGAGAAACCCATTACATGTATTAATAACCATGACAATCATCACTGTGAAACTGGGTGTTCATGAGAATGGACTCTTTTGTAAGAGTAACACAAACGCAATGCTCAGTGAATACAAGATTCAATAGGTGAACCAAGAGATTTGGAGAAGGAAAACAGTATGACTCATAAATCGAGATTTGAGGAAAATCTCAGTTTTGGGGGGAAGCAAAGTAAAACAACATTCAAGCTGGGACAACTGCAAATAACTCATTCAACCATGAAAGATATTTTGTTTAAACTAATTATCTAGCCCTTTTATTTTCTTTTAAAATATCAGGTCCTTTTTCTCTCTCTAAGTGTAACACACTAGTACAAAATGGAAGATTAACATCTAAAGGTTTTGTCTCAGAAAGTTTTATCTGGTTAAGAAATGACACATCCCATCCTGAAATCTGCAAGCCAACTCTTCCAGCCTTCCTGAGTCCCCTCCCTGCTTCTCACCACCGACACTCACTGACTACAATTCACGAGCAGTTTCCATCCTCCTATAACTGCACTAATTGGCAAATTTACTGTGCACGACAGCTATTTCACCCATGTCTGCAGGAATCGGACTTTTCTGTTCTCCCAACTCCTTTCCGTCCCTCTCTGCCCTCCAGTCCCCCCACATCTGCCTTTCTGCTCAGAAGCCCTTCTTATCATTTCCCCACACACATACAAATATGCTCCTTTCGCACCTGTAACATCTGTAAAGTCTGACCAGCTTCCTCAGTATCTTTTCATATGTACAAACTCAATAAATAATGCAAATGAGCCACCACTTAATTATTTTCTCAGCTTGTGGTGCGAGGAGCCGTTTGGAACGAGGACCCAGGGAGGCGAGGGGCAGTGCTCTCCCTCCCAAAGGTGGGCACGCACAGCGCTGCTGCTCCCCCTGCCTCCCACCGACCCACCCTCCAGCTTTCCAGCAAAGACTCACTTTGCAAAATTTAATTACTCTGCTAACATGTCCCATATGCTCTGTGGCAGGCAGGGAAGGCTTTAATTACATCTGCACTAGAGATGCCGGGGAACCCCGATTTCTCATCTCTCGGGGACCCAACACAGCACCCAGGAGGATGCGGGTGCTGCCAGAAGCATCATGGTGCCTGAACATCTGGCACTCAGTACCAAAATATCCTCTTTGTCCCTTCCACTCTTCCACACACACATCCACAGCTAATGACGAGACTGCAGTTGAGGAAAGGCTCTAGTCTCTAGAGGAGAGCAAATCCTCCCCTTTAGACAGTGCTGACCAATATTGCTAACGAACTGATTAACAATTGTTAACAATCAGAAAGCCCTTCCACACCATTGCTCATCTGTATGGCACCTGAGAGACAACGTTCCTCTTCTGGGGAGAGGAGGACAAAACCTGTTGCCAGCTGGCCTTCCTCTTCCCCCCACCCTCCCAACATCAGCACATGCTCAGTTGGCTTTTCCCCTCCATCTCCCACCCCACTTTACTTTTCATTTCACAGCTGCCTCTGCAATTGCTAATTTCATAGCCATCAGGTGTTTCTGAGGTGGCAGGTAGTCAAAACTGTTTTGGGGCACAATACATCAGGCAGTAGACAAGGAGCAGGCAGGAATTTGTTTGACGTGACATTATTATGCAAAGATGCTCATGGTACCCAAGGTGCTTCATGCAACTGGATTTCATTTGCTGGAGACATAAATCCTTTTTCAGGGGAAGAAGGGCTGGAGGCAGGGGAAATCCTTTCATTCAGGATCATGTTTAAGTGTGAGAGCAGAATACCTATTGTAGTTCCTATACTTTTAATGTTGTTTGTGACTTACATGATCCAGACTGTAATCTGTTCCACATCTCATACTGCTTTGAATTTGACCAAGCCACATCTGAATGCTGATATTCTGCTTTGCTGAGTGCCTTGTGGTGAACCATCTCTTACCAGCTATGGTTAAGGTACTGGAACAGATACCAAAACCTGAACTGATACCAGAGTCGATAACAGGATCGATATCAGTGCCGGAACAAGGGCCACTCAATATTGCTTGTAATCTCTTCAGGCAGAGGGGAGATTTCCAAGGATAATGCAGGTTGGAGATGTTCAACAGAAGATGCCTTTGAAGAGCATTTCCAAAGTGTGAGGTGTGCATGCACACGTACACACAATGTATTTAGTAAACTTCTTGCTCTTCCTCCATCAAGGATCCACCTGTAGGATCGCAGTTTGGAGCAGGATAGTATTGCTTTCCCAGAGATTATAGGTTGTTCCAGGGTCTTCCACAGGCTGTCGATTTCTAAGCCCCTTTGCACCATCCGCAGCATCCTCCAGCTCTGCTGCTATGTCAGGGCATCCCAGCCTGTGCACACCTGACAGTCCAGCCATGGGCCATGTGTGGTCACGGTTTGGCCGCAGAGGAGCAGTGCGAGCAGTGCTGTGTAGCAGGAGAAAAGCATCCCACGCCAGAGAAGGAGATATTTCCTCATAGCTGCATTCTTAGCCCTCTTGCACAAACTGTTCTGCTCGAAGAGCCACACTGTTGCCCCTGTTTCCAAAGTGCTTTTGTTCCTATGGAGACACTGCAAGCCGTGGGGGAACTTGCTTTTCCCCTTACACTAAGTAGAGTCTTGCCCCATGAGCAGCCTCTGGAGCTACAAGTGCGAGCCTCGTGGCTTGCGGCTTGGTCTCCCTTCGTCCCTGTGCCCCTCCACTCTGGAGCTGCTACACAGAGCATGAAATGAGTGCATGCTTGAGCTCCACATCACCAATTTCTCCTGTGAGAGGGAGATAATCCACAAAGCACTAGACAGAAGGGTGGCACAATACATTCTCTGTCAATAGTTTTTAATCCCAATGCCCTTCTTCCTCCACCATGGGGCTCCAGTGAGGTCCCACACATGTACTACTCCTCCAGGAGAGACCTGCTCCAGCCACCCTCTCCCTTTCCCAAAAGCACCTACGTTGCATTAACGTACCCGGGTTGCATGCCAAGGAACGGATGTGCAGCTGGTCCAGTTCTGCTCTAGGGTTTGTATAGAAGCCAATTCCCTTTTCAGGACCATCATTACATCTTTTTAGGCTAGAGTCTAAAAATACCACCCAAGCTGAGCAAAGGGAGGGAAAGGAAAATAAAAGGGAATAAAGAAACAGACAGTGAGTCAAGTCAGAGTTCGGGACGTTTCAGCTAGAAAAGGCCAGGCTGCACTTTTGAATAGCTCACCCCCTACTTAGGTGCACAGTAATGGGAAATCCTGCCCGTCTCTGCTTTATGCATTTCAGTAGCAGCTCTGCCCTTTGGGTGAATCAAATTGATTTAGTCTGGTCCCCTAGTTCAATTTCTAGGGCTGCTCAGCCAGGACTCCCTAATCTGCAAGCAGGACTTCATTGTGGCTGGACGTTTCTGATGCTTCAATTTATGGCTTGGCATTAAATTGGGCTCCAACGATGCAGGGCTTCTTAGATTATGTCTCAAAGATCAGGTGAGTGCAGCTCAAGCAGTGGGAAGACAGAGGTATTCCTGGAGAAGTGGGCCTCCCTCCCTCAGCAAACATAATCCTGTGACATCCTGCTGGTGTGATCCAAAAGGCTGTGGTTTTGAAGGCAGGATGAAATCTTGTTCAGGAGGAGGAAGAAGTGAATTCTCGTGGAAAGTTGGTTTGCAATTCAAAGAAGCATTTCTTCTAAAGGGCCTGTTCCTCAGTCACACACAATGGAATTAACCGAGCCACTGAAATTTTTTCAGCTCCCAAGTCTGTTTTTCCATTTTGGAGGTCAGGATCTTCCGCAACTATATCCCACAGTTTTGTTTTCCACTCCTGGGGGAGAGGCAAACAATACAAAAACACTTAGTTGCAGGAGCAATGCTTGGAAGTACAGATCACGGTCTGGACCATGTCATGGTTTTAAACCAAGGCTTATCACTGCCAGGTACAGGGATGCTGCAGCCATCACTTAGACATCAGGGTCGTATCCTGGTCGGTGCTGTGAGCTGGCAGGACAGGTGTGAGCTGCGATAAAGGCATTGCTTTCCTTCCTGTCTGAGAGCAGAGCAGTTCTCCCTAGAATATGTTTTAAGAGCAGCCAGGTCTGCACAAACAGTGAGCTCAGCCTTTGGCAGAAGACCTGCCCGTCCTTCTGTGGTGCTTTACATCCCATGACCTCAAAGCTCTGCACAAGAGACATCAGCCAAATACACCTAATAAACTTCTCAACCCAAAATGTCTGCGATAGCTTGAGGGCTGCACAGCAGCCTGACAGAGGAGAATCTTCTGCTGCATGAAACGTGGACGTGAGCTGTATGCCCCGAGGTACCCCAAGAAAACCCTTGGAGATACTTCAGAGCGCAGAGCCAGCGGGGCAGTGCTGGAGGGCTGCACAGGCCCGTGCTGCCTGATCCCCGCTGCCTCTCAGGAATGGCTCCTTGGCAGAACCGGCCTCCAGAAGGTATCTAGGGACGTCCTGGAGACGATCCAGGACAAAGCCCGGAAGCGACCTCTAGGGCGAGCAGCGGGGACAATGCGGCCGCGCTCCCCGGGGCCCTCCCTGCCCCTTCCTGCGGCAGCGCCGACGCAGCCGGCAGAGCCCCCCCGCGCCGCCCCAGCCGCCCCTCGTCCCGGGAACCTGACTCACCGCAAAGTAATGCCCAGGCAGCGTCCCATCCCGTGTGTAACTTCCTAGGCCCCCTACTGTTTAAAGGAAACGCGTCTTTGGCAGCTAATGTTTTCCGGCACACCAGCAAGGATGGAAATAGCACTTTTTCCAAAGAGTCTTTCTCTACTATGTCATGAGATTAATATCCAGGGTGTGTTTCCTCATTCTTAGCATGAAAGGGTTTTGCATACGATGATGGCAGGAGGGCTCAGGAAGAGACCTCAAGAATCTGGTATATCGGGATAACACGGGTAAACCAGCCACTGCAAGCTCCCCCAGTGCCATGCAGAGGGTGCAAAGAGCATGGGGCTCCCCTGAGACATCCAAAAAAATCACAGATCTGCAATCTTACTCCTCACTTCTCTGCCTGAGAAATCAAGGGAGCACTCCAGGGCGCTGGACAAAGCCATGGCAGAGCGAGGACCAGGCCCCAGCAGAGCCACCAGCCTCACCGGAGCACGAGGCCAGGTCATGTCTCCTGCCCCATCAACTGGGCAATGCCATGCTGACTTCTAGGGTGAAACCAATGGGTGGGCAGACAGACAGGCACTGCTGTTAAATCATCCACAGGCCTCCTGGTGATCTAATGGACCCTCCAGTAAGGCCTTATTAAATTCTAAGCCAAGCTGTGTCCAGTTACAGTAATTATTGCATATTTAAGAAACAACAATTGGCTATTTAGAGCACTCTAACAAATATCTCACAGAGAAATTCATGCTCTTTAATTACTATGCAGTACCTGTCCCTTTGGTGGCACCCTCCAAACTGGATTTATGTGTTAATTTGCATCTAGTCTTTTACGTTCCGGCATTTTAGAAAAGCAGAGAAATTATGGAAAAAAAAAAAAAAGAAGAGTAAAAGGAGAGCAGTTGTCATGTTGAGAATTAAAGTCTGCGGGTAGAGAAAACCCAAATAAAAGCAGGTGTTATACCAGCTTTCCCCATCCCTATGTGGAAAGCCCAAATGCTGCAGTGCCACGCTCTGGATTTCCTTGTCCGGCAGCCTCCAAATCCAGCCACGTCCCCCTGTGTGCTCTCACCCTGCCCTGCACAGCCCCATGACTCCCACCCTGGGGCTCAACTGCTCAAATAAAGAAGTAAATAAGCCAAGCAAACTATGCCTTCACTGACCGATGTGCATCCCAGGAACTAGGGCAACACCTGCCTGGAGCTCATTTCCATGGACACAACGAGAGCCACGGCCGGATCCGGATCCGGGGCCACCGTGCCAGCCGAGAGCCATAACCCCAGCTGTGCTCTCCAGCTCGCTGCCTGCCTTATTAGCTCTAAACAGCATCCTTATTTAACACACTTCAATTTAAAGTGGAATGGATATTTCTTACTTCAGAAAGTCTCACCTGCCTCTCAAATGGCTCTTGGCATGCTGCCCGTTCTCACTTGCATTTTGCCTTTAACAAGGCGAGCCTCGTTCCTCTCGAATGGAAAAGAGCTGGCAGGGCTTGATTGAAAGTTTGGAGTCTTTCCCCCTCCCCATCCACTTAGATGTCACAAGAACCCCCAGATATGCTCAGCCTTCTTGTTGCCAGGAAAGCGAAGCTTTTGCCAGCACATCTCCCAGGTTCCTCATCAGAGAAACCTGAAGCTAAAACACCTAATGGAAGCACCAACAAAGATTGGTACAGAAAAGAAAGGGGAAGACGTGCATTGTTCCCAGAGCTTGCCTGGCCTCCTGCTACTCCTGCCCCCATCTTTTCTTCCTCCACTGCCATATCCTCAGAACATCACAGCCCAAGGCAGAAATATCTAACACATTAATTTTTTTCTCCTTCCCATCCCCAACAACACTCCTTCCGCAGGTAGCTTGAAATGCAGAGATCCAAGAGAAAAGAGCATCACTCACTGCTCCCACTTTCCTAACAAGACCTCATTATGGTGCAGGGAAAACTTGACCCTGTCAGAAGTGTCAAGCCGAGGCACCGCATTTATTCCTCACACAGTCCCCTTCGTCTATAACTTAGCAGGTGCTGCCAGGAGGTTATTCTTTCTCTCTTTGATTGTCATGGGGAGTAAGCTTTCCTTTTTTTAACAAAGCTATTTTAAAACAGATGCTTAACTCTCTGTGCTATTTTAAATGATGCATAGCAAAAAAGCCCACAGCAGAGCCACGATTTAGCACAAAGACTGGTTGAGATGAAGCCCGTGCGCTCCTACCTGTGTACAGAGAGGTCTTGGCGCAAGGCATCCACAGGTGGCTGTTTCGAAGAAAATAGCCCCATTTGGACCAGAAAATGCCCATTCAGCTGGGAACGATTTCAAGCCAGGGAGAGGCTTCTTCAGTTTGCTTTAGCAGGTGAGCCCATGCTCAGCTCCAAACACTGTGAACTACATCTCTGCAAGGTGAGGAGAGGGATGGAGGAAGGCTCCCAGCTGTCAGGTCCTGGGGGCTGGTGGCCAGACTGTGACTTGGGCAAAAGACCCTCCACAGCCGTGGGAGGGAAGAATTGGAAACACCCAACAGGCAGTCTGAACATGATGCCCAATACCCAGAAAAGAGAGATTGCTACCTCCATCCCCAAAGGAACAAAGTAGGAGCCACAAGATAGCAGCAGCTCCAGGGACTCAGATTGGATTTGCACTGTCATCTGGAGGCAGAATTGTTTACTCTACACTTATTTGTAATTTTGGTATGCAGTAGATTATAAACCCAGTTTCTGAAGCTACAAAAGCATATAGGTAATATTTATCTGTGGTGTTTGATTATTACAAAGTTGTTCATGCTCGGCAAATATGTTTTCTGATAATCAGCTGGCATTTGCTTTATAGACATCTGTGTTATTAAACGTGCAGTGAGAAGGGATTTAGGGATTGTGACTGCAAATGGCCCTCGTTCAGTCTCCATAGCATCATTTTCCTTCTCCTAGCTGCTCCATTGAGATGTGCTACTGTGGGTCAAACCTCCGCCCAGCCAAGAGAGATGCTGCATCTCCCAGATCTCCCTCCCCTCAAGCAGACGAAGCCACGCTGCCTGATACGTAAAGCCATCCCATTCCTCCTGCTGTATCGATGCTGCTGTCTAGCACTGAATTATTTAGCTTCCCCTCACTGTGAATGGAAATGATCTGCAGTTTAAATGGGATGAAGAGAAGTTTGCATCAAAGGCACCTTAACTCAGTCAAACACACGTCGGAGACTTCCTTGCCTGTGACTGTCAGGGGTAATAACTGTGGCTCTGATCAAACAAAAGGCCCTTCAGACCCACTTAGTCCCTGTAATCGACAGGTTCACATCTCCTCTCCCAGCTGTCGGGGAAGAAAGTATTTAAAGAGGTCGAGTCAGAGGGAGATGGGGACGTTGGGCTGTGGAAGGTGAAAGACTTTCCCATAAATTGGATGTTGATGTGGTGCTGGCAGCCCTGGGCTTTCTCAACGCCCACTTTGTCGTGCGTGCTGGCAACACCCTCCATTTTCCTTCTGACCTGGCAAGAGAGGAGGGTCAGTGTTAGTGGCACTCATGGTGGCTAATTCGTATGGAAGTGCAGGGCTGTTACAGCTGCCACTGGCACATCGGACACCGGCTTTCTCATTTCCTAAACCTCTTCTGCCCCAAATCCACCACCTCTGTCCACCCCCCTCCTACACACCCAAACCCACCAGCAGCTCTGCTCTCCTCAGGGCCAAGTCTTCCTGCCTGCCCCACACCCGGGGCTCCTTTCCCCACCTCCTCCGTGCTGCCGACACCAGCGCCAATGCAGCCATCAGACCCCTTCAGATGGCAGCTGCCCTCTCCAGGTCCCACAGCGACGGGGAGCGCTGGTGGAGCATCCTCGCTGGAAAGATGGCATTGAGCTGGAAGCAAATCAAGGGTTTCCCAACCAGGCTTACTGCAGAGACCTGGCTGTGAAGTGTCTTTTCTGGTAGCAGAAAGGCCACCATGGTGCTCACTGGAGACCTTGAGGTTAAACTAAAATCTGGCAGCATTCAGAGAAAGAGGGATTCTGCCTTCTGCCCCTCTCCCTCCTTCATTACCCCTTTCCTCCCCACAGGAGAATTCTCTCCTCCCACGCTGCCCTGTGAGCTGCCCCTCAGTCTGGGACGCTTCTCTTGGGGGGTGCAGAGGTGGGGAAGCAGAGGGATGCTCTGGCATCGCTCCACCAGCACCGCACCGCAGCTCAGGCTTCCCTTCCTCTGCAGCCCCCACCGCTCCCAGCCCCCGAGTTGCCAGCATTAAAAGGATTACTGAACAAAATGATGGGAGAGAAGGGATTACAGGGCATTATCAGCCTGATCCCTTCTTAATTAATTACTGGTCAGACATATGAAAGGATGGCTCCAGAACACCCCATGACAGTGAAACGACACGTGCAGCCGGAAGGCAGCTAAGAAAGGCTTTGGTAAGTGCCAATACTTTTTTGCTGATGCAGCTTCCTTTGTGGTGGTACCTGAACATGGCTGCTGCCATCACCTACGCAGTAGAGCTGGTGCTCCTCTTAGCACTCACCTTTTGCTCTTCCTTATGCTTGCACCTTCTCAGACGGTTTGCAGGAAAGCCAGCTCTACCCCAAGCTGTGGGGCTGGGACTGACTCCACACAGCACCTTCCTCTCCCCGCAGGCTGGGAAAGCTGAACCTTACCTGGCTGACTGAGGGACTCCAGGCTTTCTTGAGCTAGCCTGGGGTCACTAATCAAAAGGTGCTTTTCTTAAAATTCTTGGGGATTGAGGCAATCATCACAACAATCAGCAATCCTGCAAGGAGGGGAAGGAGGAGGCTTATCATTTCAGCTCTGCTCTCTAGAGGAAGAGAGAAAAGAAGATCTATTTTGCTGTGTTTCCTGGCCTGAAAGGAGAGGCTGTTTGTATCCTTCCCAAACCACTGTTTACTGGAACTGGCCAACTGTTGTTTTATTTTTTCAGTTCTCAGAGTTACACCCCAGTAAATCAGCACTGTGGTCACAGCAGGCTTCGGACTGGCAGGTCCTGGCAGGACGAGGCTGAACATCATCCCTTTATGCATCAACCTTTCCCACGCAGCTTCCCTCACTGCAGGACTGGTCCCCAACTGTCACGACCAGAACGTGATACCAAGTTTCATTTCATGACCCCCAAAGCCTTTAGGCAGAGAACTCAGACAAAGCATCTGCACCAACTCCAGAATACCTGCAGTCTGTCCAGGTTGCCTATTTTTTTCCTTTTTTTTATTTTTTCAGCCCCAACAAATCCGCAGCACCTTCAAATCAATAAAACAAAGAAAGATGAGGCAAGCTGCCACTAAACACCACTTGTTTAAAAAAGATCAGCGAACATTATTTGCAGCTCCTCAACAAACTTCTGCCTGCTTAGTCCCCTGGTTGCTGTGCTGTAAAATGACAGAGACGGAGCACGATGCAGAAATGGAGGGACCAGCCGGCATCACCCTCCTCACTGCACGGGGCACTTGGGCTCTGCTGCAGCTGCAATTTGTACCATATGTTTGTGCAAGCAATGAAGCAGGGATGGCCATAGCTCTTTGCTTGCTTCAGGGGCTGAGAAACCCCAGTGGGGGAGCCCCGAGACCATCTTTCTGCTTCCAGCTGAGAGTTTTTCAAAGGGCATCCCTTCAGCCCTTGGGAAAGGCAGGCGGCTCGAGCATGTGAGCTCTGCTTCTGCCTGGGGGACAGATGCCCTTCTCTGCTCCGCACAGAAGAGGTTAAAGGAAAGGAAGAGCTAGCAAATTTCTGAAAAATACCAGCATGCTGGTTTTGACAAATACACAAATTGGAGCCGATTTGGAATGCAGATGTATGTAAACACGCATGAAATTATCCCATCCCTCCTGCATAATGTCGCCTCGCAGCCACAAAGGCTCTGAACGCTCTGGCAAGGCCAGACTGGTTAGATCCACTCACATCAGGGAAAAGACACTGGAAAGACACCAAGCGAAAGGAGACACCTCATCTTGAAGTTAACCTGCCAGCAGGATGCCCATCTCCAGCTCCGGAGCTGCTGATTCCCAGGAATCCATGGGCTGAGCTGAACATCCTACTGCCTCCTGAGTTTGTAAGGGAGGGGAGTCACACAGGCAGGAGACACGAGTGGGTTTCTCTGGGTGGATAATAATGGGTAAAGGAAAAAAGAGGAGATGGAGGAAGCAGAACAAGAGGCAACTGTGCAATTAAGGGACGTCACTGGGAGCATCTCTGACCTTCGAATGCACCCACAGAGGTGTCTCTGAGGACCAGCTGTCCTACACAGGAGCCAGAGGTGGTTTTACAGGAAAGGCAAAGGGAGTTTCAGCTCTTCTTCCTACCCATACATCTAAGAATCATAGAATATCCTGAGCTGGACCACCCTGTGATCTCTGGGCCATGTAACGAGGTCTCCCTATTCTCTAACCTCTTCACAAGGGGACGGGATGGTATTTGCCAGGTTACAGACACCGGAGCCCTTTGCCCAAGGTTGCACCGTGAGTCCTGCAAATAGAAACCGGGAGTCCTGACTCCTGCTTCACTGTCATAACCGCTCCATCAGTGCCCTCCTTGGTGGAGATTATTTTAGTGCCACCCTTTCTCACCAGGACATCACACCAACAGTCCAGCAGAAGCACTGTGCACCACTGGGGGAAAGCCCCCTTCCCTGCAGCCACTTCCCTGGTGAGCTGCAGCAGGGCCAGGGCAGAGGCAAGCAGCCTTCAAGACTTTCTGCACATAAAGAGCTCCTTTTTAATATCAAGCACGCATCTTTTCTGTTTACCTACTGCCAGCCATGCCTGCCCTGATACAAGCCGTAAGCCCCGGCAGGGCTAATCTCCCCATCCCCACTCGACACCTGCGAAGCTTCAATTCCACTTTTCATAACGGTCTGTATGAACAAATCTCCTTCATTAATCCCACGTCTTCCCCTGGCCTTCTGCAAGCATCTCAGCACCAGCCAGCTCCCCCTACTCTGGCACTTCAAGCAGGATTTACAGATGAGAGAAACCCCTTGAATGCAGGACTTTCTGATTAAAATAGATAGCATGAGGGACACATCAAAAATGAGAAGAGACAGAGTCCCGTAGGCTCATAATGTCTCGTTGTGTAGACACAGGCTCATCCAGGTAACTTGAAAAATCTCAGCTCTTGGAAGAAAGGAATAGAAATGAAACAAGGGAGTCCCAAACTGCCAAAGATATCCCGCTCCCCTGTCCCTGGTTGGGAGCATTGGGATTCCCCACCCATCCTGCTGAGGATCCAAAAACCCTCCTCCAAGAGCAACTAAAGCTGGAGGCTTCACAGAAAGGTAAACAAGCACCCGCACACATAAATAAAGCGTGGCAATAAATGTCTTAATAATTAGCAGTGATACAGACGCAGCTGAGCAAACAGCCCTGGATCCAAAAAAATAAACAAGCCCTCTGCTTCCTGCCCTAGCTCCAGTGATAATTGCTTGCACGCCTTCATCACAGACAATCCCAAAGCTCTTGGTAAATAGAGAGGGGGGTGCCGTACGGAGCGGGGAGAGGCGGTGGTGCGGTGCGGGTCTCCTGCGAGGATGTCTCAGAGCCCTGCTTGGATCTGGCACGATCACAGCCGGCGCCCCAGTGTGGGTGCGTGCTCGTGCAGAGCATCCCTGCAGAGCTGTCCCCCTCGGGTCACCACAGAGAGAGGTGGAAAGTCTCTGCTACAGACCCCGACACTCTCCAAGGCCCAGGACCAAGCAGGTTCAATCGCATCAAACCAGCTCCAGAGAGGAAGAGAAAGCTTCTCAAGATGAAGCCAGAGAGGTACAGTTTGTAAAGCCAAAAATGAACCTTGGTATTTCCTACTGCTTTCTGGGAACCCCATTTACAGATTCTTGAGGTAAAACAGAAAGAGGGGAGAGGAAATTTGGGCATGTTTTACTGATCTGCTGAGCAGCTCTGAGCCCCAGTATCCATGGCGGTACAGCTGCTGGGGAGCTCCATGGGACAGCCCTGAGCAGCGCAGGGCACCTGTGTTGGGTTGTACCCATCTAGGAAGAGGCCAGCACTCACTCAGGAGCATCTCTACAAGACAGTTATTTCTTCCTCAGTTGTACAAGAGAGAAATCATTACAACTGGGATTTATTGATCTATTCCCAGAGCTGGAAAAGCAGAGCTGGGACAAGGAAGAGAGTTGTACAAGAACACAAGCACATGCCCCTCTCTTCTGAGATCCAACTGAAAAAAAA